>JAODJW010000038.1:6499695-6524100 GCA_026777045.1 Hyperopisus bebe
GGGGGAAGGGAGGGAGAGACAGGTTCACAAGTAAAAACGAAAAAAAGAAAAAAGGAACAAAATATCATAAAATATTTTTTTAAAGAAATAGAACAATGGCTGAGTTTATATACATGAATGAAATGGTATAAAAATGGTGGCACCGCCTTTTATTTGGGTCTGACCCCCATCCTCCCACCGGATTTCACTTAATAAACAGGCACCCACTTCAGTGATCATACAACCGCTCCCCATTTAATAACAAGTTCCATTCCAACAACCATGTCGCTAAGTGAAATGGTCGCTAAGTGAAAATGACTATGAATTACGACTTCCTTTTAGCCTTCTATACTTAAGTTTCTTTTACCCTTTATGAATTTTTAATAAAGATCTCACTCCAGGTGTTTGCCATTGTCAGGCGTACGAAATTTCATCATCATTTTTTGACCAATGCACATATTTAATTTTTTTTATTACCGTCATTGGTGGACAGTCGCTAACTGAGGGATTCCGTAAATGATGAGCGGCTGTATGATATTGCATTGCAAATTCATTAAATGTTCGGAGGGGACACCAGAAGGTACCCCTATGCAGCTCATTTAGAAACCCTACACAAAAACTCAGCCATTGAAACACAGTAAATAATAATAAAAAAGGTTCAAAGGAAATTCAACATAAAAATACTAACTGAAAGCATAGGTTAATTATGGATGAAGGCCAAATGAATGATAAATTCAGCAGAAAATTTAACATGACACTAAATCGTGATAAAAGACCCATCGCTGCACACAGAAGTAGTGACTATCATTGCAGACCATGTGCAGACCATGTACAGACCATGTACCTTTTATCCGCCAGGTCGGTTTTGTTTCCCACCAGCATTATTATTACATCACTTCCTCTTTCTGTTCTGACGTCATCAATCCACTTTGAGGTTTGCTGGAAGGAGTTGAGGTCTAAGGAAAAGCAAGGAAACCTCAGATTCTGAACCAAAAGCTATATCCTTTTGTTTATAGATTTCAGCACAGATCTTAGTGTGCAATTATCTTCACACAAGCCGCCAGTCACAGGAAACTGCAAAGAGCATGCAGATCAAGACCGAAGACACCACACACACTAAGGTTATAAGCTAGTAAGCTTTTTCTGTGAACCAGCTGCATTTGTGAGTGCATGAGGTAGAAGATGGAGAGGGCAAGAGCAAGCTTAAGGTAGGGAGCAGGAACGAGAGACAGCAGAGTCCTCCAGGATTCCCAATAATGAAACGTGGCTCCCTCTCAAACTGCACGGTACCATTTCTGGGCAGAACCGCTACATTCTTGAAACTGACACTAAAAAAAAAAAAAACCTTAAAAATACTAGCTTGCCTTTTTTGCCATTTTTTAACACCCTTGAGCCTATGTCGCCTAAGAATTTAAGGTCTTCCCTGCACAAGGAAAACTCTCCCATAGGCTTCTGGGAGGAGGCTATGACTCACTGGTGATGTCATAAACCACCACAGCGATGGTGGAGTCGCGGATGTAGCTGGGGATGAGGCTGCGGAAACGCTCCTGCCCCGCTGTGTCCCACAGCTGGAGTCGCACCTGGGGGCAGGGGTGAAAGGAGGAGGAAGAGGAGGAAAGGAAAAAGACAGAAGAGAAGTATGAAGGGCCGCAAAGAAGGAATACGTTTTGCTTCCGTGTTAAAAGAGATTGACATGAACAAGAAAACCACAGTCCAGCAACAGCTGGAATCCCAACCTAAAGCACCAGAGAAGAGCAAAAAAAACAAGGTTCTGTGTAGGGCTGGGCGGTGTAGCGAGAATTCACTGATACTGACGTTAATTTTACATTAAAATGTCGGTATATCCTGCAATTACTTCCCCTGGTGTTCACTTTCATGAGCCGTTCCTTTAAAAAGCACAATGTCCGTGCGCTGTACTCATCCACAAACATCTGCATCATCCAGATGTCACTCTTCACCTTCAACACCAAAGCAAAGCACTGGGCTTGTGCAGACAGACAAGAGGGCAGATCTGGGTTTGGACAGCAGGGACTATCCCTACCGATATTGCTGGAGCACACGGTCAGAAAAAAAAGGACCAATTTGACCTTTGAGGGTACAATTACTTGTCACTACTACCTAGCAGTGGGTACATATACCATTTAAGGTACAGAAATGGACTCAGGAACCTGTGTGTCCCATTGGGGCTACATTAATGTTGTTTGGGCCTTCAGGAACAAAACTGTACCAGGGCTGAACCCTTTTTTGACAGTTTAGCATGTGTGTTTGGGGGGGGGGTGAGGGGGGCTGATTTGGTCCCTACCAAAGTTGAAACCAAATGTAGATAGGCATCATGAAGATCAGGGGTCTCCTACTTCAGTCCGGGAGAGCTACTCTCCAGTAGGTTTTCTATCCTACTTGGCTTCTGATGTGCCACACCTGTTCCTGGTATTTACCTGAGAACAGCTGTGGTTCATCAGAAGCCTGGTAGGATAGAAAACCTACTGGACAGTAGCTCTCCAGGACTGGAGTTGGAGACCCCTGATGTAGATAGACATCACGAGTGTTCATGTCGAACTCCTGTCAGACAAGGACGGTGATTTGCTACCTAAAAAGGACACAGTATCGATTGGTTGTATTTTGGCTTCAGCAACCAAGATACTGAACAAGGTGAAATGTGAACCCTGTCAGAAAATGATTTCTGCAAGAAAGGCTATCAGAAGATGTCCTGTCACTCAACCCTCTGGGGTCGAGTGTGTCGTTGACGACGCAGCGTATTTTTCGCGTCTATTTCAGTTCATATCTTGCTGAAATCTTTATGTGGAATCATGAAAAAAACTAACTAAATCCATAATCTGTCGTCTTTTCAAAACATCCATTGTCGGAAGTATTGAAGTTTTAAAAATTAGGTTAAATCAGCAAAAAAGTAAGCCATGTCACTTTACCTGCATCGGGGGCGTGTAGTACCGCTGTCACCCGAAGGTCGCTATTCACATTCTAATTAGCGCATATTCAAATCGCATTCGCATGGTAATTTGATGAACAGTGCAACAGTATAACACGATACAGATACATCCCCATCACCACCATAAAAGGGGGGTAGGGACGTGGCCAGGTGACAATGGCTCATTCATACACATGAAACTTGCTACATATTCAATGAAAGGAGCCAGAAATAGTTACACGAGTTAGGTTTTTCTTATTTATTTATCCAACTGAATGTTGCAACTACACCATTTAGTCATCTTCATGTAGCCAAGACTTTGGTGATCAGATATCAGGGATCAAAACAAACTGCCAGCATTGCTTTGTACTTTTATAGTATTTCTGCAAGTGTTCCAAACTGCATTTTGCAATGTCTATACTTTGATGTCAAATCACAAACTTAACATAAATCTGACATGTTTACAAAGTACATTCAAATAAAGATGAGTTTAATGCCAAAACAAATATATAAGAAATAATTTATTTGCTATGGATTAAGTTGATGATATTGAATGAAATGTGTGATCATGCCCCAGTCAGTGAATGTGTGTTCCCCACCCCAGATGGTTACAGCATGGGTTCCTAAATTGTTTAGCCTACGATCCCCAAAAATGTGTCAGACTCCCGATCCCCACTAGGTGGCGTGTATGTTGACGACTAAACTGAGACACTTATTTGCACTATATAAATAAATCTGTAAAATAAAACATTCCAAAATAAGACTGCATCATAGCAATGATAATGAACTAAATCCCTTGTTCTCTACTTCTGAGTAAGATTACATATATGTAGCCATACACACCCCTACATTTGTTTGAATTTCCTGGCAAACTGCCGTAAAATCCCATGGGAAAACTGACTCGCAGAAACTGTTTCTGCCTTGCTCTGGTCGTAGACACACTCAGATAGTGTCTTACAAAATGAGTTACCATATTGTTTGAAAGACCCCCAACATATCTGTGTTCGGTATAACAAGGCCAACAGACAGTCTTGGTCTTATCAACTGCTCCTTCTCCAACGCTGGTGAATTTCTAGGGAAACCAAAATGTCCTGAAAACCACTGACTTAAGTGATGTGGGAGGGACCCCGAGCTTCTCTGCAACAAACTCACAGCCACAAATCGCATAATGGTTACCATACAGCACTTATCTCTGCTTTGAATGTAGATCTGAAAGGCATCTAACTCAGCAAATGCCATTTAAAAAATCATGATGCATATGGAATCAGCATCAAATCAAGAGGTCTCTACCAATTCTCACCGCACTTTAGATTTCATTCACATCTTCTGGAAATCATGTGCTGACCCCCTGCTTTAGGAACCACTGACTTAAAGCAAAACCGTGTCACTGAATATGAAGATTGCATGATCAAGAGAAGCAGAAACCTGTGCTTATGTCAGGATTTATTCCAATAATGCATTACGGAAACCTTTTTAAAATAAACATTAGAAATCGGCAAATTGTATTTTACTGGAAACTATTTCCTGAGGTACGTACCTTATTTAAATAGCTGAATCCCATTCTGAAACAATGTTATGTGTATTGCAATACAGGTAGCCACAATGACATTTTTCAGGGTTAAAAAATTAAATCATGTCATGGCACATCTAGTCACGATAAACGTGAATTTTTCGTTAGAGGTAAATGACTAAAAACACTAAATTTGCGATAACAGTTCTAGCTCACGTCGCCCAGCCCTAGATCTGTATGATGACACTGAAATTTAACAGCAATCGATGGCAGTATCCAAAGAGCTGCGTTCTCCAGAGTTCCTGCTTTATCGCAAAGAGCTGGACGGACAACATTCCACGGATGCTTTTACACCACTGTAACCACCGATTTTCGAACGACACGCTCCCTCCTGCGCATGTCTGGCAAAGAAGCATCCAATGATTCGAGATAGGAAGATGATTTCGATTCCCGCAAGACAGAGCGCAGAACATGCAAAGCAAGTGAGAATGACAAAGACAGCCTCAAAGAACGAGGTTAATGAAAGCCTCATAGGGGAAATTAGCTCGCCAGAGCCCCAGTCTCGCTTAAAGCGAAGGTCCAGTCCAACAACCCCAAAGGTGCCACCAACACCAGCGGCACGTGGGAGGTGGGACCCTTGTGGGCAGGGAATAAGGGCGGTGGGGGCGGTACCTACTTGCGATGTCATAAACCACCACGGCAGCGGCCGAGTCGCGGATGTAGCTGGGGATGAGGCTGCGGAAGCGCTCCTGCCCTGCTGTGTCCCACAGCTGGAGGCGAATCTGGGGGCCACGTCCGCACGACACGCGGGACGGGGGCGGAACGTGGCAAACCAAGTGTGTGTTGGGGCAAGGTGACGAAGAAACAAAACAAAAGGAAATACAAAACAGAACTTAACAGAAAACGAAACAACAGAAACGTAACAGAACGGTGGTGTAAAAACCGTCACTGTGCGACAGCACAAGCGGTTAGTTATCCAGGATTAAACCCATTTCTGAAATTCTCCCAAGAGAAGGACATTCGGAATGTTTTCGAAACGGGCCTGAATGTTCGATACATTGGAATCACTTTGCAAAAGGTCTCTGATTAGATCAGAGATCTCATTTAAATAATAAAACTCAAAAAAGATTAAATTTAAAAAACAGCAATGATAAAAAAAATGGTACCCAAGCACTAAACAATGGATAGCAATGAAGGCTAGCATAGTGACACAAAGGACCGTGAACCCACTGTGGACCCAATTAGAAATAAATAGAAGATTTAACAAGAATCCATCGATAAACAATGACAAACACACTGACCAATTAAAAAAAAAATTAAAGTAGTATTTCGAATAAAGAGAAGTTGCACTTACCGTACGGTCTTCCAAATACATGGTTTTCGACAGAAAGTCTATGCCGATAGTTGCCTTAAAAAAAGCGTTAATTAGTATAAATATTATTAAGAATGTCGTAAGTAATGTAAGCAGATTATATGCATAGAAATGGTTTTTCCATTTAATCTTCCTTAATATGTGAGCAATCCTAACACCCGTATCCTTTAAAATATATCAGTTTACCTTCCGTTCCCCCACCCCAACTCCCTCACGTGCATAAAACTGCCAGCTTGATTTACATTGCATGTCAGTGTAGCTGCATAACAGAGGTACAGGCCTGCAGCGCCACTGGGGAGGCATGTGAGCTGTACCTGGTATGTGTTATCAAAGCTGTCATACATAAACCTGGTGATCAGCGAGGTCTTCCCCACTGACAAAAGAAGCACAAAGAGAAAAAAGCAAATCAGTTCAAAGAGGTGGCCAAGAATGCACACAGGAACAATACATTAACATATATTAATATAAAAAAAGGTCGAAACAAACTGCCACAAATGTAACCAAAAACAGGTTTTCAATCTGAAAAATTTGCTACCAAAACGAATTGGACTGCCAAATTCATGCATCACAAAATAAACGAAATAATATGCACTAATCAATGAAACTCATCATATTCATTGCATTATAATCAATTTCAGTGTCTTTCTTCCTGTGCCCTCAGTGGCATCACCATCCTGGCACAGAGTAACACAAGATATTCAAAATGAATAAACAAGGAAATAAGATTGAGAATCCGGTCATCATTCTACAGCGTGAAAGATACAGAGATGCGGTTATTGCTTAGGGTGGTCACGTGTATTGTTCACAAATGCCTTCTTTTTGGAAAAGACTACCGGATCTTTTATTGAAAAGATCTTCCTGATTATTTTGCCAAGTTAACAAGAGCCGTGACGAACAACAGTGAAACAAAGGCTTTCATCACCTTGTTCTAGATTAAGAAAGTATTTGCAGCACTGAAATTTGAGGTGATTCATAATTTGGGATATATGAATAAAAAAGTTGGTTGAAAACTTATAACTTTTCAGGGCAAACGGTGCGTTTTATGAGTATTGGTAAACAGACATGATGTATTGCCGATTCCAGGCAATTTATGGGACTTTAATAGAGGTCTTTATTTTTTAATTTGCAACATAACACCACTACTCCCGTTTAATTTAAAATATTACCAGGCACTGAAGAGCGGGGGTTGTTTACTGATGCTAATATGAAGTCAAAACTTTTTTATGTAGGGGGAAATTATTTATCGATCACTAAGAAACAAAAGAGCCCACAGTAAACAGCATTAATCTCCGTGAGGCTCCTGCGCCGTGCAAAAGGGTGAGGTTCGCCGGGGGTGGCAGCGAGATATGAAATACCGATCACATGAAAACCACCAAAGCTGGTTATTTCTACATACACAGATATTATTCAAGCATTTTAACATTATAACCTACAACGTGACTTATGACAAATACAGAATCGGGAGCTCCCTGTATATACTCACCAAGGATACCAAATATAAATGCATATTTTTAATTTATATTAGCAATATTAATAATTAACAGAATTCCCCCATCTAAATTCACACACACATATCCTGCTGTGCATCGCCGGCTACGGCATTAATGGCAAGAAATCCTAGCTGACTAATCAGGGCAGAGAGACACATGAAATGCAACAGCGCGACAGTAAAAGCGAGACGCGTAATTCTGGCAGCTGGTCTGCAGGCCGGCAGATTTCTATGCGCCGGGAAGGTGGGCCATCGCATCCGCTATAAAGGGGAATATGCGGAGCGCACACCCTCCTCGTCGGGCCAAGTTAAGCTGGCGCGGCCAACAGAAATAAAGGACTACGACTGAATGAAATATCCTAATGCGTTTTATTAATAAATGCTATTACGGCGTGAGCAGACGCGCCAGCGTTCGGCGGTGCCGCATACGAAATGCCACCATGACCGCCTCTTTGAGACGTGGCAGCGGCTCGGCGTAGCGCGATTTCAAAGGAAACTGCCATCGAGCGAACACATATGACAGCCAGCTAAATACAGGCAATATCTATCTTGAAACAACACAAGAGCAGCAGACGGCTCGACGGTCCTTGCTTGGCCTCGACCAGGAAGCGCCCCGTCCCCACCCAGGTTTCTCCCCATCTTGTCCCCCACTGATCCTTTGGGCCCTGCGATCCGGCCGTCATTACAGTAGGCGGCCTCACCTTCACCGCCCCATTCTCGCCTAGCGCCGCTTTCAGTAAAGACGCTTCGGAAATTCAGTAAACGTACTAACCAGCTACCTTATCCCTCATTCAATATTTACCATACGAGCACTCACCGCTCTGCTCGCCCAGGAAGACCAGCTTGAATTTCCGCAGGGGGTTACCAAACTCTCCGCCGCCGGAGTTTGACATGTTCCTTTATTTAGCTCGTGTCCAGACAATTAGCGATTCCGACAGCTACGGACGTGGCGAGTCTGACACGTTTCACTCGCACAAAACGTTAAGGTTTGGGGTCAGGGACGTGCGAGTTTACGCCGCAGAGGTGAAACGGAGAATATGGAGAGCCGAAAGCAGACCCAAGCGGAGTGATGCTGGGTCATGCACGGCCCAGACTCGCAGCAGAGACGGTAGAAAATAAGCAGGATGGAGAAGGGATGTGCAGCTTCAGCTCCAACGTCAGCACGTCATTTCCGGCTACGCTATAGGGGAAAATATACCGGAAGTACCGCTTCGGGATATCTCTGTGAAGTCTATGCCTCTAGGGCGGGGGTGTAATCATGTTTATATATGAAATATCATACAAATAACATATTTTATTAATAACTGAAAGTCTAATTAATATCCAAATTAAATTCTAGAACTGAATTAATTTGTTCTGCTTTCTGTCTCCTTGGTGTAGTTGGTAGTGTGTCAGATTCATAATCTGAAGGTCATGAGTTTAATCCTTGTATGAATCTGGTCTTAACTCCATGACACACGTCTCACCTAAAAACCTGTTCCTTCAGTAATTCACAAAGGTTTATAGAATTCACAGATATAGTAACAAATCTAAATAACTACTTGCAGTAAGAGATTGTTGTGATTTGTTATTGATGAACAAACATGGGATAAATATGTAACTAAGACCTTCATGGTTAATTAATACATAAGTAAAAGCATAACACTATGTTATCTGTGCCCCATTGAGTAAAGTGTTACCTTACTTTTCACTACAGTCATTTTCTACATCAACAATTTATAGGTGGAGGAATGAATCACAGCACACTGCTCCTGTCCGTTCATGGAACAAGGGTGATGAGGAAGCTAGCAGGGGTAGCCATTGTGAAAATTAAAAACAACATAAGATTCAATGGCTGGAAGAGAAGCAAATGTACATCAGTCAGTAATGACCGTTGTCCTGCATGACGGGATGACAGGGCAGGTGACAGCGAATGATTATGGAAAAACCTGCTGTTGTGAGTGTTGGCCAAACAAACTTTGGCTTGGTGCTGATGTCAGATGTCCGGTGCGGGATGTTACCTAGCAACACTGACCCTGCTGTCCAACACAGTATGAGGCTGCTGCTTGGGTTGAAGTAGAATAGATGGAAAAAAGGGTGAAGCCAAAACTTGTTTCCACCTGAACTAGTGACAGTGATTAGTGACAGTGACTGGCAACAGTCACTAGCTGCAGTGAGTAGTGACAGTGACAAACAGCAGTGATTAATAACAGTGATTAGCAGCAGTTACTAGTCACAGTGATTAGCAGCAATGACAAGTGACAGTGATTAGCACAGTAACTACTAACAGTGAGTATAGTGACAGTGATTAGCAGCTTTGACTAATAACAGTGATTTTAGTGGCAGTGACTATAATGAGTGATTTGTGAAAGTGATTACCAACGACATAGCTTCACTCATGAAGAGAATTTATGGAATGTAGTGATGTCCCATTTATGAACTTCCTTTGAATTGGCTCTTTCCAGTGAATCAATCAAACCAGTTTTCAAATCTAAAAGAACCAGTTAGTAATGTGCCGATCCCAACAGCCTTTGCGAACAGCATTTGTTATATACTGTACATTGTGGCTTTTGTGTTGGTTTTTATCCTTTACTTAAAACATTTTAGACAATATGTTTGCAAATTTCTGAAGGTACTCATGATTTTATCAGGCTTTTGGAGGATGGCTGTTCGTATATAAGCCTATTTGAAAAGCTAAACCCTGCTTATGTGATTGTTTTTCATTTTAATTAGACCTGAGGCAATGACCAATATTATTATGAAAATAAGATTTTAATAAACATGCAGAATCATTAAAGGCAATTGAACAAAGGGCGCTTTTCCACTTTTTGGGGTGGGAGTTGAAACACTTTCTGTTGATTGGTTATGCAAATAGCCTGCCTCTGAAACAAAATACAAAGGCCGCCTTGAACACAGTTACGAACTCAGAAAACAAAGTAAAAAATAACAATAATTGCAATCTGGTCGGAAAGACAGATACAACAAAAAGATCGGGAAATTTAAAATGTTTTTTTGTTTAATATACTAAGGCAGCACGTATACAGGCTTAGTGTGTTTTTCGTTTAAAAATATTGGGGCATTTATAAAGCAAAAAGGAAGTTCATACATTTCTCACAGAGCCGTCTAGGAGGGATTTAACCAGAAAGGAAGAAACTGCTGCCGATTCTTTGAATCGAGCATTTGATTGATTCATTTAAATGAACAGTTCGACAGAATCGGTTCTGTAAATTAAATCGAACTTCCAATCACTAATGAAGAGAATATTACTGTCCAATTGCAATTCAAAAGAAGCCTGAGCACAGCCACTCATGGTATAGATTTTAAAGAAACTGTGAAGAAATGTGACAGGTTAGTGGAGAATGAAAATCCATCCATCCATCCATTTTCCAAACTGCTTATCCTACTGTGTTGTGGGGGGTCCAGAGCCTATCCCGGAAGCAACGGGTGTGAGGCAGGGAACAACTCTGGACAGGGGACCAGCCCATCGCAGGGCACATTCATACACCAGTCACTCATACACGCACACCTATGGGCAATTTAGGAACTCCCCGGTACCTGGAGGAAACCCCATGACAACACAGGGGGAGAACACACAAACTCCACACACATTTGACCCAGGCGGAGACTGGAGACTTGAACCTAGGTCCCAGGCAACAGTGCTAACCACTGCACCACCATGCCACCCCCAGAGCACGAAAATACTTGCTTTCATTTTTCTGTTGGTTTTTATTGCTAACAAATGTACTTCCACCCACTATTTTGCTGATTGTAATAATCTTTTGTGTCTTTTGTTTTGATCAGTTTAATGTAACTTAGCTAGTGGAATTATTTGACCTAAGTAAGAACAAGTGTGGCATTGCTATAGGGGCTCGGGGCTCTAGTTTTGCTTATATGTTACTATGGCAAATGAAATCTGGACCCTGTGCCTGTGGATGGGACCGGTAACTAAACCTTTAGTTAGTGCGTCACACATTTTGTGCTTTTTTTGTTAAGCCTTGTTTAAACCCAGCTGTCCCCATTTATTTATGAATGTGCACATGAGTCATATAAGAATAAAATGTATTCCCTACCCCCTGTGCCCTAAAAATGGTATAGAAATATTGCCCAAAACAATAATGCTTTGAAAAATGACTTGAACAAGGATAAAGGAATGGGAATATTTTATTTCATATAGTGGTTCATCAGTCAAGAGATTACAGCAACTGCCAAAAATGAATAAACATATAGTATCCAATAAGAAATGAATACAATAAAATATTTCTGATTTGTAGCATATAAAGAGCTGTACATTGTTGTGTTTTGGTCTGCCCTAGCAATTCAATAAAAAGCTACAGACAGGAATGATTAAACCCAATGTTATTGTTATATTGTTATAACTCTTAATCGTGAAACAATTCCGTTTTGTACAGAGAAATAAGAGCTGATGTCGTAGTATGTCTAATTATGATATGTGGCTAAAAATGATACATAATGAAACATATATTGTAGTTATCTGGAAATACAACTGCTATGTAACTGCATGAGATATGACAGTGTTGGGAAAGGGGAGCTTTACCACAGCGTGTGAGAGCTACTGCAAGGTCTCTATTTCTATTTTTCTGTTTGCTGGTCTTCTGCGTGTTGATTTTCCTTCAGACTCTGTCTTCTGAGGTATCTACTCAATGAGAAATGAGAAAGACAAAGTGCCACTTAATTGCATGGTTTTTCCACTTAGTATTCAGTGTAGATATTACAGAATGTTTGCTAAGAGGCTGATGGGCTTAAATGACCCCATCAGAGGTGGTCAGAGGTGCACTTACCCTAGGTGGTGGAGCTACTCGAGTTCACTGCAGTTCCTCCAGATGCAGAAACATACAAGAACATCAGCATCTTCATCATCTCCATGTACTTTCCCAGGCTACTTATATTCACTATAGTCTGAATTTTTTAATCTGAACTTTTCTGATCTTTTGTGATTCCAGAAATGTTATGAAATAATTTTAATTGTAACAGTTAAATAAGTATATAATTAGCTTAAATTGTGGTGTTTTTGATGACTGACACATTTCTTAATCTTTACTGCAGTAAAAACACTTGACTGCCCTCTCTCTCCATGTCACTTGTGTTTAAATAGTTGTGCAAGTTGTCCTTCTGCTCAGAGCAGCTCATGTCTTTGTGTGTTATTATGTGACTTGTACTTACACCTCTTCTCATGGGAAAGCAGTGAAGAAAGATGACAGGAAGAGGTGCTTAGCAATTCTTCGCCAACAATCACAGTACAGGTAAACATCAGTTTACTATAAGTCTTTGCATATTATTGAAAAATCGGAACGGAATACTACAAACATCCGGCTTCTGTTGAGATTCTCATTTAACAGGCAAGATCTCATTGTTTCTTGGCCACCAGGGCTGGTCTGCTTCTTACCTGCAGGTTTGGGATGCATCAGCACCAAGGGAAGCTCCAAAGCTACATCGCTGCCGGAGAACAGCAGAGACGCATGAGCCACGCATAACGCGCCTTTGCATTGTGCGGCACAAACCAATAGCTATATGCATGAGTTTTCATTCAACAAGATTTTTTGCTCATAGGTATCATACAAATTTACCTGGCTACAAGGTCACCCAAGATGCTAGGATAGAAAAGAAAAAGAAATGTATAAGTGGCACAATTTGAGTTAGGTCTGTATGTAACCAACTCTCATTAACTAACTTTTTAGTTAGTTCTTTTTGTTTTTAGCACATCATAGAAAACATGGGGTGGGGGGGTCATTTGTGAAATTATTCCTCACCCTCCTCTGGAGACCATGAGGACAATTTTAATTTTGTAGAAGACCAATATTCCCAGAACTTCTTTTTCCATGCCTGGTTGCAACCTAAATGTGCAAATAAGCAAAGAAGGAGATGGAGATGAAGAGGAGGAGAGTAACACTCTAATCTAGTTAGCCGGCTGGGTGTAGCTGCTTTCTATAATTATCGTGGCCTGGTCGTATAGTCACCACATTCAAAAGGGTCTTATGACAGGACCATGCTGCCAAGTTTGCAGGTCCAACCATTCATCTTTCGGCTGCATCTCTAAAGCAGGGTAGCAGAGACTCTGGGCACAAGGCAGGGGGCACCCTGGATGGGATGCCAGTCCATCATAGGGCGCGAGGCAGGCGACACCCTGGACCGGATGCCAGTCCATCACAGGGCACGAGGCAGGGGACAACCTACATGGGATGCCAGCCCATCATAGGGCACAAGGCGGGGGACACCTTGGATGGGATGCCAGTCCATCATAGGGCACAAGGCGGGGGACACCTTGGATGGGATGCCAGTCCATCATAGGGCACGAGGTAGGGGACACCCCGTATGGTGCAGTAGGCAACCACTGCAACCATGTCACCATGTCAACCATGTGAGCCATGAAGTCACAGTGTTGCACCAAGGTTGCACATTTTACTTTTATATACACAGCAGTGTGTTAAATAGACTTTGTAACAAGCTGGGGAGGAGAACTGACACAAATTTCTGCTACTTTATGCTGCAGGAATTGGCAGGAAGTGAGACTGACATGGTGGTGGAGGCTAGATTGGTGTCCTCTTCCTTCAACTTGCCGTCCAGCGCCAGGCCGCGCTTCTCTTTGTTTTGGGCCAGCAATGGTGTGATGTTGAGGGTTTTGTCATAAGTCGAATTGGCTTCAACCATCTCCCTGAAACATACAACCGAGTGCACACTTAGGGTTTCTGGGGGAACAGAATGGAGAACTAACTGAGAAACAAAGGAGCTAAATGTAAGAAAGTCACAGACCTGTTTTTCCATCCATCCATCCAACCATCCATCATCCATCCATCCATCAAGTTTCTGTATTACCTAATACATGACAACCAATGCATCCTGCTACCAACTGACTACAGTTCTGAATAAACTTCTGACAAATATAATTTTTGTTTCTTACTCAAACTCTTCATTCAGGACATTCTTGGTGTACTTATCAGCAGAGAACAGCACCACGTCTGTAGTTTGGTCCACTGATGAAGGGGAGATTACAGAATTAATCAACTGAAATAAAGTACTTGTTAATGAAATTGCCAGTATATTCATGCTTGTATTGTATGACATTCCAATATCACGACATGTATTGCAAAAGCCACTTAGCAATTTAGCAATTGTAGAAAATATTGATTTTGATGTGTGACTGCAGGTTGCTAATTAACAGGAAATGTTAAGGTATCTTAGCTTATTCATGGTCTCATTCTTGCTTGTGCCTTTTTTTTCTAGATGGTGTTTCCAATCTGCTAGTGTGTTTTTTTGTGCAGTTATATCAAGAGATATAATTAGCATGGAGGCTTTGATCATGCTTACCGGTTACTTTGATTTTCTTCACCACCTTATTGGTTTCATTGTTAATTTTTATTCTGATTGGGACTGGCTCACCATGGTAACATATCTGCAATGTTGATAAAGAGAAATCAGTGAGATAATAATCAATAATAATCCTTTATTGTCCCTCATGGGGAAATTCTTTTTATGCCTCCCTCAACTTGCTCTTTGTAGAACAAGCTGTCTGTGAAGGGCAGCCACCTGTTGGGGCGCCTTGGGAGCTGGGGGGGGGTTAAGGGCCTTGCTCAAGGACCCGCAGAGGCTGAACCAGCAACCTTGTGATTACAGGCACACAGGCTTAGCCCCCTGAGCCACCCGCTGCCCCCATTGATGACATTTAATATGTCTTGAAACACATTGTCAATGATTACTCAGAAATAGGGAAAGGATGTCGAAGGATGGGGCATGTTCAGGTGCTGAGTATACTCCTTGGGTTCAGATGCTGAGTATACTCCTTGGGTTCAGATGCTGAGTATACTCATCAGGTTTGACTGCCATACTCCCATTTCCAATAAGGTGCATTTTTGCCCTCCTTTACCTTGAATAATCTTGCCCAGACCCTCATGCCAACCTGGTACCCATGTGTTCTATCTAAGGCCCAAATCCCATTCATGTTTTCATACTTTTGCCAAAATAGCTCTCTATGATTTCTGTTTCTCTGTTACTTTTGCTATGTCTGTCTGTACTCTCTTCCACATCCTGCGCATATCCCACCTTGAAAATATCGTCACTGTCCAATGAAAGACACACATCACCAAAAATCCATTATTTCAGGAGTGTGAAAATTTTCTCAGAAACTACTCTCATTTTCTAAGAAACTACTTTACAAAGTAACCCTAAAATGATGGAATGAGACCCCTTTAACAGCACAAACAGAAACCTGTCCTTGCACAGCCATCAGTGAACGGTTTAACGCTTTAGATGGACTTATGTATACAAGCGCTTGTGAGCTTGGTGGGATATTAAAAGCCCACCAGTCCTGTAATATTGCTGTCAATGAGGCAAATATGTGTCAACAAGATACAAATTAATCTTGCTTTATAGTCATAATTAACAATGATGTTAGTTAGCTATATGAATGTATTTATCAATATGAATTGTTAAAATGAGCAATATTAAGTAATCCATACAAACGACCATCATGGTTACAAATATCCACTAGTACAAACATAAATACTACTTAAAAAGATGTCTTCATAAAACATCTTTTCATTGAAAAGCTATTAGTAGACAGAGGAGAATGGGTCTATTCCTTCTGTAATAAAAAGTCACAAACATCCAAAAGTGGACAAAGCAGTTTTTCTACGGTGGCCCTGAAAGCTCTTAACATACCAACATTAACACAATGCAAAAACATTAACACAACAAAATTTGCTTTATTTTTTTGTCTTGATGTTTTTGTGTCGCCTTTGTGTTTTTGCATCTTCTTAATGTTTTTGCGTTGCCTTAATGTTGACTCATTCTAGGCTTTCACGGCTACTGTAGATTTCATCCAACGGCAACGATAAATTACGGACAGCTATCCAATAAAGGATTAGTATAGCACAGTCATAATGTTCTAACAAAATAGTGTTCGAAGTAGTTATCTTGGTCTCATTTAGGAAAAATGGCACAGAAAAGCTTTTCCTAAAATCTTTTTCTATTCCTCTGGGTGTCTACAGTTCACATGATCAATGTTTGTTTGTGTAAGGCATAGACCAGGGTTCTTCAAATCTGGACCTTGATTCCAAATCCAGGCCTTGTTTTCAGTTCTCCCAGGTAGTTAGTTTAATAATTACAGATTCTGATTGGTCAGAGGCTTCACACCTGACTGACAGGTAAAGGAAGGCTGGAAAACCAGCAGTGCTCCGACCTCGAGGACCGTGATTTGAATAACCCTGGCATAGACCAATGAGAAGAGGAGAGTGGAAAGGGTGTACCTCCTTCTCCATATAGGCATCCACGTGGACCAGCTTGTCAGACATCATGAACTGCTTACTGAGGCTGGCTTTGGGCCCGGCACCCGTTTTGTTAGGGGCAAACTGGATTTTGCGAATGAGAAGACGGGCAGTATCCCTGCAGGGGACGAGTGAGATATCCCTCACGCATTCAAGTAATGGCTGATGTTTACAAAAGATAGCTTTCAGGACGTATTAAAATGCTGCTTTTAATAGAGATACTTTTTTTATCAACAAAACAAATTGCATGATCTTCTTGCTTTCGCTGATGTTTACAGAATTAATTTGAAAACCATGATGAGAAACATATGAGAATCATAATATGGTAATAATGCTCCTGTTTGGATGTACTTTCAAAATTATCTGCTTATACTTACTTTTTGTCCACTTGTTCATCAGGATTATCTGCTTCTTTGGCGATGTATGTCTTCACTTCAAAGTCAATACCACAGGGCTGAATGAAAGGACAGATCCTTAACAACAAAGTACTTCGCAGCAGGTGTTTTTTGATCTAGCGCAGCATAACCTCTACCTTGCCTTTGTCGTCTGGCCCAGGCTGAAGTGTTACAGAGCAGGGAAGGTTAGTAGGCATCTGAAACAATGGGGAAAGAAGAGACCATGAGTTTCTGCTGCAACACAAGAGGTTTAACAAAGCATCTGTGGATGGTGGAGATCCTGGATCTGTGCAGATCATTTGTGGATCTGCAGTGATGTTGCCTCAGATTCTGAGTTTTGATTTTGCATCTGTTCAGAATGTGTTTCACATGTTCATCTGGATTTTCTTGATCATAAACTGAATACAAGACTCAAAGCTGCACGACATCAACTTCCATCCAGCTACTTATGACCACTAAGGAAACTATGTACAAGTATGGGGAGCCTGGGCTGTAGAGAGGGAAAAGCAGGAGATGATGAGAGTGAGAAGGAGGACCTACATGGAAGATGAAGGGGTAGCTCTGATCTCCTGCTTTCTTCAGCAAAATGTCTTGCATGGGGGTGTTTGGTGTTTTGCTGCCAGTAGGGGGGTAGATCTGCTGCTGCTCGATCCATATGTCCTTCCGATAGGACAAGCCAATGACATCCAGGTCGTCACGACCATAACGGAAGGCACAGACCAGGTGAACCCACACTGCGCAGGGTGGAGAGGGCAAATCGAATGTGATTTGACATCGCTGGGCACCATTATACTGATTTTGCATATATGTTTGCTTACATGCTGTCTGTGTTACAGACATGTCTACATGTCATTTTCTGAGGCATACATGTACTGTATAGAGCACAAGATGTATAAGAACAGGCCTCACAAAAACTCAATATGTGGCCTTCAATGGCTGTGATCAGCTCCTAAGAATGAGGAGTGATGCGAATCTAAGCAGATTATTACCTTTCCTGTCTCCAAGGTCGGTAGGGTCAACCTTCACCACCCCATCTTTTTGAGAGATGAGGAAAATGGTATTAGCTGTAAGTCGGCTTTAGAGTCTGCCTTGTTATTCATTGGAAAGGCAAGGTTGAAAGTTAAAAATCAAAATAAGATCACAGAAAGCTCACCGACTGCGTCTACAGAGGTCACATGGTCCACAAAATCCCTTCTTCCTAGATAAAGGGATAGCTAAAGAAGAACGAGTGAAACCATTAGTATTCGATTGTTCTGAGCTGCTTTCTGATTTTCAGAGATTTGTGAGTCAAAAATAACTTGAACAGATGTTATTATGCTGTGACTAAGAGGTAGGAGACCATGTTGTTTTAATCGATGTCAAATCTGAATTTTGAGCATCCTTATCCTAGCCTTAGGCCTAAAGTTAATAACTTCAGTTAAGGCTTTGAGAACACTTGAAACATTTACACAGAAACTATTTAAAGAGTTTTCTGTTTCTTTGTTCTTTTTCTGTCACGAAGGGTAGAAAAGTCTAATGACTGAAGAAGGACTTCTTACTGAGCCATTGCCGCTGGTTTTCTTGTAGACCCTAAAAACAGAGTGAAGGAGGCAATTCAGTCACCTGGAATTATACACACCATCTAAATCTGTAATCCAAAATAACAGTTAGGGCCCAATCTGCAATCTACAGAGAATGTGTATCCAAGATAGCTAAGAAAGTTTGAAAAAAGAGTGTAAATGGGTTGATCAAATTAGTTTTGTTTGAATAAAACCTTAACAGTTTCCTGTGTTAGAATTTTTATTTGTCTGCATTGAGCTGGTGGATATACTATGTAAATTGCAAAGATGTACATATGTAAATTGAAAATAGTCAACAGCATTTTCAGTTATAGCTAAAGGATTGTGGGAAGCCATTGATCATAATCTCCAACTGCCAAACAAAGCAGTGCACTTGCTCAGCAGTATTATTACAGTGCTTTCCCTGTTGGTCACTGCATGTTGTCTGTTCTTATCTACTTGCACTACAGTCTGCAAACAGTATTATCATTATCCCCTATTCCCAAGAGCTTTGTTAGAGCAGCGTACTTTCAGGTCACATGACCTTTCACTCTGCACCTCTCATTGGCTGCTCTTCAGCTGTCATAATTGGCAACAAATAACAAGCAAAAATAACAGGATCCATACTAATTATTAATGAGGAGGTAACAAATAAATATTTAAATAAGTGTGCTATATAAATATATAAGTACTTAAGAATTCAAAAAAGTAATAGTATGCTTTTTACACAAATGCAATACTGAATTATAATTAATACATACTTTGAAAAAACGAAACGTCAAAAATTAAGGTAACAAGTTGGAGGATTTCTATCTTTACCTACATATAATCCAAGAGCTTTGCAGTACTTGGCCTGACATAATCCTGTTGTTTCTCAACAGATGGACCAAATGAAATTACCCAGCATGACCACCACCTTTCGGTCACGCATAATTACCCTGCAGAAGCTGCTCAGTTCATTGAAAGGGTCTTTGTTTTGTTTGTTGTAATGTCTTGTGCAAATACATAATATGGTGAAAGAGACACATCTACGTATTTCTGAACTGCTATTTCACAGTTTACAAGACTTACTTTGACATTTCTTTGTTGATTGTGTAAGTAGTTCCTGTGAACTAAATGAGAAGAAAGTGATTATCATACAGTACACAAAGGGTAGACTATTTACCATTAGTCTGAAATACAACCATCAGGGCAATGAAAGGATGCTACAGCACATCATTCACGATCGGCTGCAACCTTCCGTCTTTCCAGGACCTGTACAAGTCCAGGACTTTGAAAAGAGCAGGAAGGATTATGGCTGATTCCTCTCACCCTGGTCACAAACTCTTTTGGACTCTCCCCTCTGGCAAAAGGTTGCAGTCCATTGAAACCAAAACATCACGCCATAGGGACAGTACCCCCCCCCCCCACCGCAGCCTGCCTCATCAATAAGGCCAGGGACACCTGCTCAAGTACTATTTCCTCATCCTAGTATAAGCTGGCACCCTCTTAAATATGTATATATTTCTCTCAGTTCCACTGCTATATCATACTTCACATTCTTCTATCTATTTATATTAGTACCTGTATATACCCTTATGTGTGTGTGCGTGTGTGTGCATATATATATATATATATAAATCTACCTTTATCTCCCAATGACTGGCACCAACCACCAAAGCAAATTCCTTATATGTAGGAACGTACTTCGCAATAAACTCTATTCTGATTCTGATTCCTTAGGCAAGATGGAGACATTAAGGAATGCTGCTATTCATAAAACAGAGAAACATCTCTAAATATAGCCCTTATACAGAAGGCCTGGCAGGTGTTCCAGCCTTAGCAATCAAGATTGGCATCTACGTAGATTTTTTTTTTTGTGCCAAATGTTGAGGATTATCTCCTACAAAAATCGCAGTTATCTCAGTATCTCCAGAGCCTCAGACGTTCTATAGACCAACCTGGTAAAGCCAAACTTTGCCTTCTTGGACAGTACTGTGTGGGCTAGTCTTACGGGATATTTTTGCAGCATGCATTAAGTATGCAGTATAATCGCAGTTCTTAACTTGATATTCTGAGCTCAATGGCATTTTGTTTGACGCACCTTACTGCTGACTGAAATAAGTTTCTCTTTTAGTTAGACTTAAACAGGAAATATGTTGCTTTAATGCTAAACATTTAAATAAGGAGAATGTCTGCAGGCTTTTCTGCATTGTGCATTAGAGTTTAGGAATGAAGGTATGTTATTAAAATTATCTTAGATTTGACAGTTCTGTTCTCAGATTTTTAACACTGTTGCTTTACATGATTGTTACTTCAGATAGATACTTAACCTAAATTACAGAAAGCATAGACAGACAGATACAACCCCGCCTTTTTGGCTTCTTTTGCCTTTTGCAGCAAGACCTTGACAGTTGCTGCATAATCTTTGATCTCAATAAAAAACTTCCTGATACTTTGCTGCATTGTTGCAAAAATGTCTGCAACATTGCGAAGCCCTGTGTGCAATGTCCTTTAGTATACTCTACACTCACGGCACTGAAATGCAGAATTTCAGAAGACTCTGATTCTACATGTCATTATGTCAACAAAACCTTGTATGACTTGGACAGAGGTTGCAGCTGCAATAATCCTGGAAGCTCGTATCTTGCAAACCCATGATCCGCATCATAGTTATGAGCTTCTGTAAAGTCAATATGCCAGTATACCATATACAGGCAGAATTTGATTAAAAGTGTATTGCCTTATGTTACATTTTAACAAATACTTCTATCGAGAGAAAGCAGGTTCAACCAATTCCCAGAGCAACTGGGAGCTTATCCATTAACATCACTCTGCCATCCCCGGTATTCGAACTGATGCCCTTCCGATCATAGGCACAACATCCTATATCAATGAGCTGCACACCATTCCCTCCAGCATGGGCTGTTTGCTTGAGTTTTATATACATCTCTGTAAGCAGCCAATCCACCTTGTTTAAAGAACGCAGACCCTGACAGAAGTGAGAGACCCAGCTTCTCCTCAAATACAGCCTCTCATCTTACGTACTTCAGCATCTCTCAGAAACGGAGCTGGACGATGCCGTACCTGCGCCTCTTCTGAAGGTCAGTAATCCCACAGCAATGTGCCTGCTCTGCTTCTTGGTTGCATCTGCCGTTCTGCCCCAGACATTTATACCCTGACCTCCACGCCGTCTGCGGGCTTACCTGCCTCATTACAGAATCTTATTTTACCCATAATCCTATTAGCCCCAAGGCTCTCTGTTTTTTTTAGATTTAAGGCATTTAAAAATATATACGGAATACCACCAAAGCGGATTAAATTAAACTTTTTTTCCCTCTCACTAAAAAGCAGTGTTACATTTAATGGCATTAGATATTATGTTTGTAACATGTATGTTTGTAGCATGTAAATTGTAATGTATGATTCAGCGATACTGAAACTGCATCACACGTTTCTACATGTATGTGTTAAAAATATGAGTAGTTTTTTTTTAGCAATAAAGCAGAAATTCAACATATCAGTGCTGGACCCAAAAACGGTGTTCAGGCAATAAATAACAATGGTTCCATTTTATATGTATTATGAGTATTTCTTTGCCTATGCCATGTGATATTTTTTCATATTTATTTTTGCAAGCATTTTATGTACTATTATCTCAGTTGGGGTGCAATCCAAGGTCTTTATAAATAACATTAATATTTTATGTTCTTTTTAATATTTGAAAAAGTATTATACATGGCTTATAACACCTGAAGTCACTCACTGAATTGTATATGGTCGTAGGTTTATTTTTAACTGTTGAGGAAATCACACACATATGGCATTATTATTGTCAATGAATGAACTTTTGCAGTTATTCTCATTTTCCCCGCTCACACATATCGTTCTGCAAATGTTTTATGGCAGTGATGCCCTGAATTGTTTTGCCCAGTCCTGCATTTGCTTGCTAGACATGCCTGTGCCAGCTGTCCTTCAGAGCCACACAAGGTGTTATTGTCCTACCCCGCTCGTCCGCTCCTTCTGTGTGCCACGCCCCCTCATCTACCTTGTGTGGAATCTCCGCGTTTACCAGCTGTTTCTGCTTCTTGTTGATTAGTCCAATGTATTTAAGTCTGCATTAGGTATGTTTTCCCCAGTCCGGTCACTAACGTTGTAACATTGTATGTTGCCAGTGTTCCTTCTCGTATCCCGAATAAATCTCTCGTTCCCTGATTCTCCGCGTCCCTGCTCCTGCTTCCTCGGTCCATGACACGACAGTTATAAACATGCAGCAGAAAAACAGTGTATAGCATGAGATGAATTTCTCACATGAAAGGCTCAACCACGGATTCATGATAATGGCTTTGTTTATTATAATGATATTCTGTATCCAGGAATGGGCTTTTTTTTTTATAGACACTAATCCCCATGGGGAAATTGTCTTTATATCTCCCTCAACTTGCTCTTTGTAGAGTAAGTTCTCTGTGAGGGGCAGTCACCCATGGTGGCACCCAGGGAGCTGGGGGTTAACCAAGTTCATAGCACCAAACTGAAACCAGCGGCCGGGGGTGGCACTGCCAAGTGCCCGCAGTGGAGGAGAGAGCCTTAGGGACATATTAGCTGGGCTTGGTGAGTAGGCCCCACGTCCAGGACCACGCCTGATGGTGAGTCTGCTTGGTAATAAAGTGTCTCACACCTCCCAGTCTCTCTCATTCTGCCATGCCAGGCGAAAGACGAAGAGCATCTCTGCACATGTATAAATATCCCTTTGTGGGAGGACAGGAAACTTCCAAATGCAGAAATGCCACAACTTTCCTTTGGTAAATTTCATTAATATCAAGTGAGCAGGCTTTGAAATCAAATCTTTGCTTTTAGCTGGATTTCATGCTTTCAGAGCCTGTACCACAATGGCTTGTTCACACCGACAGAACGTCCCTCAGACATTCTTGGTCTGGCATTTTACTGGGCTCCAACACCTACACCTCCAGCTAACTTCCCTGTGAGCTCAGTAAGATTTCTATATTCTATGACTTCATGTTCCTCTCAGGCCTGACAGATTCTGAGGAGCATCACCAATCCTTAACATTTCGAGCAGATAGAATTGTGCTTCCTTAGCAAGGTTCTTGTTATGCTTCAGAAGAATAGTCTATGCCTGATATATTTTTTTACTATTTCCAATTTCCTTTTTTGTTGATGTGTATTTTAGTATTATAGCTATTATTATTAACTGTAACAAAGATCTAAACATCCACAAATAAATAAAAAAATTGGGGCCCTACTGGCCAGGACACTTGCTGGCTGTAACCCTCATTGGCTGTGAATCTCGTTGGCTGTGACCCTCATTGGCCATGACTCACACCGGCTATGACTCGCACTGGCCGTGACTCTCGCCAGCCATGACTCTCGCCAGTCATGACTTTCATTGACTGTGAACCTTGGCAGCCATGACTATCGCTGGCCGTGACTCTTGCCGGTCATGAATCTTGCTGGCTGTGACTCTCGCCAGTCATGACCTTCACTGGCTGTAACCCTTCTCAGCCGTGACTCGCGCTGGCCGTGACTCTTGCCGGTCATGACCTTCACTGGCTGTGACCCTTCTCAGCCGTGACTCTCGCTGGCCATGACTCTAGCCGGTCATGAATCTTACTGGCTGTGACTCTCGCCAGTCATGACCTTCACTGGCTGTGACCCTTCTCAGCCGTGACTCTTGCTG
The DNA here is from genome assembly GCA_026777045.1 of Hyperopisus bebe. NCBI lineage: Eukaryota > Metazoa > Chordata > Actinopteri > Osteoglossiformes > Mormyridae > Hyperopisus > Hyperopisus bebe. The sequence continues at coordinate 6,523,833 of JAODJW010000038.1, forward strand.
GCCATGACTCTAGCCGGTCATGAATCTTGCTGGCCGTGACTCTTGCCGGTCATGAATCTTACTGGCTGTGACTCTCGCCAGTCATGACCTTCACTGGCTGTGACCCTTCTCAGCCGTGACTCTCGCTGGCCATGACTCTTGCCGGTCATGAATCTTGCTGGCCGTGACTCTTGTCGGTCATGAATCTTACTGCTGTGACTCTCGCCAGTCATGACCTTCACTGGCTGTGACCCTTCTCAGCCGTGACTCTCGCTGGCCATGACTCTTG
>JAODJW010000038.1:6528491-6542894 GCA_026777045.1 Hyperopisus bebe
GGACACACCCCCGTTACCCACATCCAGGGACAGGCACACACCCCTGTTTCCCACATCCAGGGACAGGGACACGCCTCCATTACACACATCCAGGGACAGGGACACACCCCCATTACCTATGCCTAGGGACGGGGACACACCCTGTTACCCACATCCAGGGACAGGGACACGCCCCTGTTACCCACGCCTAGGGACAGGGACACGCCCCCGTTACCCACATCCAAGAACAGGGACTCGCCCCCGTTACCCACATCCAGGGAAAGGGACACACCCCCATTACCCATGCCTAGGGATAGGGACACGCCCCCGCTACCCACATCCAGGGACAGGGACACGCCCCCGTTACCCACACCTAGGGACAGGGACTCACACCCGTTACCCACATCCAGGGACAGGGACACGCCCCCATTACCCACATCCAGGGACAGGGACACTCCCCGTTACCCACATCCAGGGACAGGGACACGCCCCTGTTACCCACGCCTAGGGACAGGGACACGCCCCCATTACCCACATCCAGGGACACGCCCCTGTTACCCACGCCTAGGGACAGGGACACGCCCCCATTACCCACATCCATGGAGAGGGACACGCCCCCATTACCCACATCCAGGGACACGTCTTTGATCTTGAGAACATGACATCCCTTAATGCTATAAATAATTTTTCATAAATTCTGAATAGCAGCCAATAGTAAGATGTAAGGGCAGCCTATACTGAACTGCTGCTTCTTGTCACGCAACATTTACCATCATCAGTCTCATCAGCACATGGTTTATTATTCTGTGTTATTTATTGTCTGCGTTTACTTACTGCTTTTCTGTTGTCACTTGTTACCCGATGCTGCTACTTACTGTTTCTTCATTGTCAATGTATTGTTTACTTACAGTCTGCAGCAGGTATGTAAGGGTCTCATTGTACTACATGCAAATGACAATAAATTTGAACCATGCAGTGAAATGGAGAGAGTCCACAGACTTAAACGTTGCTGATGTGTTAATGTTCTAAACTGATTTGATCTGAGTTATACATGAAGGTCAGTTACTTTATGATGCTGCACATAGATTTGCGCTGCAGATCTATAACTTTCTCAGAAAACTCACCACAAGCTTATGAGTGTTCTAGTTAATAAAGGACAGTAACATTTTAAACCATTCTCCATCTCTGATAAAAACAAATCTGCCAAGTGATTCTAATTATGCCTGAAAATGATCCTCCAATTTATACAACATTCTCACTAAATGTCAGAAGTAGTATCTGCAAGGTGAATGGATGGATTATAGAAAATGTCATCAGGTATGTATATTAGATTAAACAATGACTTCCCCAAAAGGCTTGAACAAAAGCTAAGCAAGAGTGATGGGTGAAAAGTAACTAAGATAACCTTATGAAAATACTTATATCTTGAATAAGAAGTATGTCAAATGTATTGTTTTCTAACCTGTAGGACATGGTGCTATACATTAACTAAACTGCTGTGTAATACAGTTATTTATTGCAAAACTATATTTATACAACAGTTAGTTCCTGACCTAGAAATCTCATTGGACAAGAAATGTTCTGTGGGTGCAGTTATCAGAATATAACCGCAGTCAGACATTTCACATCAGATGTATCACTCTGTTTTAAAGGTGTATCTAAAAACTGTTAAATTTAAATGAGGGCTGTGAGTCAGCTGTGTTGTATTATAATGTTTCTGTTGCTTGGCAACAGTCAACGGTTGGCTGTTGGAAACTTTTTGTTTTGCAGAGACCCACAAATGTTTAAATGAATAATCAAGCAAAGTCTTATCTATTGTGGCTTATTACTATTAAGTTATAAATGGTATGAACTGCTATGAAAACAATAACAAAGTCATGCGGTTGTACATACCGTACCACGGCTGTGATTATCTTTGGCACTCTGCCTGCAGCCTCGTGCCTACGACTGAATCACTGCCGTCATATACCGGAGTACAACTACACTCCTTGTCATATGTTATTGCTTAAGCCTATTACCCTGATGATGATATACCCAAACCTTTTGTTTTCATATATTTTGAGAATTCTCCAGTGGTGCACTTGTGAACACTTACATATTGATGTTTCCGCGCGTTGCTATTGTAAGTCAATTTACGGTGGTTGTATAGAAACCAGCCCCCCATCTGAGGCTGTGTCATGCCAGTCTTCCCGAAGCACCACATGACATGTGTCAGGGGTCTGTATTCATAAGGCCTGCGGCACAAAGAAAAGCTGGGACACTGAGTAGTGGAAAAACGTTACGGGTTGAGATGAGTCATCTTTTGCTGAGCATTCTGGCCAAAGAGCAAGTGCAGCTTGTAGTGTCGTCCAAAGGCTGAAGGACTCATCCCTGAACACTTACCTCTAGCGATGAAACAGTCATGCTGATCTAAAATAATGAGGATGTTTTTTCTTGTCATTGATTCAGCACAGTCACTGCTTTGGAACGAAGGAAATGTGATCAATGGAGAGGATGTGAAAATATTTCACTTACAAATTTTTTTAGTGTGAATCAAGACATTTCAGGATTGTGGATTACAAAGTCAACATTATACTTTAATGTTGGGTAGAGTGAGCAGATAACCCATGTCAGGGAGGACACTTTGAGCTAGGACAGGGTTTATAAACTACCATTTCAATTAAAAGGACCTGAATTTCACTGAAGCGCCGAGTTCTTGCTGCATGCTGATTGGTCAGTCTCCTATAATCATGTATGTGTCACTAATGTTAATGTGAAACAGCTGGAGTCTTTCAATCCAGAAAACAAACCAGTCAAAGCGTGAGAAGAACTGAACTATTTAGCCGATCACAGGAGCCTCCCAGTTTTAAAAGAGTTTCTAAAACCTGAAGTAACTAACAATTTCCTTCCTGACGTGGATTATCTGGCCACTTTACCAAATAAGTCAAAGAACAGCACTGCCTCCATGCTTTCTGGTCTTACAGGTTCTCAAGGAAAAATGAGCACAGTATGGATTTTTATACGTTACCCTTTCTTGCAGGGTTTACGGTGCATTTTTTAAGCTAGTCAAGAAGCACTTTGCTGGGTGAAAACTGTCATATTAATAATTTAAAAACTGGCTTTTGAGCAGCTTAGGGGGCAAGACTGAGGTCTCACACCTACAGAGTTATTTGGTTTTGTTTCCTAGTGCTCTTGCTTCCTCCCACGTGCCTTGGGGGGTCTCCAAACAGCCTTTAAGTGAGCGGGCGGTCCCAGGCGCCCTACATTTCCCGGGATGAGCTCCAAGCTCACTGCACCATGCAGTGGGTGAGTGATTATAGAAGATCTGTGGACAGATACATTTAAGGCCTGGTTAAAGTACCAAAGACCAAATATAACTTTGTATCCATCCACACTGCTTTGTTTGAGTTTATTATGCTTTGTGGAAAGTTTCTCAGTTGGCTTAAGTAATTAGGCTACTTGCAGCTTGGTAATATGGTTTCATTTAACTTCACCATCAATGAGCAAATGGGATTGGCACAGACGTAAAAGCTGTTCTGGGCAAACGGCGAAGTGGTGGTGCCCGTTTTAGTGAGACGCTGTTGGGCCAGTGAGACCCCAGGAATATGCTGAAGAGAAGAGAGAGGTAGTTTGTAAATTTTCAGTATTTTAGTGGCGTTGGGCTACTATTGACTTTTTGGAAGAACACTGCATAGCAGACAGTTACTAAACAAAAATATATTTTAACACTGACGTAAATAATTCTCTTCCCTGGTACAGATTTGTGTTGGGTACTGAATTTATGTTAAGAATTATAAAGTAATTTCTTACGTAGACTAAAGAGAATGCAGACCTGAATAAATAATGTGCGTGCAGAAATGGTGTGAGTGAGAATGAATATGGGGATAACACAATACAGCTGTTTGTTCCCTTTTCAATGATGCTGATGGCTGGGGTGAGACTTAACGTGGTGGTATTTTATTACTTTGCTGTGGGCGTGTGGACAGTGGACGATGATCCATGATGATGAGTGTAACCAGCCATATCACGTCTCGTGTGTGTTTGTGTGAGAATGCTATGTAATGCTGAGGAATGTGAATAGAGACTCTGGCTGCAGATCACGTCATAATAATATACCGTCAGTATAAGGAGCATAAGGATCGCCAGCTGGTCAGAGGTGATTGTGCTAAGCGTCTAATGCCTGTGTGATCTGTTCTATTCTCCCAGAGAGACCTTCTCAGAACTGACCTACAGCTCAGTGTGGACCTTAAGCGGATATACTCGAGAGATCCCCTTCCATATGGGCCGCTGGGGAGGGTGACAGTCCCCGGAGATTCCCCCGGACAGAAAGATGTGTAAGTACATTCAAATGAGGTGGGATTTCCAGATAAGGGTTACACCAGAGCTGCTTACCCAAACCCTCTTAGGCCACATGCATCACTGTCCTGGGTGAGGCAGTTTCCCTGTTGCTGAAATCCTAGGTTGACAGATTGTTGGCAGAAGGTCATTGGTTCAAGCCCAGCCTAAGTAGGATAATCGCATGTCTGTGGGCCCTTGACGAGGCCCCTAACCCCAGCTTCTCAGGTGCCGTAGGTACGTGACCCCTTGTTGTCACCCCAAGCTTGTTCTTGCCACTATATGTGTCTGTATGTCTCAGGGAGAGCAGGATGGGGTAGATGAAAAGAAGATTTGCTCATGGAGATTAATAGCGCATCGTTATTATCATCCATCCGTTTTCTGTACTTGCCTGTCTGATGCAGGGTCGCGGGGGTCTGGAGGCTATCCCAGAAACTGGATGCACCAGGCAGGGAACAACCCAGGATGGGGCATCAGCCCATCGCACTGGCACATTATTTATAATACTATAATCATTGTTAAGAGTACTGGGTTTTAGTTTAGTGAAAATGTTTCTTGATTCCAGAAATTCAACAGAAAACAATTTGTTTCCACTTCATTGTGAAGTTTAAGTAATGATATTCCAATGTAACATTGGACCTGGAGTGGTTTGTTTTATATATTTTTAAATGCATTTCTTAACACTGCACAATGCATGTAACTAAATGCATGTTTTCTTTAAAATACATGAGCTCCCCAACAACATAGATATGAAGGTGTCCGATATTATGATGGATATTCTGGGAAGTAAAATGTGTGATGGAACAGCCGCAACAATTCTTTAATTCATTACTTTTAGTAGGAAAATCCAAATACCATTTGGTACTATGTAAAAAGGCTTTAATTGAGCCATTTGCTTACGACATCAATTGGCTGTTTGTCTATTTTGACTGTACAGTACAGTGTCTAGGATTTTTTGAAAGTAACATTTCTATACATGTGTAAGTACCCTTGCATGGTAGAGAGCAATTAGTTACAATGCAGCATGAGTCATCCTCAACCTATTAGCTCAGAGAAGAAATGGCTACACAGAGCGTTTGAAGCTGTTTCCCCACTTGGCTCCTCCCTCAGCGATCTTTTAGTGTGTTTACACTTGGCATTCTTCAGCAGTCAGACTGTGAACTTCCTGCTGCATATGTGGGAAGGTGCGTGTTGAGGTTAATCCTGCAGGTGGCACTGCATTCCTTGTTTTTTGTGCCATTTTCTTTCCATGGAGGCTCCTTCCAATGAGAGACACAAAGGCAGGCTGCAGTGATGTGCACACAGTTAAAGAGAAAGGGATGTGTACACAGTTACAGGGAAAGGGATGTGGTTCATTCAACTGACACATGAATTGTTTTTATATTAAAAATAGAAAAAAAAACATTAAAATATCACAGGAATGCCTGTGGGTCTGTTTAAGGGTTAATGCGTTACTTTATACTTCAGATTAACTTCACATGAGCCTTTCTATGATACAGTAGAACTTACGCTTGGCTTATATCCATCCCTGATTATACAATATAACTTGTATGCAAATATGCATTCACAGAACGAATGTTAAAATGTATAGCACAAAAGCTTATTTTATGTGCGTTTGTACTGTTATGACAAGAAATGACTGCATTTTAACCTGTAAATGGCGAATGCATACTTGCGTGCCAGTGATGTCAATCGGCATGTATAATACATGCTGTGAGTGAAGGAAGATAAATGTCGGGCTTTGAAGACGGTTTTTAAGTTTGGCATTTCAGCAAAGGAGCACTGGCAGCAGGGTGGCAGTGTGGGTCTCACTGCAGCGTCACATCCCCACGGCTGTCAGGGTGGCAGTGTGGGTCTCACTGCAGCGTCACATCCCCACGGCTGTCAGGGTGGCAGTGTGGGTCTCACTGTAGCGTCACATCCCCACGGCTGTCAGTGTCCTCCTTGTCCTCAGCTCCGGTCACATCTGCTTTTGCTTGGGTACTTCAGTGTCCCTCCTGAATTTCAAATGTATGCAGTTAGGCTGCCTTCCGCAAGGCCCGTTAACGTGACTGTGCCAGTGTGCCCTGCGTTGGAGCGGCATCCCGCACAGGGTGACCCTCTGCCACGTGCCCTCTGTCTCCAGGCGCGACCTCCCTGACACCCTGCACAGGCTGACTGACACCCTGCACAGGATAAGCGCTATAGAAAATGAATGGATAACATAATGGCTAATCATGTTCTCAGAGTGAAATCAAATTTATTGGACTGAGAAGTTATACTATCATTGAAATGGACCTGTGAAATGCAAGGTTCCACACACAAAGACTATGCAAAAGAATATTAATACTATTAAACAATGTTTCTTAATGTGTGCTGAAAAAAAAGAATGTAGACTGTCCCAGTCACTGGGAATCCACTGAGACTGAGTTCAGCATTTTCATCCACAGCCTATCCTTCTGATAAGTTCTCAAACAATAGCATGACATCAGTCTATGCATTTCCCCCAGTTTTCCGTTGTACCATAGGCACTGTTCTCTTCTACCACTGGTGCCCACATGGGTGCCAAATGAATGAACGGCATTCTGGAGATATTCGACAGTGAGCCAAGTCGTCATCTCTAACATTAATCTGAATAAAGACTTTGCTGATGTCGCTCTTCCACTGCAATAAACTGCAAATTGTGTTTAGCTGCGTGGGTGAGCTGACTTGGACCATTCGACTCGCAGAGACAGCCACCTTGCAAAGCCAAAGGTGGCGAGGGGGTTAGGGTCTGCAGTCACGGAAAAGCAAACAACACTCCCACCGCTTCTTCAGAGTTATTTCATATCCATTCAGATTATTTGCTTCGGGGTTATTCTACATGAATCCAGAAACTGCAGCTGCGCTCGGAGTTATGCAACCGAGGTCACTGCTGACTGTCAGGCTGCAGCGCGAGAGCGCATGTTGGCGAGGGCTATGGTGGGAGGGGCTCTAACGCACAGGCTCACCCGGGCAGAAGCCCAGGGGCCACGGCTCACCTAGTTTAATAATCATTACTGCTGGGTCAGTCCCACTGCTGTGTGTCTGATTGAATTAAATAAAACTATATTAGTAAGAGTATTATAAAGTACTATCATTACTACTAGTAGTAATTGCAGTTACAATTATGTATATATGTGTGTGTGTGTGTGTGTACTTATTTCCCTTCATACTGTGCTGTTTTGGTAAATGGTAAATGGACTGCATTTATATAGCGCTTTTCTACTCTTACGAGTACTCAAAGCGCTTTGCAATTTATGCCTCACATTCACCCATCCACACACACATTCACACACTGGTTTTGTTGTGTTTTATTGTGTTTATTGTCTGATTCTATTTATTCCCTTCATGGGATTAATGAAGTTCATACTATCTGACTTATATTAAGAAGCCACAAGTAGCCTAACCTCCAGAACTTTCCAGAGAGCTTAATAAATACTGACACACGAAGGAGTGTGGAAGGATATGTGAGTGTAGTCGACCTTTGTCACTTTCCCCACCTTCCAATAATCACTCATCATAATCACTGCAGGGCTGCCAACTCTCACGCATCTGGCCTGACACTCACGATTTCTGACTCTCACGCTCACGCAAGAAATCTTACAGCAAATCTATGTTATTCCATTATAAACCTGAAATTAGCTACATCAAAAGCAGTTGGGGTAATTTGCAAACCCTAAGTGAATGAAACTCTTACATACATGTAAATATGTGTGCAGACTTGTCTCGAATTGAAAATCTCACACCAGCCAGCTGAGCAAAGTTGGACTTTAAATTATATGCAGGAGCACAGGCCGACGCCTGGGGGCCTCAACTAGCCATGTTTCATAATAAATTCTACAACTTTACTGTTGCCCCCCCCCCTCCCCAGTCGCTGAACTACACCAGCGTACAGAATAGTAGGTGGGCCTCTGGAAACTCAAATAGCCCAGAGTCCCAGGCCATGTAAATTAGCCTCGGGTTATCCGGCTGCATGTAGCGTATGCTAACAAAATGCTTATTCAGCTGAGTGACTGACTGCACCATAAACCAAACAGGTGTTTGACGGTAGACGTGCCTCGAGTTGAATGACAGGCTAACTGCTGTCCTGTCACTGTGTGTGAAGCGCATAGCCTTTCAGTGGCGTCACTACATCGCAGCATTGTCCCATGCTAACGAATAGCTCCATGCTAACGAATAGCTCCATGCTAACGAAGAGCTCCATGCTAATGAATAACTCCACAACTTCAAGAGAATTCTCATATGTACACCTTGCCAAATAGAGATTAAAATTTAAAGGATTAAAAAAAATTCAAAGGAAGCGTATTGAAAAGTGTACACAGGCAGCTCTCAGGTTACGAACGAGATTCATTACCTAAATCTGTCTTTAAATCAATTTTGTTGGTAAGTTGGAACAAAAATAATAGAGTATGTAATAACAGTAATAATAACACAGCAATAATACAAGTAACTATGTATGTGACTGTACAGTACCGATAAGCCGATGAACCATTGAAACGTTTTCAGGAGCATCACAAACTAGTGCATGCCTTCGTTATTATGAACCGTTGCGTTTAGCTCATATTTTTCATATAACAGACTTTATGGCTGTTCATAAGTATGAGGTGTCCATCAGTCGGTTGTTCTTAACCTGGAGACTGCCCGTACTTATGTTAACAAAACCCCTTTCGAAATGCGGCATTATAAACGTACGATGCCCAGCATAACTATCATGTGTTCTTGTGGTCATGCTGTAAGGCTCAGGCCGACGTCTAAGGGGGGGATGCTGGTCCTGATCTCCTGGAACAGCCACAGACAGCAGAACTTCTGTCACCTTTACCTATGTGGTGCAGGGAGTCCTGGAATGAAAATGTTGTTCGTGAGGAATGTGGTCACTGCTTTGGCCAAGAGATACATGCCATGGAAAATTCCACGTGACACATGACATGAGTAGGACATCTGGCACCACTTTCCTGGGGATGATCATACTCTCTGTACCAGAAGGACAAGTGCTAGGCAGTGCCCACCATATACACGCAGCTGTTCTATTGATTTAGAGGGCACTGGATTTTAGGTTTATTATGTTTTAGTGACGCAAAAAGTAGCTACATAGTCTGGCTCAAACTGAAATTTTCTGGCATAAAAGCAGCATATCGATAGGATATAGATTGGGCATAAAAAATTCACTTGCAATCATGATTATTTTCCATTAAAAATGATATTTTAGCATTTGGGTAGCAGAGCAAAGCAGGCTAGCTTTCACTGATGAATGTAAAACAATGTTCATGGCATCCAGGCGTTTGTATTACACACCGAAATTCTGGTGGAGAAAATAAAGTGGAAATCGAGCCAAGAGGCAGCTGATTAGGTGCAGCACACAGTTGACGCAATGGAAATCAATCAGTGCTGCTGGCATGGGAGGACCGACAGTCTTTTAATACTTCAGTAAATATAGCCACAGGTCCCGGTTTCTGTCTGAGTCAACTTAGGTTTCAATGGGACACAATACAAAGTGCAATTCATTATCGTGCTAGAGAACAGCACTGCAGATTTGAAATCAGGATTTTCTTTGGAAGCTGTTGCATTAGCTTAGTGCATATCTGCAGAACAGGATATATTGATACAACTGGACCGAAGTACAGTCTGCGTCATTCACTGTTGTGGCGTTCATAGTTTAATTTAGACTGGGCCAGGTGATTTTAGAAATGATCATAACAATGAAGAAACTGCACCCACAACGACGTCCATGATTCCAAGACACCAATAAGTGCGTGACAATTGTTTCGATTGAAAAGATCAACACTAATTGTGCATGTCATAGAAGTACATTGTTTCCGTACCTTTCCGTAATATTGGGCGTATTAATCGCAGCATAAATGGCCTGGGCTCGTGCAGCTCCAGTTCGATAGCATGCTGTGTCTGTGATCGGAAGGTTGCTGGCATAGTGAGTGATTTCACCTTACGGGCCCTGACTAAGGTCCTTAACTGCCAACTGCTGCAGTGACTGACTCTGCTTTCTCAAAAACCTGCGTCACTTTGGATAACACCGTCTAATGTCAAGGTAATCTCAGTTGTTTAATAATGCTATCAGGTATTGTGTTTTTAAAATAATTAGTATGTACTTAATTGAGATATGGTGGTGTTTTAGTTAAAAGGTCTTCAAACGTATGCCAGCACACATGCTCAGTCGTAGTTGCCAGAGTCATATTTCAAATGGGAAAATGTATTTTAAGCACTTCCAGTTCACTGGCATAGCCATCCTACAAGATAAGCGGGGGCGGGGGGGGACACACACCCCAAGAGGAATGTCCTGATATCCAAGGAATATGTTGCTTTGGATGTTAAACGTTCTGCTCTTACATAATCCGCTTTAGTACGAGCTCACACCATGGTGTACTTAGGGTCCATTTTTCAAATGATATACCTCTTTTTAAAAGTGGCTCCCTGCTGGACAACCCCTGTATCAACTGCCCAGTATGTTACTACATAAATGCATTAATATATAACTACTAACTACAACTTTTATTAAAAATCGCAGTGACTCATAACACACAAGTTCACTCCATTAAAAAAAATGTGATTAAGATAATAATTACGAGAAATCCATGGCTTTCCGTCCATTTCTATACACACTCCAAGTCTGCACAGCCTCAGGAAGTATGCAGACACATACTTTATTGCGTTTCAAACATTTCAGAAAGTGCAGAATTGATTCTTTTTGCCCCTCACTGACACAGAATTCCACGTAAATGACTAGAACAAAGCACATTTTAGCCATTCTGTTCTGCTGAGAATAAGCTGGCTGATTGGGGTACGGCTCATGGCTGGGTGTTGAGCGACGGGGTTGGCGGTGTGAATGAAACACCTGCTTTGGGCTTCCCGTATCTGCGGCCTTCCTCCTGCAGCCCAAAGACTGAGCCTTTTTAATCAATGTCATCAATGACTGAAATTGTTAGAAAAAGTTACCGGGATGTTGTAGGAGAGACAGCAGAAAACTCAAAGTAAAAGACTGAAACCAAACGTAGGGATTGTGGCACACAAAGTCCAGGGTGACCTGAACTGTCCTCACGGGGGAACTGGATTTGAAGTCAGCGAACATCTACATTTAACTGGTATTGGTACTGGTACAGGGGGGAGATGTTTACCTTTTTAATCATGTTGCACTAGTCACTTCTGCTTACATCTACATATGAGCTCAGGCAGAAAATTGTCTTAGCAATTAAAGAAATAAGCAGTTCTTGATAATGTACCTAATGCTCTGCATAGGAGATTTCACTGTCATTGAAGGAAAGGAAGGTATTTAACTCTCTGGAAAGAATATTAGCGATTTTATAATTGAACATTCCAGTCTGTTATGGTGCGTCCTGCAGATCCACTTGATTTGTGGAAATGTCGTTCTGTGAACAACATTCTGCTTTTTGTTTGTTATATATCCAATTCATCAAAGTGCCAAAACTTATTCAACAAATGGGCACCATAAACCAGCATAATAAGAGAGCAGCAATATACCCCTGAATAGTAATAAAGCACATTTTCTTGGCAGATTCTGTCTGTTCATCCATCTTTCTGTCTGTCTATTTAAATACTTAACTCGTAATTCAACAAACAAAAATATTTTGGGTATCTACCTATGAAACTGGCCGGGCATATAAATATTTTGGGTATCTACAATTTTATCCAACACTTCATAAAAATACCATATGCATTCAAAAAAAATGTGAGTTGACATAAAAGAGGTACCAATACTTTTTTTTGAGAGCTTAAACATGTCTGCAACAGGTCATATTTGTGATGCATGTTTCTATGGTTATTCAGCTAAGGTCATTCAAGGCAAATGTACAATGTTATAATGTAACATTCATACTAAAAGAAAAAATCTATCTAGCAATTCTAGTCGGCATTCCTGGGCTGCAGTGAACAGGACTGAGAGTAACTCATGTGAATGTGAGTTGTGGTTTGTGTCTCTTTTCTGCCTGAAAAGACTATTTAGAATGAAAAGCAAGTTAATAAGACAAAATAAGTGGTTTTTGCTATGGGTTCCTATCATTGTAGATTCAAATCGAAGTGAATGCTACATTTTTGGTGGTTCTTCCACAACCATCCATCTTGTGGTTTAGTGTTATTATTATTTATTATGTTATAAGTGCCAATGCAAATCTTTCACCTATTGAACAGGTCTGGTTTTCCAGTTTACTAGTTGAGAGGACACCCCACACTTGTCAGTATAACACTCTTGTTGTGAAATATCAGCTTAAAGTCTCAACAAGCCCAATGAGCACAGTGCTGAAATGTTCTCGCATACCAAATATTACTCTCTTGAATGTTTAGGAAACTGCTAAATATTTCTCAGGAACCAGACAGCTTTTCTTTTTTAAGTGATTCTTTTGTGCATTCTTATGTTAGTGACGAATCAATAGATCAATAGTGGTTTTGGCAGGCTGATTTTTCTGAATAGTTTACATGGTGACTATTTGGACTTTCCAGTATGAGCCAAAGTTAAATATAACTCACACCAGTCAAGTGATTTAACCAAAACGTTTTAAGCCTTCATTAATGGGGGGTGGAGGCTTTTCAAAAGCTTTTTTTTGCATTTATGTTGTGTGTTGTTGAGAATATGCAACTAAGACGACCACAGAAGGATTTGCTTGCAAAGTTCGTGACACCATAGCCGCGGGTGGAGACTGACAGGGGTCAGGACAGAGACAAATTTGGTAAGTCATGTCGGGGTTAGACGGGCATAGGCCAGCTGTGAAATTACACACGGGCTCTCAGTTTAGTACAAGGGCACAGAGACAAGTCCCTCGTAGAGATGGAAAGAGACCAGCAGGGGTCTGCTGTGGCAGCTTTGGAGGACTTGCCTTTGTTTGTCCTGCACCTATCGTACACTCAGAATATCTCAATAAGCCTGAGACTAACTCACTTGTTGCTGTACAGAATATACATAGCTGCACCTACTCATGTGTGTTATTTAGACTCAAAATTGGCAAAATCCTTCAAGCTACATTTTGTCCCGGCTGAAAAAAAAAACAGATACGAACCAGCTTATGTTGGTAGCTGGTGTTAGCTGGTCTAAGATGGTCTTATATAGTCATGTCCCAGCTCTTGCTGCACTTTGATGGTTTAGTTAGATGGGCCACCAGTTAGTCATGCTGGTGTGGTCAGTCTATCAAGCTGGTCTTGCTGGTATGACCATCTAAACCAGCTAGAATGACCATCATAAGCTGGTATGACTTGCTAAACCACCAAACCATCATGAGGAAACACACCTTAACCTGGTCAGCTGTCATAAGTTGGTCAACCAGGTTAACTAGCTGAATCTGGTGAGGCTTGTTTTTTTCAGCAGCAGTGCAGAATTAATCCAGGAAAAGTTTAAAAGGGCCAGGAAATGGCAGCACTCCTACAGGAAGAACAAGAAAAGAACCAGCCCAGTATCAGTTTGGCTTCTGTTGTTGTTGTCTGTGTTACAGTAGGAGGGACATTCCAGTACAGAACTACTCATTCATTCCCATAAACCTTAACAATCAAACAGATTCTTGGAGTTTATCGAAGCCCATCACTGCCTGATTTAAAAGTATAAAGTATTTTCACCAGTAATATAATACTTTATTTGACGTGTACCACTGAGGACTTCCACCAAAATCAGATGAATTTACTGTATTCAGATGCCTTTAGGTGTTCAATATTTTACATATGGTATAAAAGACGAAGGTTGCAAGGCTAACTGTTAATCACCAATACTTTCTTTCCCTACGCCAGAAAAAAATCAACAGGAAACAAAATCTCTCTGAATTAAGGGCATGCAAATATACCGAAACAATGGAATATTTTAGGAGTGGACGATATTTGATTGTGTTTTAAATGATGGATGGTAATTGACATAAAAAGGCATAAATAAAAGTGCTGGTACGCGTAGTTATTACATTGACGTGACATGACGGTAAGAAAAGTGCTGGTATACGTAGTCATTACACTGACGTGACATGACAGTAAGAAAAGTGCTGGTACACGTAGTTATTACATTGATGTGACATGACAGTAAGAAAAGTGCTGGTATACGTAGTTATTACATTGATGTGACATGACAGTAAGAAAAGTGCTGGTATACGTAGTTATTACATTGATGTGACATGA
>JAODJW010000038.1:6542994-6555687 GCA_026777045.1 Hyperopisus bebe
CAGTAAGAAAAGTGCTGGTACACGTAGTTATTACATTGATGTGACATGACAGTAAGTCAGAGTGTTTCTGGTATAAAATATAAAGAGCTTGAAAGAATCGTTCTTGTGCAAGATTTTATTTCCCATACTCATGTAAATATGAATACTAGATGTTAAATCGTAAGCTGGCATTGTAACAATAGGGCAATTGAAAGACGACAATGGGAAGGGTAGGCGCACACGCAGCCTTCACAGGGCGGGTCAGGACACCGTCATTGTTTCTGTTGATTTTTTCCATGCATTCCTTACTTCGGGTTTCCCTGTATATTAGTGTACTTCTGCTTTGTTCTATATCCTCAGACCAGATTCCCTTTCATACTGGACTTCATCCTTAGTACCGCTTGCATGTATAGCCTTTTATTTAGCTTTCTGCCAAGCCGTAATGGCAGCTTTTTGCTACTAAAATGGCATCCACAAATAATTCCAGGAATGTGTATTTCCTTATCTTACATGTTTATGTTCACTGTGCTGTGTTGACTTCCATATTTTGGAAGTAAAGATAGCACTAAATAAATGAATAATACAAAACTTAAACATTTCTGGTAGTAATCCCTAACCAATTACATCAAAATGGTATTTGACAGAAAAACATTTGTGAAATAATGTATCAAATAAAATCAAACAATTCACATGTACCATCTAGTAGAAACTTTATTATCATGATCATGTTGTGATTATGTGCCTAAACAAACTTCGTACTCTCTGAGAAACATATATACATGTTTATGTCTATTTGTTTATTTTAATTTCCAGATGAACAAATCTGAATGAAGATCTATTTCAGCCAGCACTACCCACAGAACACATCAAAGGCTGTTACTGATGATGTCAGACGGAAACTCAAAGTACAGTACTCAGGTCAGATCGCCAGCAAAATCATAACAAGGGGTTTGAATAAATGTCGATCTGAGAAGATCACTTCAAGAAGTTAGTTTATTTTATTTATTTATCAGACAGACTCATAGTGGAAATAACTAAGCTCATGTATTATACATTTGTTATATTTCAAGTCATAAAGTGCTGTTTGTATCCTCTTAAGCAACTCTATTTATTTAGTGTATCCGTTTATTGTTTTAGTCATTCATTTATTCATTAATCTGTTCATTCATTCATTCATTCAACCATTCATTCATCCACCCACCCACCCATTCATCCATCCACCTGTCCTCTAATTGCTTGTCCTGGTTAGGGTCTTGGGGGGGGGGGGGGGGGAGGCCTGGAGCCTATCCCAGGCAGCATGGGCCACAAGGCTGGAGCACACCCAACACAGGATGCTATGATTTCACGGTTGTCAAAACCATTTTCTGTATTACCATGTACAGGCATAAAACAAGCACAACCGGGGGTGCAAGGACCTGGGGGGGGGTGTACCCCCCAAATATTTCATTTGGCGTCTTTCATCAGCAGATTATACATTGGACCTATTAAGTTGTGCTCCCCCTCTGCCTCTTCCCCCCATATCAAACTCTCCCAGGTGTCATCGAACACGAGCATAAGAGCAGCACAGCATACGCGCCTATTTCCATCAGTGCAATAATTGATCAAATAACTGCACCAAGAACATTAATGAAATCTTTGACGTGTTCAGCAGAAGTGTGGCTCAGCCGTTTCGAGTACCTCGGCCCTCCCTCTCCCTTTTGCATTCAGTTAATCTATGTATGGGGTGGGGGCTCAGAAGAGGGGAAAATAGCAGTTGTCCCATCTTGGGTGACTGTGATTTAAGTCCTGGCCTTTCAGAAGCTAAACTGGGCACCAGAGGCTTGCTCTAGCCAATGAGAATTGAGCGAGCTGAAAGCAGCCAAACCAATGACCGCGGAACTGCCTTGTATATAAGCCAAAGTGTGAGACCCCCAAAGCGGGCGACCCTCATTTTGGCTTTGGTGAACAGGATCTGATCCCAAGGGCTGTTACCACTAATCTTGTGCAGGTAAAGTCAGCGTCTTGCATCTACTGGTGTTGTCCAGGAAGCAATAAGAAGTCAATAGTGTGTGCTTGATAATTCTTAAAAGGAAGCGCATATATTTTTATGACCTCAAGTAAGATTTATTTGGACATTATGATGAAAAGTTTGCGCTGCTTTTCAGTCGTTCTCTCACTGTGTGAATCATAATACTGAATTATGTGGATGATAATGCTTCCCTAGTTATAAATCTGAACTTTTACTATTCAACACCCTGGTGAATATTTGTTTCTTTCATATATTTATGAGAAGATATTTTCAGATGTATTGTAGAAGCGTTTCACATACTGTAAATGGTGCCAAGCTGAACTTGCATGAGGCAGGATCAGGGAGTTTATGCCAAATTCCATAAGAGGTGAAAGATGGAGACAACTGGAGAAATTTCATGCCGGTTCTTAAAATAGGAGAAACAGAAGCGAATGCAGATGATAAGAAAGGCTGAAGCAGCACATGTGGGGCACGCCTGCACCATCCAGTAGAATGACAGGATGTCTTAGGTAGATGCAGCCGACTTAGCCAAAGTTACAATACATATCGATTGAGTTTACTCATTCTTTACCAGTATGACCCAGGTTTTCTGCTAACAGATTATATAATAAGTCAGTTTGAAAAAACACACACACATAAGCTGTGAGTGTCAAGATATGAGGAACTTTTCAAAGGTCCTGTAACTTCAACGAAGAACTACCAAATATTATTAGACACAAATACAGACTAGACAAAAGTTTGAATATTCAAAAACTGTTTATTTAAAATGATGCATGTGCCATTTGTGGTATGCAAATCCTGTTAAAAAAAAAATCACATTTTTTCCTTCATTGTGGTCAGCTTATATAAACATGGCTGCACCGATACAAACAAACGGTGCTGGTCAGAATCAGCAAAGCAGACACAATGGAGAGGAAACTCGTCAGCTCCATTTGTTTAATAAGGGATTTCATGCCTCTAAGTGTAAGTATGTGCTGAGGGTGGCGGGTGCTGTTAAAAATATCCTCTGCTGCTCAGAGCAGAGAATTCCTCCCTCAATCTATTTTTAGTGGAAATACGAGCTGGTTAATGTAGGCCACAGCAAGGAGAGTCACCGATAACAGACTTCCCTTGTCACATGAGCTTTGATACCAGCAGCTGTTCGCCGTAATATATTGTATAATATAATCCTTTTCCCTGTCCTGCAACGATATGCATTCCACCATATTGAATTCCATTTTTGCGAGAAGAAGTTAATGATTCCATAAATTGCATTTGAAAACGTCTTTGTTGGTGTCTGTATTTTATACTGCGTGATTCTTCCATTTTTTCAAGTGCCATTTGACATTAGGGTGTCATGGTGGCTTAGTAGGTGGCGCTGTTTCTGTCACCTTCAGGGTTAAGGGTTTTAATCTGACTCAGCTCTTTGTGTGTGAAGTTTGAATGCCCTCCATGTCTCATGTGGGTTTCCTGAAGACTGCTTTAGTGAAGCAGTGACTGTGTTTCCCATAGTGTGAGCGCAGTGTGATCTGATGGACCTGTCACCCTGGTCAGGGTGCATTCTGCCTCGTACCCTGTGCTGCCTGGAATAGGTTCCAGGCCCCTGTCACCCTGCCCATGAACAACTGCTGGAAGACGAACAAGTGTAGATGTAACAGCTGCACCTGTTACATGTACTGATTTATACGCTTGTGTTTTTCTCTTGTTCACTGCACTTACGATCCGATATGTCGGTTGTTTTGTTCACCATAATCGCTTATCTTCTCCTTTTTATTGCAGACTGCTAGAAACGCAATCATGCCTTTCGGAAACACCCACAACAACTTCAAGTTGAACTTCTCCGTCGACGATGAGTACCCTGACCTTTCCAAGCACAACAACCACATGGCGAAGGCCTTGACCAAAGAGATCTATACCAAGCTGCGGGACAAGCAGACTCCCAGCGGTTTCACTCTGGATGACATCATTCAGACCGGAGTGGACAACCCTGGTATTCACAGATAACCAGCCTTTACTGTATTAATATTACCTTTACGCTAATACTACTCCAGACAATTAGCTCTGGAGTATACTACACAAGCCTGTAGTATATTGATAGTAATAAATGTTATTCAGTTTTAACTAAAAGTTCGATACCAAACATTTCTGTTTTCTTCTTAAAGGGCACCCTTTCATCATGACCGTCGGCTGTGTTGCTGGGGATGAGGAGTCTTATGAAGTCTTCAAGGACTTGCTTGATCCCATCATCTCTGACCGTCATGGTGGCTATAAGGCCACTGACAAGCACAGGACTGACCTGAACTTTGAGAACCTCAAGGTATGTGACTTATTTCACAATAAACAAGCATTTAGTTTCTAAAATGTTATAAATCATCAAGGGCCTTCCTTTGTAAAATGACTTTTGGGGTTTTTGTGAGTAAAATCATAGTGATTTCCATTGTATATTATGCCTGTTGCTGATCAGGGTGGTGATGACCTTGACCCAAATTACGTTCTGAGCAGTCGCGTGCGTACTGGACGCAGCATCAAGGGGTACACGCTCCCCCCCCACAACAGCCGCGGTGAGCGCAGGGCTGTGGAGAAGCTGGCCGTTGAGGGTAAGTACTAGGAAGGTAAAGAGCATCTAGCATCCAAGAGACATATTCTAAATGAGACAACTTACAAAAATGCTCTAAAACAGACAACCTTTAAATAAGGAGATGAACGTTGCTCTTTTCAAAATCGTAATTTTGTTCAGTTACTTGTGTAGTGAAATAAAGCAGCTCTTATTTTATCTTAAACAATAAAATGTTTTGTCTACACGACCACGCAGACGGCGTTATATACATGTCCTCACTGCCGTGTTCTTTCTCTAGCCCTGAACAGCCTGGATGGCGAGTTCAAGGGCAAATACTACCCACTGAAAAACATGACTGATCAGGAACAGGAACAACTGATCGCTGACCACTTCCTGTTTGATAAGCCCGTCTCGCCCCTGCTGCTGGCGTCCGGCATGGCCCGCGACTGGCCTGACGCACGCGGCATCTGGTGAGAATTTCCATTATCTTATCGCAGAGTAAAGTTTTATATTTTGATGACCAAAAACCGATCAGTCATTTTCAAAGCCTTTGTATGCACATTGTAATCATACTGGGATACTTAATTGATGTTTCATATTCCTTTTCTGCTGGGCAGCATCTCAAGAATCTAATTACAATATGTGTGATTAGTTACATGCTATCACAATTACAATGTGTTGATTTTTTTTCTTCTTAAAATAAGGCACAATGAGAACAAGACCTTCCTGGTCTGGGTGAATGAGGAGGACCATCTGCGTGTCATCTCCATGCAGTTAGGTGGCAACATGAAGGAGGTCTTCAGGAGATTCTGCGTTGGTCTGCAGAAGGTGAAAATTATTATGTAATGGTGTGGCAGTAGCTCTTTGTTATTTAATTTAATTTGCATTTATTCCTATTTAGCAGAAGCTCATCTCCAAAGCAACATCCAAGTGAGGCAAATAGCACATTACAAAGATACAAAGATACGAAGATTCGACTGGGCATTTGTGCAAAGTAGCAAACTCTCTGAAAGGTTACAAAAAGTACATATTTAAATGTGTACCTCAGTAAAAGGTTCTACCTCAGTATCATTTTCAAATGTAATACATGTATTTTAAATATGTGCTACTTTATTTTAATTCTAAATCTTATTCTGACTACTTCCTTTTTATTATTTTTATTCCCTTATCCTCTTATTTCCTTTCTCTTAATATTTATTAGCCCAAGTTCCAGTACTATTTCTTGAGAAACCACACCAGCGCCTTACCAGACAAAAGACTTATAAGATGTAATGCTCCTGTTTTTGCTTCTTGCTGCTTCTGTCAGATTGAGGAGGTCTTCAAGAAGCACAACCATGGCTTCATGTGGAACGAGCATTTGGGCTTCGTGCTGACCTGCCCCTCCAACCTGGGCACCGGGCTGCGCGGCGGCGTGCACGTCAAGCTGCCCAAGCTGAGCACACATGCCAAGTTCGAGGAGATCCTCACCAGACTGCGCCTGCAGAAGCGTGGCACAGGTACGCTGGCCCAAATCATGGCCCGTAAACAGGCAGCTATTTCTGATTCTGACCCATGACGGTTGTTAGAAACACACAACTGTCATTTTGAAAGTTGGGATGTGTCAAATTGGAAAATGCCTGGAAACCACAGTGTTTGTATCATCGAATTATTAATCCTGCTTTTGCTGACTTGTCGCTCTACGCGGATTCCTACCAGGCGGCGTGGACACTGCCTCCGTGGGCGGCGTCTTCGACATCTCCAACGCTGACCGCCTGGGCTCCTCTGAAGTCGAGCAGGTCCAGCTGGTGGTTGATGGTGTGAAGCTGATGATTGAGATGGAAAAGAAGCTGGAGAAGGGAGAGTCCATCGATGACATGATTCCTGCACAGAAGTGAAGAGGGAATTAGACTTTTTATACTGTCGGAGTGACTAAGCATGCTGACACAGTCATCTTCCGAGGGACTCAGATCTTCCCTCGTTTCTCCTGCTTTTCTGTTTCTTTTCTTTTTTCTTTCACAGTGTTTTTACACGATTCCTGTACAGTTGGTAACATCCTGGGATCAAGACCAGACGCACCTGTTTCATTTCAATTGGAAAATTTCTGAAATACAACTTGTAATTAAATAAATGGCCCCATTAAAATATATATTCTTGTATTCAGTTTTCTTAAGGGCAGTTTGAATTGCATGGTGTGTAAAGCTAAAATGATCAATTCGTATTTATGCAAGTATTTGAAGAAACTGAAAACTAATGGGTCAAAATGAATATCTGCACTACATATTCTGCATTGAATATTTAGTTTAAAGAGAAATATCAACATTTACAGCTTGCACACAAGTTTAGCAAAACTTTTTAACTTGTGTTTTATTTAACATTACAATTAAATTAGTTAAAACGATTAAATGTAGCTTGGCAACATAGCATACAGTACATGCTGTAGCTTAGCAACATAGCATACAGTACATGTTGTTGTTTAACTTCAGAAATTCAGGTGTTCATGGATTTTTACATAATTGAGTGTCATCTTGTGGGATCAAAAATATTGTCCCCACAATGTCAAAATAAAAGACTTTTATCACAATGTGGGGCATTTATGGGGACAATGTAATATATACATATCCCCCTCCCCCTTCCACACACACACACACACACACACACACACACACTAAGATATAGAAATATATAAAAAATAGTCTTAAAGTACTGGCTTCATATTCTGCGTCTTAGTAAGGTTTTTCATTATACAGTTTAATACCTTGATCCAATTTTTCCAAGACATTTCCAACACATTCACATTTATTTTATTTATCAGGCGCTTTTGTCCAAAGCGACGTACGACTGAGGCAAACTGCAGTACAAACATACTGCTATCATGGAGTCCATTAGGCATTAGTGCGGCTCGGCTGAGCTTCCAGGTGTGAGCAGGACTGGAGCAGGAGCTACACAACAGCTTCTAACAGAGCAGGAACCTAAGAAGGTTCATAAGTCTATTTGGAATCTTGTTTCTATACTTTTTTCTTGTAGATATTTATATATATGTAATTTTTTTTAAGCTGTACACAGCAGTCCTCCTGTACCTGCACTTTCATAACCGCATTTTCACTTCTCTGCAGTTCACCACGGTGCAAAAGAACAATGGAAAATTCCATAAATAAATGATTCCTGAATATCTAAGCACTCACCGAGCGAGTCAGGCTGCACCGTAGTGGGATCCACTCACCCAGCCACCATCGCAGGTTACGTCCAGGTACATGGCACAGTGTTTTCATTGTGAAATGTGTAACAGTAGCCTTTGTTTTTTCCCCGTTCCTTTGTCTTTTGAGGAGTATGGAAAGCATGACTTTCATCGCTCCACCCTCCCTTGAAACCTTGAGTTTTTTCACTGCTCTATCATCTCTTGAGAATTAGGCTAAAATGTCAGAATCCCATTCATTCCAGTACTGTACAGTACTGTATTATAATGTACAATATACTTTACTATCCATGTATTTAATGTTGGTTATGTCCTACTGTGCATAATTTCTCAATTAAACTTTATTATACGTGCTATAAATACACACAGACCATGTTAAATATGAGGGATTGTTTGCCAATATCCCCAGTAGGTCTTGAAATGGGGAGACTACTGCATGTGGCTTGGGTTTAATAAGATACACGCACTATGTTCAGATAAAATGCCTGAATGGACATGCAACTCCAGAACATTTGGCTGAAAACAAAGTGGACAGTTAAGGACATGGTATCCTGCAATGTTACTGCCATGTCAGTATTATTAGCAGAACATTGCAAGGATCATTAGGATACTTTGAAAATCTTTGGTCTTATATTTACTGACATAATCTAGCATGAAACTGAGAGTGACGTTTTGGTATATTGTACATTTAACATGCTTATGAAAATCTTGCAATTTTCATACAAAACAACTGAAAAAATGACAACAAATAGACTATTTTAAAATGTATGGACAGGGTGTGTGCAGGGTGTACCCCACTGTGGGAGTTGGGCTGCCTGGAACCCCCCCGTCACCATGATCAAAATAAGTGGCTGGAAGAGATTTGGATGGAGGTTTGGACAGACATTAATATTTTACAATAAAACTTAGTAAGGGAACATGGTAGGTTTCTCTTAGGAGCCCAGCAAACAAAGAGGATTTCAGTCCTAAAAGCAAGAGCACTGAGAATAAGTACTGCTAGTACAAATCCAAAGAGCAAAACGTGTACAAATTCTGAGATTATACTCACCCCTAATCCTGAAACTTCTTCTGTGGTCCATCTTTTGTTAATTAACTTGGATTTCAGCCAAGCAGCGGGGCTGTCTTTCAGTGTGCAGGAAGTCTTCTGGCAAAGGCAGCTGAATGCCAGGAAGAGGAGGGCAAAACAGAGCAAAAGGGCCCGACCAGAGGGACAGACTACGAGGGACGCCTGCAGCTAAAAGGATGCAGCATTACTGCTCGCATTGTCGGGACTCTCATTTGGCACTGGTGCAGGTGCAAACGGACGCATGAAAGGCTTTACAGTGAACGGTACATTATGTTACATTCTACAAACGTGATGTAGTTTTCAGTTTAACATCTGGAACATCAGACATCTATGAAAATTAGTCATTGACATTTAAAGTTCCAGTTTCTCCCTTTTAAAGGTGAATCTTCTGACACTTTTTAATGAATTACCTGCTTTTTTATCCCGGTACTGGATAATTGGTGGGAAGATTTATGTTTAATTTAATGAGTTTTATTCTGTTATTTATTTGGTGTTTTACTCTTCTGAAGTTTTATTTTATCCAACATTTTCAATTGTTTTGTAAAGGTAATGCTTTACATAAACTGCGCCTTCAAAGTGCATTCATTATGTGTTCATAGAACATTCCGTGTATATTAAAGCTGCAAATGTATGTTTGGATGTTGTGGCATACTTACATGCAGGATGCTAGTGCATCGCAGGGCACAGACATGCACAGACCACCAGTATGCCAGAGCATCGCAAGGCATAGAGATGCAGATACCGTCAAGATGCCAGAGAATTGCAGGGCACAGACAGACGCAGACTACTGGAATGCCAGAGCATCACAGCACACAGACACACACAGACCACTGGGGTACCAGTGCATGAAAAGGCACAGACACATGTAGACCACTGGGATTCCAGAGCATCGCAAGGCATAGACACCCACAGACCGTCAAGATGCCAGAGCATTCCAGGGCACAGACAGACACATACCACCGGTATACCACAGCATGGCAGGAAACAGACACATGCAGACCACCGGTATACCAGAGCATGGCAGGACACAGACACATGCAGACCACCGGTATACCACAGCATGGCAGGAAACAGACACATGCAGACCACCGGGATGCCAGAGCATGGCAGGACACAGACACATGCAAACCACCGGGATGCCAGAACATGGCAAGGAACAGACACATGCAGACCACCGGGATGACAGAGCATGGCAGGGAACAGACACATGCAGACCACCGGGATGCCAGAGCATGGCAGGAAACACACACATGCAGACCACTGGGAGGCCAGAGCATAGCAGGAAACAGACACATGCAGACCACCGGGATGCCAGAGCATGGCAAGGAACAGACACATGCAGACCACCAGGATGACAGAGCATGGCAGGAAACAGACACATGCAGACCACCGGGATGACAGAGCATGGCAGGACACAGACACATGCAGACCACCAGGATGACAGAGCATGGCAAGGAACAGACACAGACACATGCAGACGACCGGGATGACAGAGCATGGCAGGACACAGACACATGCAGACCACCAGGATGACAGAGCATGGCAAGGAACAGACACAGACACACGGGAAACTGCTCTGGATTGAGGACAGGATGAGCCAAACAGGTCCAGACAATCTTGGACTCACTTTTGAGCATCACAATGATTCGAGGCACACAGCCATGACGGTGGGAACCTGAACATTGCAGCTCATTTTTATTCTCCATCCAAAGGACTTGCAAGAATTAGCCAGCTGAACATGAGATTGGAACCAGCCACTTTCTGCCCATGGGCCCGAAGTCCTACCTAAACAGCCACACAGCTGGAACCTGGGTCATTCAACACCACTGCACAGCCTCCAACCAACTGAGCTGCCCTGCTCTTTGGCTAAGAGGAGTCCGAACCACATGGGGAAGAGTAGGGGTGGTACCCTGATGTTCTGGCTAAAATTGCTAACTGTGGCCCTATCTAATCTGGCCTCCTAGTCATCCTCCATATCTAATTGGTGCCCCTTCACCACTTTAGCTGCTGTGTGGTGAGCACAGGGGTGCAGAATGGCTGCCGTGGCATCGTCCTTCACGACGGTGGTTGCAGTGGCTCCCCATTGGTTCTGCATAACACTTTAGGTGTCTTGAGAAGCACTACATAAATGTAACATTCATTCATTCATTCATTCAAACCTGCACCCTTGGAGGTGTGAGGCGAGAGGGCTGCCCACTTGGCTGCCATGCCACTGAAAAAGCCCAACACAATATAAACATAATCCACACACACACACACACACACACACACACACACACACACACACACACACGTCTACATAAGCTTGTACTAATGCTTCCTGTCCTCTGCACTAATGCTTGCATTTGCTTTCATTTAACACAATGACTATTACTTACATTTAGATTTAAAGTGACATGTGAAGGAAAATTACATCAACATAAATACAATCCTGCTTAACCTTCAATTTAGTTGTTAATGCACCCAGGGTGTGACTGAAATTTATATTTTACATTTTATTTCTTGTAATGTGGCGTCTGGAACGTAAGATTATACCAGAAAAAATGGCCATCATGCAGTTTTGTTAGGCTTTTCTATTTGTATTTAATAGGTAAAAGTTTTGAATTAAGAATATATTTCATATGTACAGTAAAATAGTGTTTGGTACAAAGTAAATGGGGTACAAGAGGCAGATTTAAAAGCTACAATTAAAAAGGGATGTAATGACTTTAACCTGATTTATGTGTTCTTTAATATCAACATTTAACATTTTTACCCTCCACTTCTCTGTCCCCTGATCTGCTTTCTGCATTTCTTCAATCTGCTTTTTTCCTTTTCTTAAACAAGGATCTGTGGACAGGAAATGGTGTCATTTGGGAGGGGTGAGGCGGGCTGAGAGCAGATTTCCTGTTACGACTAGAAGGAAAAGGGAGAAAGAAAAAAAGGGGGTCAGTCATAAAACAGCCAAACTTCAAACTGCAAAAACTTCTATTTTTACTCAAAATCACTTCAGCTGTCTCTCATGTCTCACACTCTGCTGCGAGCCCATGAGCGTTGCCATGACCAGACAATAACAGACGAAAACCTTGGAAAAAAAAACAGGAATACAGAAAAAAGCCAGCCCCCCTCCAGCCCTCCCCCCCCAAAAAAAAACAGTGCCTCTGCCTCACTTCCTACACTTCCTCAAATACAAATCCACAGAGCAGAGCAGTGATTACAAGAGGAGAAGGAGAGAAGAGAAGATGGTCAGGAGCAGGCAAATTAGGCTCATTTTTAAATGAAGAAGTTTAGGATATGATATATATTTAGTGGCACTGTCGTGGGATTTACAGAAGCCGGAGTATGACACTGTACATTTCTGAAATTGCTTTAATAAGTAACAGAGAAATGTCACAAGCAACATCCGGATGGAAACTCTGTTCCTTTTCCGCTGGCTGTCTGTTCACCAAGATGTAAATAATTGGATCTTACATCAGAAATCAAGGGATTTTTTTTTGTGTGTCTAACTTTTTCTGAGGAGTCACATAGCTATGTTTCTGGGTTTGGCTTAGTCTGAAACACCTAAAACAGAGGGAATGAAGAACAAGACAGGCAAGCAGAACTCCAAGGGGAAGGAAAGTGTGAGTGGATTTGGTTGTGACTTGACAGAACATCTAAAAAACTCAGGACAAGATGGTAAATATATTACTCTCCGCTTTATCGTTTTTGTTTTTTCTTCTCTTGCCATTCAGCAAAGAATGTGACTATTTGTTCTTTAAATTGAAATTGTAATCATCAAATATGAATATTAAAACTAAAGACATTTGTGACACACTTTTGGTACGTTCATACGCACTTGGAACTAAGTTTTGTATTGGAATATATATATATACACAAATGATTTCCATGATAAATCACTTTGCGTCTGCTCTATTTGAGAAAGTTTACACTTAGAACTACGTTTAGTATTGGAA
>JAODJW010000038.1:6564403-6584554 GCA_026777045.1 Hyperopisus bebe
ATCTTTGTAAAAAAGTGCGTACGTGGGGTTTAAGAACAAATTTGTTCGTAAGAACGGTTGGTGAATGAGGCCCATTGGTAGCAACATGACCCTACTGTCCATACGCAAACTTATGGCCTTGGTGGGACAGCCTGAAGCCTCCTTCACAATGAGTTGAATTACAGTGGATTTGCATTTGCGGGGCAGTGTGTGGCTCAGTGGGTAAGTCTCTGTACCTGGGGTCAGAAGGTCCCCTGTTCAAGCCTGGCCTTGGCAGAATAGTCATGCCTGTGGGCCCTTGAGCGAGACCCTTAACCCTCAGCTCCATAGGGCTGCTGTAGGTTACTGCCATTCACTGCCAAGCTTGCTTTCATCTACATGTGTGTCATGGAGAGCAAGACGTGGTTGGCGACATTGTAACCTTCCAGAAGGTATCACTGAAGTATCATTATCATTCATCGACAACACCATTTGGTTCCATGCAGGATGCCGTGTCGGTGAAGGAGGAACACGATCAGCTACAGGTCATTCAGAGTGTCATCAGAGAACTTCCCTTGTCACACTACAGGTAAAATACAAGCAACACTCTTTGGTGCGATTTGTGTCACGGTGTGGCTGCTGACTTGAATTAATGGTGTTTTTCCCCCTCAGGACCCTGGAGTACCTCAGTAAACACCTCACACATCTTGCTGCTTTCAGTTCCCAGACAAACATGCATGCTAGAAACTTGGCCCTAGTGTGGGCTCCGAATCTTCTCCGGTAAGTAGATACCCCAAAAATGCATTCAATAGCTAACAAAGTTGTCAAGCTAAAGCCATGCTGTTTTTTTTTTTATCAGCTAGACATTGGCAGCAAATCGCATCATTAATTTTTACTATAGATCAGATAGGGATCTCAGACGTCAGTTTTTGTTATCGTTCTGCTAAAAAGCGATTTTAACTGGAACCACCAGAAATTTGTTGCACGACTATCGCGTAATGAATGCCTCGCTAATGTAGTTGTTGTAGAGCACCGTGTGATTCTTTATGTACCAGGGTCCTCAGTCACAAATGTGGATGCTATTCTAGAAACTCTCATGCTGAAGATTAGTAAAATAGAGTCGATACCCAAGATTTGGGTGCTCGTCTGACACACCGATCCAAAGTTTGCTCCAGCGAATAAACTTAATACTCACATTCATGTTATTGCTCATAATGCTATAAGTAAATGTCAGGTGATCTAAATGTTTCAGTAATTGCCTGGTAATGTTTATCTTGTGAAAAGGAACTTATGGGATAGAGGTTGATTCTTGTGGGACAGTCGGTAAGGACCAGTGCACAAAAACACATTTCAGGACATTGATTTTTGCAATCGGCCTTACATGCTTATAAAGAACAAGAAAATATATCCAGATAGATAGATAGATAGATAGATAGATAGATAGATAGATAGATAGATAGATAGATAGATAGATAGATACATAGATAGATAGATAGATAGATAGATAGATAGATAGATAGATAGATAGATAGATAGACTTTTATTGTCATAGTACCAAAGTCCAATTAAATTTTTCCCGTGCCAAGCCTGAATAAAACGTAATATACATATGTACACACACACACACACACGCCTGCACATGTAATAAATACACTAATACATCCATAATAACCAACATCTAAAACAATAATGAGATTTAAAGTGTGAAAACAAAAAAAAAGAGAATCAGAGATAAAACACACATAAATAATTAAAGAACATCATATAAAAGTGTTATTTGAAAAATATTTTACTCTTATTTATACTGTTATGGCTGTTAAATATCTGTCTTTGCACATTTCTTTTTCGTATCGAAGATCGAAAGAAAATGAAATCCCTACCTGTAATGGAGACACTGCGTTTCTGGAGGTGAGGGTGCAGCAAGCAGTGGTGGAATTCATATTGAACCACATGGATCAGATCTTCAACAATAAACCTGGACAGTCTATACCAAAAGAAGAAGGTAAGATACATTTCTATATTCGTTCCTAAATGACATTAGGGGAATTTGCTGTAATACTCCCTATGAAAGTACCAAGATAAAATACATCTGAGTAAGCAACACACGATGTCACGATGATTTCATCAGCATACATACAATTGCAGATGGTTCTCTGTCTCTCCCCTAACCCTGTAAGCAGCAATCCTGAAACATGCACACAGCGCAACACACAGTGAGAGCTGACATCAAAGACCTGCACGCATGAAGTTCTTACATCATCACTACCTTAGTTACACAGAAAGCATTCTTAGCGACATGGAACAGCCTTGTCAGCTGACACACCAATAACCAACACAGCTACATAAATGGATAAAGTAGCGTAAACCATTTGGCATAGTAAGATTCACAGTAACAAGCACGCTTTGCGTTTTATGACAGCATGCTGCTTTAACAGCCTATATCTAAACCTAAAATCTGTAATTACCTCAGTTAGTTCTAGTAACGTTTCACACCATTCAACTACCAAAGCATCGCAAGCCCGCAAGAACAAAATATTTGCGATTGGTGTAACTTCCAATGCACTATTTAGTATGCTTCTGGAAAAAGTGTGACAGCAATGCAAAAGGAGCATCCGTTCCAACAATGAATATGCAGGTCATAGCAAATATATCTGTACACCCTTGGGTTTTAAGCTGAAATTGTTTTCATGGGATTTGTATCCAACCATACTGTCTAATTATTCAAGTTTTATATGCATTGTAGAGAGATTACTGACTATACCGCCTTATGCCAAATACCTAACAATGTATTTTACATAGAGTATTTTGGTGGAAATTTGGTATACATGGCACGTGACATGATATGCTGATTTAACCAGATAGATTAGTAAGATTTGAATGAATACAGATACAAAACTCCTCCTTAGTTCAGTGTTTCTCAGCCCGGTCTTTGGGGGGCCGCAGACGGCCCACGGTTTTGCCACCCAGCAAGGAGCTGGGGTCTGGTGGACCCTGAAGACCGGGATGAGAAACACTGTGTCAGAGGCTCATCGATTATTCAATAAGATCAATAATGAGGAGCATGTTGGAAAACTTAATGAAAGGTTCAGCCAAGTTTATTTAAGCATGCAAGGTGTTCTAAAGTTTTTATAAACTCCTTCTCATCCTTCTGGATAAGAAAATTTTGTTACACTTTACATTAACTGCACCCTTATAATGCCATTATAATTGTAGAACATTCAGTAGACCTTCATAATGCATTCATAATACTGTCATAGAACATTCATAAGCAGCATGGAAGTATACCATAACATCCTAACATACATTAGCAGCTTAATAATTATAATTATATAATGTTTATTAATGTATATGTTTATTACTACATGTTAAGATATACTTACATGTTTCTTATGAATGTTTTATGAATGCATTATGAAGGTACACTGAATGTTCTACGAATGCATTATAAAGGCATTATGAGGGTGCAGTTAATGTAAAGTGTTACCAAAAATTTGGAGAAGAAATCAACTTTTCATGTGCTACTACGTGAATGGTGCTCCTGATAAAGCAGTTTCTGGCTTAGCTGACCATCAGTTTCATGAACAACACTTTGATTTTTATTGTAATGGTTATGAAGGTATATTGAACTGATTATAATGGTGTTGTGACGCTCATAAATAACGCCATTGATCGAATATCTTCGAAACATCAGATTTCTGGTCCATCTGACAAAATAATCTTTCTTTCTTGCATAATATTATTTCACAATCTGATTCTTATGAAATAATTATTGGCATGATGTGTTGTTTATGAAATTGCATCTTGGTTATTTTTATGCTTAACATTACATAAAAAAAGACTGATTATCTCGAACAAAAATTGCAGGGCAGAGTTCAGCATGTGAGCCACCGTATGTTATGACCAGCTTTGCTGCTCCGGGTCAGTACGCCCCTATGAAACTAATGAGCTTGGAAGAGGCCCAAGCTCGCACGCTGAACGCAAAGCACGCGGCCCGCAGGGAGTCCCAGCAGGAGAGCGACGCCGCTGAAAGAAGTACAGCTGACGCCCAAATGTACCACACTGTGATCGACATGCCCAGCAACAAGTAAGATTCTTATTCTTACGCAGCAGAACTCCGCGAAACTTCTGCGAGAGACCATCTGTACCTTTTTGACAATTGTAGCATTAACAGAATCTAAAAAGAAAAAAACATTTGGTAAAGTGCTGCTTTTATATCAAAAAACAGGGGAAAAAAAAAATTCATCCAGCCTTCCTGAGGAAACGCGGTACACCCAGAATGGCGCGGTGCTGCTTTAAAGAGCCCTCCCACATTTACCCAAAGTGTTATAGACTCACAACTCACAAAGCAAATATTTGAAATGACAAAATAAGGTTTCCTGTCACCATTCCCCTGGCTGCTGTTGTGTAGGAGGTCAAACAAAGGAAATTGATTTAAGACCAATTTTCTTTAAACTCAAGGAAAGTACGCACAGGTAATGATTTTTTTGTAACATCCAGCTGTTTATCTTGGCAGTTGAGTACCCAACACTGTCTGCAAAACAAGAAGAGTTATTGTGTGGGCTTTTCCGCTCAACAAAATCTGCCAGTTTATCTGTAATAGGTCCTAAGTTCATACTGTGCCACTCAGGATATGGAAGGCAATGGTTTAAATGAAAAGATCTGGTATGGAACATGCCCTGAATCATACTGATGTATGATAAAACAGACTCACAATACATGCAAGTCAGCAGCACAGATTTTAACGTAACAGGAAGATGATAAAAAAAAATACAATGAAATGTGTTTGCTGATCACACTCCCTAACCAGCACAATAGTATGTGATGTGATGTGATTGCGGTTTCCATAACAGCAATGTACTAGTTTTCTTGCCTCCGAAAATGTACACTGGTTTCATGATGACTTTCAGTTTGCTCCAAATAGCACAGTTTTGTCTTGTACAAAGCTTGTTTTCTTAATGACTTACTGAATCATATGAAGACCCAGTGACTTGTGGGTTCAATGAAGTATGCCTGGGAATGCAGCCGCTGGTCGTGGCAGATTGTGTTAGGTGAACTGGTCTTCCTAAATAAGGATCTGTGTAGGCCCTGTGATGGATTAGCATCCCGTTCTGGATGTACCCTGCTTTGGAGATACCCTGTCCTGTGATTCCTGAAATAGACCGTCTGATGTAACCATGCACTGGTCTGCGTGAACATTCACATTCTTTGCTTCAGAGCCCAGTGTGAGCTTCAAGATCACAAAGAAGAAGGATATAGACCAAACAGTGAACAATGTTTGGATCAGATCATTCAGCGACTAACAGCTTTCAGCAGGACATAACAGTTCAGCTGTAATGTTGAAGTTGTAAGGGAGTGGCCAAGAAGGATACGCCACTTTGTCATTTGAGCCACTGAACTTACATTGCAAGGAAAGTTGAGAGCTGTGCATTACAGTCATTATATACTGTATGTTAGTGCTGTCGTCTCCTCATGAGTAACGTATAGTCGGTCCAACTTGGGTCTCTGAGCCATTTTCCCCCTCAGCTGTGGGTAGTGCATGGCTCTGTGGGTATGGGGCTCTCTGCCTGTGACTGGAAGGTTGTTGGTTCGATTCCTACGCCAGTCAGAGTGACGTCATTGTTAGGCCCTTGAGCAAGGCCCTTAACCAAAATTGTTCCAATCGGTCTGACCCTGCTCTCTGATCCTAACTCAGAGAAAAACAGCTGCTAGGCAGATACATGGCAGAACAGGTTTCACCCAAAAATAATGCAGGACAAATCAGTTCAAGTGCAGTGACTTATGCACACAGTTACATCAGAGCTGTCTTGTTTTTGCTCCTCTCATACTTCAGATTGACTCTCTGAAAATATTAATGTTGTTGTTTTATCATAAATCAGGTGACGTGTTAGCAGATGCTAACTGGCCATCTGCGTTTAATTTGGCAGTTTCAAAAATGGCTAAAGGAAAATAATACCATGGTCAACACCAAAAATTCAACATTATATTCAGCGTTATAGACATGAATATTATAGACGTGTATAAAAGTCCGATACATCTCTTTGGGGAGATCTCTGTTGGTCACTGAGCTTTAAGGCATCTTTAATACATTCTTTATCTATCAGGTTACAAGGAAGTGCTAGGTCGTATTACTCATAATTGTCACGTCGCGTGCGGGGAGAGCAGGGAATCAGGTGATCGAGCCGTGAATAGAGATAGAAAACGGGGTTTATTAGCAGGGTAATGAACAGAAAGCTAGACAACATCAATGACGGATCTACGCACACTAACTCAGACGCGGACAAAATACATAGGAAAAGCTACGATTAACAGGACACAGGTGATCACAATCGGGAAGTAAAATGAGGTAATGAGGGGGGCGTGGCAGACAGGAGGAGTGAACGAGCAGATCATGACAATAATATTTTTAAGAAATAAATTGTCTGAATAAATTAAGAATTAGTAATGTGTAAGTAATTCTTTGTTTTTCCTCGATCTATTAGAAGAAGTTTCTCAGGAAAATCTAAGAAATGGAAGAACATCTTCAACCTTGGAGGATCCACAAATGACACAAAGAGGAAGCTGACCTGGAACGGCAGTGTCTTCATAAAGTCCAGCAAATTAGCAGGTAGCCCTCTGCCCTTCCAGGAGTCACTCACAGTGGAAGAAAAGGAAACTGGGAATGGAAAAATGAAAAAGTTGGGGAGAGAAAAACTATCACACTGGCTAATTTATTTTATCTACTATAGCTGAGGCTAAAAGGTCATTTTTAAATTTTATTCCATAATCAAATATGAACTAAAGTTTATGAGAATCGCTTTCCATAAACCAATTGTTCCCATTCCTCATCCCAGCTTATTACACTGTGCAGTCAGATCAATGAAGTATATAAATATTTGAATTGAATTATTACTATATAATCATTTTTATCAATGAAATGTCGATCCAAAAGCTTTGGGAAAGAGAGGTTTCAGTATATAAATATTTCGAGCAAAGTTTGCAAATGGATTGGAAAAAGGCAATACAGTATATGAATGCTTCAGTGGATAAGTGCAAAAAAAAAATACTTCAATATTTTAAATCATATTTTTGGTGGTTATTAGTCAAATAATTACAAAGTAGCAAACTCAATTCAAAGTGAATTTCACACTGTTATATTTTGGCATTTACAAGTATTACAAGTGCTAAAGATTTATGACATTTTAACCGGAATGGTGCCTTACGTAGCCCGATGTTCTTTTACAGAAAAAGCAACAATTCGGCCAGCCAAGAGCATGGACTCTCTGTGCTCTCTGTCTAAAGACGGTAAGGCATACACAAATTCATCACAAAAAAAGCACCGTAGTAACATGGTATTACAGTGTCTTTTATTCTTACACTTCATATCAAAGATGGCGAATTCAACCAGCCAAGCAAAGCCCTTATCTCAGCAGCGCCTGCCTTCAAGTCACATACGCTGGACTCCAACTGCTCCTATGACCTCAGCAAGGAAGATGAAGAGTGGAATTTGGATCCTGAGAACATTATGGGGGCAATGGCAGACATCCCAAGTCCAAAGAAAAAAGGGAATAAGGGTGATTCCCTCCCTCGTCAAAGGAAACTACCCGAACAGCTTAAAGTATTCAAAGGTGACGACCACTGCCACCCCACCTCGCCAAAGAACAGGAGGATGTTATATTCCAACACCAACAGTGGCTCTTCTAGAACCTCCTTCCCGGGAAAGCTCTTCCCGCTGGAATCGTCAGCTCAGCACCCATGCAAAGCCCTCAACATCTCCGAACCCTTTGCCGTGTCGGTCCCTCTGCGTGTGTCTGCTGTCATCAGCTCCAACAGCACCCTGTGCAGAGTGCTGGACAAAGACAAACACAGCCACCCGCTCCCAGAGCCCATCAGCGAAGCTCCGGTGTCCGAAAAAAACAGAGGGAGGCGCACCAGTAGTGCACTGAAAAAGGAGGGCGTTCAGGCAGGATCCAGCAGAAAAGTGGAACCTGCCTGCTCCATGGAGACTAAGAAAGGTAAACAATCAATTCTGCATTTTTGCTACATTATAATACAAAGGGTTCATTTTTGAGCTGCATCTATACCATGAAATTATACCGCTTACCTTGTTTACCTATAATGCACTTTGCAGAATGCTGCAAACAATGTAACAAATGGTAGATACAGTATTGGCACTTTCATTTATAAAAAGATTTCATGTTTAGAATGAACCTATGATGTTACCTTGTATGTTATTATCACTCATTGAAAGTAACCCGCTATAAGAGGGAGGCCTCTGTGCAATTAATTCATTCCCGAAAAGGAGCCGGAAATATTGTGTCAATTCATTACAACACTGTAGCCATGCGGTAAACACGGTATAGACGATAATATACTATGAATGTCATCATTTTACATCTTGCTTTTTTCCTACAGGAGAAAATAAAGATTTGAAGGAAAGCAGTGGCAAAGGGGTTATTTTTGAACCCCAGCTGCTGCTGCCAGTCCGAGTGAAGCATGCACCTAGCAGACCTCCACACCTTCAGACCCAGCCCATCTCCTCAAGCACACTTGAAGAAAATGAAAATGGACAGGAGACCCTATGTCAAGCACATATGACCACTCTGCTGCCAAAAGAACTTGTCGGATCTGAGAAACGACTGGTGACTCCACAGAGACACCACTCTGGACTAAGGAGACTCACCAAAATGGTAGGTGTCAAATCATTATTTCATTTTATTTTTATATTTTCCAAAAAGTAGTATTAAAATGTTTTTTTAAATATCTGCAGGATGAAAAAGCAAGTGGCAAAAGAATGGACGAAGACTGGGACGGTATTGACTATGACTTAAAGGAGATTAAGTCTAGTGTTGATGTTGCACAAGATAAACCAAAGGCAAAGCTGATGGCAAAAAGCAAGAGCAGCTCCCTGCTAAACGACAGATCAAATAGCCCCACTCTCCATGACAATCATCACACTGCTAACTTGTTCACTTTAAGGGACATGCCAGTGAGACAACTTTCTTTTGACTGGGATTCTAGACATTATACCGAATTTAAGGAAGACTCAAACACTTCTCCAGCGCAGTCATTTGATGCATATGATGAATTAAACAAACCAGACCTACCTCTGACAGAGAAATCTGATACAATCAGTAATATGCCTTTACCTGCCCCGCAGAGCCAGCATAAGTGTCCAGAATATGGAAAAAAACATTCAGATACAACCCAGAATCGTAATGCAATGACGAGAGAACAACCGAATGTACCAAATGATGAACTAAAAATAAAAGAAGCTTTCGATCCTGTTTCAGTAAAGATCAAAACGGAAACTGTGAACAAAAATGAGCACAAAGGTGACAGACAGAAAATTAACCCGAAAAGAAGAAGCGTGAGTCTGTCACAATCCATAGATAAGAGTCCGTCATTCTTAGAATTGCCTGATAATGATGATGAAGAGTCATTGGGAGATAATATGGGGGATCTGGAGTTGGTAGAGCCCTGGGAAGACAACAGTGGCACAAAACACTGGGTGACCAGTCCACTCCACTCTCCCAAAACACTTAATTTTTTTCAGAGTCAGGAAGAATTGCTGTCATGTTTAATGGGGGAAAGTTACAAATCAAACAAGTATGTCACAGAGGGTAAGAAGAATGAACTTAGGGGTGGTAACAGCACTGAAATATCTTCAGGGAAGAGTTTACAAGTTCATCATCACAAAAACACCCATACTGAAAATACACAGCCACCAACTTGGGAACATATTCCAGCCAATGAACTGAAGCCAAAATTTAAAGCAAAGGATGAGAAGCTTTCAAAGCAGAAAAATAACTGCTCTTTTCAAAGGCCAAAAAGACAAAGATCACAAGATAGTTCTTGTATGGAAAATACAAAGGAAAATTCTGTTACAAAGCAGAGGCCGCGTTCACTCAATTTGAACCTGGAAACTCTATACATCAAGGATGCTTCGGAGCAGGAAAACTTTGATTTCCTGCCAGGTATTTCACTCAACCAAAAATCACTGCCCAAGTATGGCTGCTCATCAACAGAACTAAAGAAGTTCCTTTGTAATCGTCAAGCTTCGATGCGCAGGAACTCTGCTCCAGTCAGTGTCTCGTCAGTCAGGGCATCATTCATGATCAAAACCTGCCAGGCAAATGCTGTTCCTGTGAAACTTCCAAAGATTCAGTACAGTCAGATACCTCAGCCCCTGCCGGCGAATAATGCCGACAGCTGTCCAAATAAAGAGCTGGAAAATGACCCAACAGGAAGCAGCAAAATGAATAAAGAAACTACTTCACCTCTACTCTGCATCAGAAATTCGGATGTTAATGTAGAGAGCAGTCAAGCAGCAATAGCAAACCCTGGGAAAGTTAGTAATGGTTACCCTACAGTGTGCCCACAAAAACCATCGGAGTTCAGAAACAACTCTAACGGAGAGGTATTCGGTGACTTTGCAAGACTTGAGCGACCTACAGTAATGAAGAGGCCGTCCTTCAGGGCTCGGCCAAACAGACCTCAAAGCCTCATTCTCTTCACTCCTCCCTTTCCCAGCATGGACTGCCCACCATCTGCAGATGATGACAAAATTCTCCTCTCACCCATCAAAAGCCCCACTGAGATGATGGCATCTGACGTGTTTTCCAAGGAACTTGCGGAGTTTGAAGATGTGTCTTTGCGTAGGAAAATGACAATGCCAAAGAGTGGCCAGAGGTTAGAAACTTCGACAAGTTGCTTCTACCAACCACAAAGGAGATCAATGATATTTGACAGCAGAGGCAATAGGCAAAATGAATAATTTTGTCTGTTTTAACTTGTTGGCCTTTTCAAGTAACATGCAGCTATCTGCAGGGGCATTTGCTTATATGAAATGCGCTGTTTACCTGTACCGTTAATGACATGCATAAAACAATACAAACCATACAAGATATATTTATATAGCGTATAGATATCTGCTGTTCAATTCTATGTGCCTTATAATGAAAATATTCTCTTTGTTGCACATTAAGTATATATTGCTGAGTAACATTATTCTTGCCATTATTTTTAATATCCATGTATATAATATATTTGCATTGTATATATACATACACACAAACATTTAAAATTCTTTTTTTTTTCTCTAACACACCAAAACTTTGACCAACAAATATATCTTAAATGTATCTATAAAAGTAATGCTGATCGCAGTGTTTGTTTGCTTGGCGCAGTGGCTTTTGATGCCAGTGTCATTACTCACTGCACCAGTGCTGTTCTTGTTGCTTTTACAAACATTTCAATTGCGTGAAATGCACAAGGTAAACACAAGTTCAGTTTTTAATACTTCAAAGTGCATTCTGCACATACATTTCAGAGTATAAGATTATTGTTGATGTCAATAATAAGCTTTGGTGTGCAATCTTTACTAAAAAGGAAAGTAAGAACGAGAGAATTAAACACTACTGTTACTACCAATTAGCTGGTGTAGTATTAAAAACGTGGCCATTCATAGTCCAAAACTGAATCAACAGAATCTTTCAGATAAGTATTCTTTTGCTTACTTTGTAGATCAATTAGTATATCTATCAAAGTCATGGATCAGTATTGATTAGTATAATTATGAAGGAAACAAAAGGGTTGAATGTGTTTTGGTGCTAAAATGTCACACATATGATTACTCTGCTTTCTTGCAGTCATTACTAATAATCACAGTACTTATTTGTATTTCATTATGTGTATCTCAGCACCCTCCTCCTGTTATGCAGAACTCTAATTCAATTCTAATGTAGTGCTTCTGCTTCAGATGCAGAATAAGTATTTTTTTTATAATTTTCCTCTTTTATTCTCCATCCCATATAGATGATTTCTGTGTTTAAAGGATCGTGGTTATGTTAATGGATATAGGATGTGAAGTTAAAATGCATGAGGGTCGAAAGTGAGTAAAGAAGGAAAGGTTAGGGCAACACGTGGCTTATTTACAATGTCATGGAAATCACAGAAAAACCAAAGCTCTCATCCAAGGTTTTAAGGAAACATTTCTGAGCGCAGATGATATTGCTTAGCTCACCCACAGTTAAAAAGCAGAAAATGTATTTATGATCTGCACAATCTTTAATATGAATGAACTTTAAAATTTTTGCTCTTGACATTATTGCTGTAGTTGCCTCACTAATAAAGATATTGTTTTGAGTTCAGCATTAAGCAAAGAGAATGACTGCTGCATTTAAGTCGCTTATTACACTACACAATGCAACCTGTATATAAACAATAGAATGTAAGTGAAAAAACTGCTGAACACAGAGCAAGTCTGGCTTAAAAAGCACGAGTGCTGCCAGAACAGCACATTACATCAGCGACTGCAGGTCTATCCTCAAACTAAATCCAGCTGGTTGTTCATTACTGTGCCTCAGATTTCTCATGATTCTGCAAACTGTAAACTGCAAATTGACATTAGCGTTTTACCATAAAGATGGTACAGCTTCAGGGGGTATGATACAGTATATGTTTGCATTATACAATTTATTTATGCACATTGTTTTTTATATAATATATGTTGACATTTCCTAAGAAGGATGGTGATGTCAGATTATTTTACTGGGACTGGAAATAAGTCAGTTTTGTTTACTTAATTATGTTAAGTACACGCAACTGGAAATTAAGAATGAAGTCTTTGAACTATAATGTATTCAGCAAATATTCAACATCCACATTTCTGTGTAAAGCAATTATATCATTTATAATGTAAAATCTTAAAAATGCTTTAAAATTACCCATAATGCAGTTAGCTGTGGATCTGGATCCACTTTTCCTCCATTTTAGCATTAATTAGTAAACCTGCTTTATCTAAAGATATCCTCCAAACCAATAAGGGAATAAAGGTTTAAACTCCACCTCAGAACCGCAGGGATAACTACTGTCTTGTTGGTCTGGAACTTCTTTTTGGTGCTCTCTCTTACCCTGATAACCATCCAAAATGGCATTTAGCTGGCCACATATTACAGACAGCTAAAGCCTATGTTAATAAATGTATTATAGTATGTCGGAAGGAACTGCATCCTTGCAGATTCCAAAAAAGTCTTCAAATTTCAGCAACTGCGCCATGTGGCAAAGGCGCCCTAGAGGTTTAATGCAGGGGTGCCCAACTCCAGTCCTGGGGGGTGGAGGCCGGTGTAGCATAGTTCTTTCCCTATTCCACCATAAATGATTCAGCTCAAGAGCTGCGTGGTAATTAGCACAAGGAGTTGAATCAGGTGTGTTAAATGAGGGGAAACCCAAAAATGTGCAGGGCTCTAGCCCTCCAGGACTGGAGTTGGGCACCCCTGGTTTAAAATATCCTCCATGTTTTCCATGATCATAATCCCACATCGCTTAAGTTCAGTATTTGCAGTGGAGCAGTGAAGGAGGAAACAAAAAATGATGCTCTACTATTAGCTTGTTTGTTTCGAGCAGCACTGGGAGAGAGTTTATGAACTATTACAAGCCAGGATGTAACATTTTCTTTCTGTTTATTTTTCTTTTCATTTACCTTTTCATTTCTATGTATTGGGTTTCTATCCCATTTTAATTAGCCCTATACAATTTCTCAATTTCTGTATATAAGTTCAGCTAATGAGTAAATTGTATATTGTTTAACCTATATGGTTCTATGGGGACGTCAGCCTTGCTACTGTTCAGAGTTCATATCTTTGTCATGTAATAAAAATTGAACTGTAATTTATTATTAATTTCCTTTATTGGTTCAAGACAGATTTACTGAGATCAGGCCAAAGTGGCAACATTGTTATACAGCAATGCAACTACAAAGGTTTGGGAGCGAAGGATGTAGCTACTTTTCTCGAAACCATAGATACGCTCCATCTATGGGGTGTTGTTTCCTTTCGGACTTTGAATTTAGCTTTGCATTCTGTGTTCAGAGATGATGGGTGGGATGTTGTTACTATGGTAGATATACCATGATAGAGGGATGCATTTATCATGGTACATATACCATGATAGAGGATGCAGTTACCATGGTAGATATACCATGATAGAGGATGCAGTTACCATGGTAGATATACCATGATAGAAGATGCAGTTACCATGGTAGATATACCATGATATTGATGCACTCGGGATCACCTGCTGCATTATGTTTGCTCACTAATTTTCTTCTCATGCTATCTTTAGTACTCATGACTAACCTCACCATGACGTTTCCGATTCCGATGGGAGTACAGAATTACTGTTTCTGTTTTTACATTTGCTAATACAAAATGTTTGCATGTTCAAAACAATGTTCAATGTTTTCAAAACTCCTGAGACAATAAACTGATTTTCAAAGATTCTTGTTTCAAAACTCTTGAAGCTCTTAGTTTGATATTATGTAGTTAAGTTTAAACCAAGTTGCAAAGCAGTGCGCTTAAACTCAGTGTGTTTAAAGTATACATATATATCTATCAGGTGTGGTGCTGGGACAGTGGATGTGGCTGAATGGACACGCCCCTCACAGACTCACTTCTCACTCACACTGGTCTTTGCAGAAGCAGGAAACTCCTCTGGCCCTGATGCAGCCGGTATCCATGGCAATGAACTTTGAACAGAGGATAAAAAACACATAATACATAAGGGGCATACGTAAAAATTCTGGGCCCATAGACAAAATGTCACCTTGGTCCCACCGCCCAACGTATAATTTTACAAATGCATGGGCTCCGGTTAAGTGCCCACCCCCCCAAATCTGCCAGGGTATCTATGCCCCACCAACACCCCTGCTTAGAGTTTGTAAATATATTCCAATATTCATACTTTCAATATAACCTAAAGTTAATATTTTTTTACAACAGGTAACTTTTGGATGCAGGAGTGAATAACAGAAAAACTTATAAACCCATTTCTGATCTCTAAGTAAATAGGTAAAATTTGGCAGTGAATACATAAACCTGTATAGGTCAGAATAGGTATAGGTCACATTGATAGAAACAGAGAAGCCAGGAAGAGTGTCATGCAACGTGGGACGAAAGACATGGGAGCAGGGCACTATAGCAAAACAAAGAGGGGTTTTATTGAACTGAAGGAACAAAGGCATAACATAAACGGTATCGCAAGGGATCCAAAAGGGGGGGGGGGCAGGAACAAGGGAAGGCACTGGCAACACAAGGGAACAACGTCAATATGACTGGGGAACACAGAACTGGGAAGCACTTTTATGCAAAACTGACAAGGGAGCTAATGAGAGGCAGCTGGAGTGATTGACACGAGAGCAGGATCAAGAAGTAAGACAAATGAGTGCCAGGCGTGGCTTGTTAAGGACACGCCAGGGAGAACACAGGTGGGCAAGGCAGACGTGGTGGGCCGGATGTTACAGACAGTACATAATACAAATATTTTACAGTCTCACGAAAACAATGTTTCTGTAGGACATGTAGTTTTGTTTCTGAATTGATTGCAGTGTTTTTCTGTTTTTCATCTGGATGTGGAATTTCATCTCTTTGAGCCTGTGGTTGCTGTATATTGCAGAGCTGATGGGGGATTGTGAGTGGAGAGCAAAACTCTGTTTTTTTTTTTGGACCCTGGCACCTCTATCCCCCACTGTAATCTGCCTGGAGGCGTAGGGTTGCAGGAATTTTCTGAAAAGGTACATACAGTAATGGAAAAATCAGATAGCCAGCCAGTGGAAACCATATAGAGCAATATTGTGCGAGTACCCAACAGATGTGTCTGGTTGTATTCACAATTATTGGTGAAGCACACTTGAGAAACACTTCCTTCAACATAATACCTTTCAATACACTTTTATTCCCAAGCAACCCTAATTGTTAATTTAGTTTTTAATGTTAAGCAAATTGATACCATCACATATACCGTCAGCTTCATTTTTACCATAATAAATATGATTAGTTACTGAAAAGTCATTTAAATGTAATGTTGTGATGGTCTGGGGCCCCATCCTGGATTATTCCCAGCCTTGTGCCCATAGCATCTGCAATAGGCTCCAGACTCCCACGACCCTGCATTGGACAGGAGGTAACGGTCACTGGAAAATGGATAGACAGTGGGGGCATAAAAAATGCATACGATCATATTTTTGTCACAAAGTTCTTCCAGCAAAAATGCAGAAGCTTTGAGGTAAATGGTTAAGGAATAAGCTGTAGGTTATTTGGTTGGGGTTATGAAAGGCATCAGCATACTCTGCAGTTTCCAAATCCTATTTATTGGAGAATCTAATTTTTTTTTAAGTGCGTAAATGTTGTACTACTTCAAACAAATAGGATCCTGTACAGTCTCTCTTCCAAATATGTATCCTGGACAGGGTTATGGTGAAATTGGAGCCTATTCCAGGCAGAGCAGGCCACAAGGCTGGGGATCTCTCTGGATGGGATGCCAGTGCATCGCAGGGCAGGTACACAAACATAAACACAGGAGGGGTAATTTATGGGTGCCAGGTTATCAAACTGTTGTCTTTGACTTTGGGAGGTAGCTTGGGGGGATGCATGTGGCACAAAGATTGCCAGCTTGCTTTCATTAAGGTCGCTGCTAGTTTTATTATAGCGTGGTTATTCTCGCTGTGGGTTTTGGATTAATTTTCCTACAGAAATCGTCCCCCCAAGCCATGCAACACGGCCACCTGATTGGCTTGACTCCTGTTGTCATAGTGACATTGCAGGAACCCAAGAACCCTGGTCACTGAAGGTCCCAGAGACTGGAACTGTCCCTAACTTTAGCACCAGTTTTGGGCACAGGTGTGTTTATTCACCAGATTGGCACTAGTGGGATTTCTAGGGTGGCGCAGTGGCACCAGAGTTCCTGGCATGCAGATTTATCCTTGTCTGTTCCAAAGTATCGAAGTTTCATTTCAGTACAGTATGTAATTTATAAACATTATGGTGTAAATGTTGTGTAGTAAATTGCATAGTATCACTACCCATTTATTGCAGTTAAATTTTCTGTTCATCCTGATTTACTAGTGGGAGATTTACTCAGGTGCAGTTATACAGTCCTGAGTTGTGTCAATAAATAAACAAAAACTACATTTTTACAGCCTGCTATATAAATTGGCAAAGTAAAATAATATAAAAGAAAAGGTGTAATTTCATTGCCAAGCTAGGTTACCCAGAAGTCTTTGTTGTTTAACAATATGCTCCCCAAGCCAGATATTAACACTGGATGTTGTTGAACTGGGGGGGGGGGGATTGGTGTGGGACGTTGAGGTGTCTGTAGCCATGCACCTGTTTTATGGAAGCCACCTGGCCGACCTTGTTAGAGGTCAATCTGTCTATTTTAGATGCCGCATTTTGCAATATTATTTCATACTATTTGTCAATCAATTTCTCACCACATGCTATAGCAGTTAGCTTTAACATACTGTAAACTATAAATGCACAAGTTCTAAAATTTCCAGCCACGGAAAGCTCATGCTGGGATCAGATGCTTTTAAACAGAATGTATTGAATGCAATTTCTCATTTAAAAGTTGGCATACATT
This sequence comes from Hyperopisus bebe, assembly GCA_026777045.1. Classification (NCBI taxonomy): domain Eukaryota; kingdom Metazoa; phylum Chordata; class Actinopteri; order Osteoglossiformes; family Mormyridae; genus Hyperopisus; species Hyperopisus bebe. The sequence continues at coordinate 6,581,756 of JAODJW010000038.1, forward strand.
TTTAACATTTGTGAAACTTGGTGCAACTTCTAGATTCAGGATGAGGTTTTAATAGCAAAGTGCATGGTGCCTAATGTTTCACCATTTGGGATGAAATTTGCTTTGTTCCAACTTTATTTCTGAAGCTACGCGATGAATGTGAATGGATATGATACTTGTGAAAACAGGGTGGTGACAATGACAATGTAAGGAAGGGGGATCCTGAGGGGAAAAAGAGAAATGAGGGCCTGTGTCTTTAAGAAAGTTCTTTGTGTTTGTGTGTGTATATCCAGACTAGATCCCAGTCCCTCCTGGTTTTTAAGTGCCTAATAGATCACTGGTGCCTATTTCACCTAAGATTACACGGGTTCAAAGCAGCACCGATAAACACCTTTCTTATCGAGGTAGGGACTGAATTTATCTACGGAGGTTCATTGTGTTGTCTGATCTCCAAATGACATTAATATGGCCGATACTTTTGAGGAGTAGGTCAGACATATGAGCAGATAAAGCAAAGAAGAGAAGGTTATAAAGGCCTCAAACGGGGGGGAAGCCCCATTAAATGCTGAAAGCAGTTGTTTTTGGAGATGTAGTTTTAGTTGTGATTAGTGCCAACTCGTCGTCATCAGTTGAGAACAAAGTGGATGTGTGTATAGATTTTGGTAACGCTGTAGATACATCTTGCTGTGACAGAAAAGAACGTTCTGTGTTACATAAAGTAATATACAGCAAGCTGAGTGAGTGGGCTTTCCAGGTGACCTCGGCCTCATCCAGGATGTCCACACCTCCCGCTTCCCATAAATATCTTTGCTCTTTGATCTGTATTCCTGGCACCAACATAATGCCCAAGAACCTGTAGTGACTCAAACCATCTAAATTCTGGTGTAGCTTATTTACAGTCTCAAATGTAACTTCCTTTCTAATTAAAATTCCAAATTATACTTCTAAACTGTTTTACTCCGTTTCATCAAATTTTTGTCAACTTTCATCTATTTTAACATTCCACACATTAATGTTTTCTTCTTAATCCAAAAGTAACTTTTTAATTGTTTGCTTTATTAAGCAGTCAGCCTTTGCAACCTTTCTGTTTTTTTATCATAAAAAGATATAAAACCTATGAAAATTTGAGATTAATGTCAAATACATACTGAAGCTGTTAACAAGGCCTTTGCAAGGCATGGACATATTCAGTACTTTGACATATTTGTAAGTTTAATGGATACAGAACGCCAGGTTTCGCTTGGCTTGAAGAGGAACACTTACCAAAATTAAGTCTTATGAGCTTTTTAAAATTGTGCTATGTATCTATTTATTTACTATGCGACTTAACATAATGTATGTGTGTGTGCGTGTGTGTGTGTGTGTGTGTGTGTGTGTGTGTGTGTGTGTGTGGTGCGTTGGCACCTGCCCAGGGTTGGTTCCCGCCTGTGCCCATTGTTCCTGGGATAGGCTCCGGTCCCCCCGCGACCCCAGTTGGGATTAAGTGGTTACGGTGATGGATGGATGGACTTAACATAATGTTCAGTTGAAGGGTGCTTGCTGTTTTGTAACGATGAAACAACACGTTTGTCTTCCCGCACTGTCCCTGAACAGTTGGATGGATGGATTGATGGATGGATAGACGTTTGGTGTGGCTGAGCAGGAAAACAGAATTCAGAAAACCATAACTCAGAAAACAGCTATTCCTAACATTCAAGATCAACAGTTAAGACTTTGTAAAGTGAGTACTTAAGAGTACTTAAGACTTTGTAAAGTGAGTTTACAAAATATTTTCCAATCACAAATTATTATGTGTTGATGCTATATTTCAGGTATTGTAATTATGTACCTGACAAAGCAGCTAGGTGTCCAGTGTAAGGTGATGTGTACACGAAGCAGGGCAGAGGTTCACTGGCCAGTAAATGTGGCCTCACGCCCGCAGAGATGTGACTTCAGTTCCTTCCCCTGGATTGTTCATTGAGGCTCTTCTGAGACAGCCACTCATTCTGTTTTTGTTGTTTTGAAAGATGTTACTCACATTGCTAAAATGCCAGTGCATCTGACCACAAGTACATGTACTGTACCGTACCAGCTAGACATTGACATCTGCTGGTCCAGCACCATCAGTTGCCCGCAGTGCTACTCCATGACCCAAGAAGCCGTTTCCACAGAGAGCTCCCTTTTCATCCACCAGAACCAGCTGGTGCGCCGCTATACTGGAATCTACTGCCTCCTATTCCTTGCCAAGACCCGAGGTATTACTGTGTCCCATTTGCCTTTGCAGCACGTTTGTAAGTGATCTTACTGATTTCTGTTCCTTTCAGGCCCCAGGCAGGAGGCAGGAGGTGCTGAGCTCTGATTATTGTGCTCCGATTAGGCTTTGCCGGCCTGGGGGTAGCAAGACTGTCTCTGTTCGGAGGGGGGGGGGGGCTGGCAGAGTACCTCTGTTCTCTCTTTCTCACAGAGATTCGTGGTCTGTTGGTCTGTTAGACCACGTTTCTTTGTGTCTATTTCTGGATATCATGACTTACAAGTTTCAATGTCACTCTCCCCCGTTTCCTCTTCCTGCCATTGTTAGCTGGTGATGTCACATGTACTGAATTGTTGGACCATGTGGCACAGACTGTATCTAGTGTGAATAGTAAGATTCGATATATATTAACTTTTATACCTTATGTAAGTGTGTGTATAAGTTTGTGTATGAAGGGGTGTGTATGTGTGTGCTCAGTTTGCTGGGTTAATCAGAGATAGATAGATAGGTAGGTAGATAGATAGATAGATAGATAGATAGATAGATAGATAGATAGGTAAGTCGGTAGGTAGGTAGATAGATAGATAGAT
>JAODJW010000038.1:6584654-6611563 GCA_026777045.1 Hyperopisus bebe
GATAGATAGATAGATAGATAGATAGATAGATAGATAGATAGATAGATAGATAGATAGATAGATAGATAGATAGATTCGCCGGGATATTCAGTTTCTAGCAGCAACAATACACCAGCATAATAGTACGGTTTCACAATAATTAAGTAATAAAGTAATAAAGAGTAATAAATAGTGGTGGGATGATAGTAATAATAAATAATTATTGCATGGGTCAATTGTACAGTCATGTGGTCTATTGTAAAGTTAGTAAAAAGTCCTTCAGTCTCCCCTCCCGTTCCTCTTCCTGCCCCCCAGTGAGGAATTGAACAGTTTGATGGCGTGTGGGACAAAGGAATTTTTAAGTCTGTTGGTTCTGGATTTGAGGAGAAGCATCCTGTCACTGAGCATACTCCTCTGGTTGTTAATGACAGTGTGCAGAAGTTGCCTGACATTATCCATAATGGCCAGCAGACCGTTCAGAGTCCTTTCCTCACACAGCATAGCCAGCCCTCCTGATCAGTTTTCCCAGCCTGGATGAGTCCCTTCTTCGCTGTGCTGCTCCCCCAACACACCACACTGAAGAAAAGGACACTGGCCACCACAGACTGGTAAAACATCCACAGGAGCTTCCTGCAGATGTTAAAGGACCACGGCCTCCTCAGGAACCACAGCTGCTCAGGCCCTTTTTGTACAGGCGCTGTGTGTTGTATGTCCAGTCCAGTTTATTGTCCACCCACAGGCCGAGGTACTTGTAGTTGGTCTAGACCTCCCAAAATCTATAACCAGTTTTTGAGGTGTTGAGCTGCAGGTGGTTTATGCAGCACCAGATGACAAAGTTCCTCACCAGACTCCTGTACTCCTCCTCCTGGTCGTCCCTGATACACCCCATGATGGTCGTGTCATCCGCAAATTTCTGAATGAGACACAATTCAGAGTTGTGGCAGAAGTCTGAGGTGTACAGGTTGAAGAGGAGAGGAGACAGTGCAGTTCCCTGCGGTGCTCCTGTGCTGCTGACCACAGTGTCAGACATGATGTTCTTCATCCTGACATACTGCAGTCTGCTGGTGGGGTAGTTGGTGATCCAGGCAGCCAGGGGGGGGTCCATCCACATCCTGGACAGTTTTACTTGTAGCAAACAGGGCTGGATTGTGCACGAAACCCAGAAACAGGATTCTGACCGTGCCTTTTCCCTTGTCCAGGTGCAAATGGGTTCGGTGTAGGAGGTACAGGATAGTATCCTCCACACTGACATCAGCCGATTCTTTTTTGGGACAGGAGCGATGCAGGATGACATCCAAATGGTGAGCACTCTCCCCAGTCCTAGACTGAGGTTGAAGACTCGTAGCAACTCTCCGAGTTCAGCAGCACAGGTCTTCAGAAGCTGGGGACTCACCTTGTCTGGGCCTGCTGCCTTCCTGGGGCAAAGCTTCCTCAGTTGTCCCCTGACCTGGTCTGCTGTGACTCTAAGAGGGGGTTGGGAAGAGGAGGAGAATGAAGAGGAGGATGCCATGATGATGTTGGAAGGGGGCTGGGAGGAGGCTGGTGCCATGTGGGGGCTGGGAGGAGGAGCGTGGTGGTTTGAGGAAGGTGGGAGAGGAATGAAAGGGGGCTGTAGTGAGAGTGAGGTGGCTGTGGACTGGTCAAACCAGTTAAAAAAGTTATTTATATATTATGTATTTATTATTGTAAAAAATATTTTAAATGCATTATTTAATGTTTCACACGAATTATACTCCCCTTATGTGCTGTCTGATGCTGTTCTGTACGTGTGTAGCTTAAAGGTTTTGCCTGCAGAGGAGCCCTAATATATATAACTTATTAAAACACACATGACATGTGGATGTCGGGCTAATGATATGAGTAACATAATAATAATAATAGTAATAATAATAAATATGTAGTATATATGTATATTTAGTTATGTTATAATTATTGTAAATTATAATACGTATTGTTCTAACGAATTCTTGTCTAGCACGCGTAGTGACAAATGAAAAGCGTATGTACATTTCATTATGCATTGCGACTTTGCATGTCTACATATTCCTGTACATAGCAGTATGTTTTATGAATTACTAGTGTATTGGTTAAATATTACGTATACGTTAGTTATTATAAATTATAATATTGTTCTAACAAATTTTTGTCTAGCGCACGTAGTGTCCGCTGAAAACCGTATGCTTTGTTATGAATAGGCTGCAATGTACACTACAGGTACTTATTGAATTTTTACTCCATTTTTATTAATATACAGTACAGGTATATATATGTCATAATTAAAGTAATACATTGTTGTTATTAATAGTTTAGCATAGAAAAATACTTATTTCAACGTAAACATTTGTCAAAAACCCATAAAAAACGATCACTATAAAACCGCAGATTTCCGCGATAGAAAATGACATACGTTCCACAGAAAAATCCACGATACAGCGGGGGCACAATGGCTGAACCGCAGTATAGTTGGGGATCACTGTATAATAAAAATTATGGGACGAGTTGGGCTTCGTGGGCCTCCTTGAGCTTCATAGGCCCCGGAGCGATGTAACGGCTTCACCCCGCTCTCTTCGGGCCTGTGTACACCACGGACAGTCATAAGGGAGAGCGCCACCTCCAAGGACCAGGGAGCCTGCAGTCTAAGACCCTCTGCTCCTGTAATATAAGACAGAGATAAAAGGGTATGTGGTCAGCCACACTGGGCTCGCTGCTAATAGCCCCCTCTACAGGCAGGAACAAGTCACAAGCACTGCAGGAGTTCACAACAACTCTTCACCGCACAAAATAATCAATTAAAAGAGAAACACAATTAAAGCCCTTCATGCCACAACAGATCACTGGTTCATCTAGAGGTTCATGAAAAACCAAAAACAAGAACCTCAAAAACCAACTGTAATTTTTCCCAGTGTAAAGTCATGCATATACGGAGCAGTGCAGTTGATTTCAGCTGTTTGCAGTGCAGAACCTACCAAGAAACTTAGAAATGACTGTAACAAATAGTAATATGAATAAAACAGCAGTGACATCACTAGGCATGAGGCAAACATGCATTTATTACCCAGATAAATAATTTGCATGTTTTCTTTCACTGGCTTTTGCACAGTACTGTGTATTTACACTTTTCACATTCATTCATTAGGAATCTACATTTGGATTAGGTATAATTTGAGCATCAAATATCTGTATCAATACATTTTATGGAATAATTTTGAGCCTGTGTTTAATCATATTTCTTGCATTACCAAGGTACTGAAAAAGGCAATATGGAATATTGGGCCAACACAACTTTATCCTCACAAAAATTTTTGTAGTAGTAATAAATGTTACTAAAACATGATGTACTAAAATAGCATAATGAATTGTAGCTTTGTTGCTGAAACAATGCTTTAGCTCTTTGTGCCTTAATCCCTCTATTGCAGGATGTTCTGCAGTTTTTCTTTCCAACCTTCATGCCTCTTCCTGTGGGATCACTTCGAAGGCCTACCTCACCTTGAACCTACCCAGAAGTAGCAGGCCAGATCACCTGGATTCCTTCCCCAGGCCTTTCAGTACCGACTCCATATACTCTCATCCTACAGTATATACTGGTAATCATGGCTCAGTTTTCTTAAAGGGAATATTCAGCATAATTTAATTAATTGGTAATTTAACTATTCAAATCAATGTCTGTTAGTGGTTTAGATTTTTAATAATAAGTGTTTTGTGCTCTTTTTCCTCATGTGTGAATAACTATATGGACTCAGAGAGAATTCCTAAAGAGTAATTTGCCCCCAGGAAACTTTTTACCTTTTTCATGCCGACAAAGACTCATGGGACGCTGTGCTAGTTTTAGCAGCAGGGCTTATGAGTGGCCCGATACTATGTTAGATGTGACTTTTGTTCCCCACATAAAGCATTTACCCTCCTCGCACAGTTTGAGCACATGTTCTGTTACACCTTGGTTTAAATGTTAAGGCTTAAAGACAGCAAAAAACCCAGACTGCGTAAGCTGTCAGTGAGGAAGCAAAGCTAATTCAAATTTATTTACACAGACATAGAAAGATAATGGCATCAGTTTCCTTCCAGCATCATTCTGGCATCCAGATGGAAAAAAACATATTATAGCCTATTACAGTGGATACCTAATCATGCAGAGCTAATCAAAGCAGCGATGCAGTTAGATATGTATTGTATCTCTTTGGACAGGGAATACGTTTGCTTTTGGGAGACATTTCAAGAAGTATTTGACAGATCTTTTTCAGACTTTGTAGAGGCATTTTATGGGTGACAAACTGGAACTGATTAAATTTTGAAACGTATCACACCAAAACTGAAGCAGCACAGCATACTGGCAGCAGGAAAAGGGCAGTACTGACACTTGATATCATTAAGTCAATAACTCAAGAAGTATTTGATGGATCCTTTTTAGACTTTGCAGAGGCACTGTATGGGTCACAAACTGGGGGGTGAGGGTGGTGTTCTGCGACATTAAATTTTGCAAACAAAACTACCACAGTATAACAAAAATACTTCCGTAATACCTCCCAAGCAACAGTGAGTGGTGGCACGTGATAGAGCAGCCACAGATGTGCTGAGGCTGATTGTATTTCACACAGATCACACAAATAACCCCAGGAGTGCTAAATTAACAACCTGACAAGGTGTTCCTGAATGGGAGGCTCTTACTCATCTTCCATTACATTCACATCTGTCTCCTTTGCTGTTCTGGACCTGAAGATTTGCCCTGTATAGACTTTAGAGTTACGGGTGAGACTGGAGAATCCATCAATCCATTATTTTCGAAGCACTTTCCCTACTCGTGTCAGATGGTCTTTTCAGGAAAATTAAATTAATATTTGAATACTTAGTCATTTACAGGAAGAAAATGTAAAATAAAATAGTCTGATCTCTGTATATGTTTAGTAATTAGCTGGCATGTGTGTTTCAATTTCAAACTAGGATGATATCTGACTTTCCACTGAAGTATCAGATGAAAAGGACTCTCATGTGGTCGCTAGTGAGATCAAGCTCTTCAAGCAAGGGGCCGGTACTGTACTGGCTCACACTCTGATATCGGCACCACCGTAACACCGGCTCTAATGTGAACTCATTACACTGTTTGCATTTAGTCAGCTGCATTACCAATGGAGGCTAGAGAATAAATTCATTTTTTTATTAATCTCTCAGTTAATGTGGTGGTTTGATGTCATCCTCCATTACTCACTATTCCATTTTAATGACGAGTCCTAAAACATTTCCTACAGATTGTGTAAAAATGTGCGACAGTATTTATGCGGTTCTTATTTAATCATGACTAAAGAAAATAAATTTATATGACAAGTGATAAAATTGCAGTGTAATTTAATATGATGTAGCTAAGTAGCCTGACATTATTAAGATAACCATTGTTGCATTGAAGTGTAGTGGAAATGATCATAAACAGAGTGCGCAAAATATCATGAAAAGGAATTAAATCATTGTGGATGTGCTCTGATTTTAATCATTATAAATAAATCAATGGATTACTGTCCCAAAAAGGCAGGGGGTTTGTAGTTATGGTTAAAATGGAATGTTTATTCAGGTTTCTTTATGAAGCTCAGGGAGCCCCTGTGCTACAAACTACTGGTGTGCCTCAAGAATAGGAAAGCCAGATTAGGCAATGTCATCTGTAAAAGCTAACCTAGTTCTGTAACAAAATTCCTTGGACAGATGAAAAGATTATAGAGAAGGGAGGGAACGGCTCATGGTCCAAAGCACACCGCATGTTCTGTGGGACACGGGGGAGGCAGTGTTATGGCACGGCCAGGTACCGCCACCAGTGGAACTGGGTCACTGCTGTTTATTGACAGTGTGACTGCTGACTGGGATGCGGAACATTAGGGAGGAGACCCGGCACCCGGGGTTGGGCACGGGTTCGAGACTGCAGGATGTCAGTGACGGCTTTGGATTTTCAACCAAGTATTACTAACGATCATTATATTTATGATTATATTAGTATATCCAAGTTCTTTTGAGCTCCTGAAAATGGAGGAACTATGCATAAAAATTCCTGAATGGCTAATGTGATATTTTTCTTAAACCCTTTGAAATAAAGCTGAAAGTCTACACTTCAGTCTTGATTGCTTCATTGCAAATCCATTGTGGCGTTTGGAGCCAAAATGATAAACTGTATCACTGCCCAAATATTTATGGCCCTAACTGTGAGTTGCAGTATCTCAGTAAGGTTATTCCATCATGTTCTCAGGTGACAGTAAGAGACAAAGAGGCTTTTCTAGGACCAGCCGTGCCAGAGGAGACTCTCATGTTTTGTGTTTCTGTGGATTAGACTGTGTATTTGTCATTTCTGTCTGCTTGATAAAACATTGTTTTCATTATGGAAACGTGTAGATTTTTTAAATGCCACTGATGAAGGTGTAAGAAAGGTCTTCAGAGACTGGACATTTAATGACCTATGACTCCACTGGGGCTCAGGAGGTTGCCAGTTCAGTGATCTCTCCATAGGACCTGGAGCACAGCTCTTAACCCCAATTGCCCCAGGGACTGGCTGACCCTACTGTCTCCTCTATACCAGTTTCATGAGGTGGCCTCCAGGGATGCTTTCCCAGCTGTCCTGAAGTTCGTCCTACATATATGCTGAGCTGTCATTGGCCACTTTTTGTTCACCCACCTGCTGCACTGTAGGACCATGCACTGTATTACACATTCCTATATCTGTGCATCCCACCTGCTGCACTGCAGAGGTATGCACTGTATTACACATTCCTATATTTGTGCATCCCACCTGCTGCACTGCAGAGCCATGCACTGTATTACACATTCTTATATCTGTGGATCCCACATGCTGCACTGCAGAGCCATGCACTGTATTACACATTCTTATATCTGTGCATCCCACATGCTGCACGGCAGAGCCATACACTGTATTACACATACCTATATCTGTGCATCCCACCTGCTGCACTGCAGAGGTATGCACTGTATCATACATTGTTTCTTATTCAGTCCAGTTCAATCACTTTCATATTCTTCTCTCTTTTTATTAAATTGTTTTATGTTTTTGAACATAATACTTGTATTGGTCAGAGTTACTTGTGGATTGTAATTTACATTGTGCTTCTTTTATTTATTTATTTGGTATTTAACATAACACAACATGACACACATTCATGAGATTTTACCATTTGAAAAGTGTGTTAAAGTTTGTTATTGTTCGGTCTGGCAGAAGATATGATATTTAGCAAATAATCAAAAATGCAGTAAATCAGACAAGGCATGCATTATTTCAAGGTACTGCATACTTAATATGAGTAACACAGAGTCTGCAATTAAAGACCTTTCAGCAAATGTCATTTCCTTCTATTATAACTGCCCTAATAATAGATGGATTTATGTACGTACATGTGCATTGTCTTGAGTAAATATATGTATCTTTTGTTTTCCACCCCTTTTTCCTAAACACGGATGTGGTGTCAGGGGAATCTGGACAATACATGTGAAACTCATGGGCGGAGTTTGTGAGGGCAGTAGGGGGTAGTACTGAGACGTCGCCTGAGATGACCAAGGTATCTTTTATCAAAATTGACTTCTCCAGCATTAGGTAGATTGCATTGTAAATGTTTTACTATCAACAACTATTTCAATACTTAAAAAAATACACCTGCAAGTGGCGATGATGACAAGATCCAGCCATCCAATACTGTCTACTCTGCCTTCACACTTAAATGCAGCGTATTCTGCCAATACTCTGGATCATACTTACACCACAGCGTAGGTCCCTATGTGGGCTTGTCAGTAGAACTAACCTTGTGAGGATTTGACAGTGATCTGCTTTAACATGTCCTTGTGTCCTGCATCCCAACAGGTAAACTGAGAGAGTCATGGAGGTCATAATTTTTGTCCTTTCACAATTTGTGGTTTTATGTATCTTTGTTAGATATTCTGGGATACATACTGTTTGATGTTGTTATTTAGCATTGAGGCCAAGCAGTTATATTCAGTTCTCATATTTCTGAATTCTAGTGCTTTAGTGAGTCTCCTCGTATCTTTCACCTTCCTTTCACCTTCCTTTGCCTGTAGCTTCTGGGATAAGCTCCAGACCCCCATGATGTCACATAGAACAAGTGGTTATGAAAAATGAATGGATAATACATATTTATGTACCTGAATAAAAGCTCCATTTTCTTTTAAAAATCACTGAAAAGTTATATGCCTCCTGGCGTCATATTTGGTAAACATTTTTCCCAGGGTGTACACCTCCCTTGTGCCCTAATAAATATTGTGTGTACTGGTATATACCCTGTGATGGACTGGTATTTTTCCCATGGTATATATTTGGTATATATTTTTACCAGGGTGTACGCCTTCCTTGTGCCCTAATCAATAATGTGTGTACTGTTATATACCCAGTGATGGACTGGTATTTTTCCCATGGTATATATTTGGTATATATTTTTCCCAGGGTGTATGCCTTCCTTGTGCCCTGTGCTGCCAAAGACACATATTCATGCTGACTGGCTGTTGTATTGGTTAGCCGTTACTGGAAATGAAAAACTTTGCTCAATAACCTTCCTTTTCCTTAACATACTGTTACTCAATGACCTTCCTTTGCTTGTCCATAAATGTTCTAGACACCTCGTTAACAAGTATATTTACTTCTGGTTAGTGCAGTCTGGTTTATTTTTAAATTTTATTGCTGTACTTTTTCTTATGAAAAATGTCATTTATAACTCATAAAAAAAATTGCGTGTGATGTGCTGTGGGTATGTGGGTATAAATATTCATTTGCATCCTTTTTTTGTTACTGACACTTTTATTACAGAAATAGCATGACATGGGCGTTAAAGTTTTCCATTCAAAATGAAACTTAACACTTGAATGAACACTAACAAAACAGAGTCTGAAAATAAGTGTTTTTAAAAGTTTTAGAATGCTAAACAGTCCCTTGTTTCTAAGAACAGGACCACAATAATAAAGTGGCGGGCATATATTATTCTTTACTTCATCACAAAGTGAAAATAAGGGAGACTCAAGCGCTAATTTGGGCTTTTTGTATTGTGTATCATTCCTAGATGAAATTTGCTTATGGAGGGCAGATTATTCCAGAAGCAAGATTACTGGGAACTGGCAACCACATTCAATTAGGTATAAACCTGTAAAAATCCAGTGATGTGCAAGATATCTTTTTGATAAATCGCGTTTTAAAGAAATAAACTTCCATTGGTCACTTGAAAGTTTGGGTATGACCCTGTCTACTCACACGAAAGAACATTCATTCTGAAGGATGGCCTAGATCAGGACTGCGCAATTCCGGTCCTGGAGGGAAAGAATCCAACACGGAGTGCAGATTTCCCTGCTCAAGCACATCTTAATCAGATAATTACTAGGCTTGGCATGCGTGTTTGAGCAGGGATGTCTGCAAACTGCGTTGGATTCTAGCCCTCCAGGACTGGAATTAGGCAACCATGGATTAGATCCTCCTTTGCAGGTGGACCAGAGTAATTCTCTCATCCCACAAAACAGCCTAATGATGTTAATGGATTTCCACTCACACCGGAATACGTCTTGCACATCCCTCAAGTGGAACAAGGGTAATACTCCTGGTAATTTGGGAAGGCCTGGAGAGACGTTTGACCATTCTCCTCACTAATGACGTGTTTTGGCAATAAAAATCCCATGGACGGGATAATTTTTTTATTGCATTACTTTCTGTAAACATTAGACAGTAGAGTATGAAAACTCCAGGAAAGTGGCTGTTTCTGAGATACTGGAACCACCATGTCTGGCATCAGCAATCACACCACATTCAAAACCGCTTGGCAAGTCCGATTAACTCCATGTGGCACTGGGATCTCTGCCTTTGTGACACCTGAGCATTTTCTTCAGAATACAGTGATAGCTTTCGGAATATTCAATGCTCCTGCAGTGTTCCACAGGTTGATATCCATTGTCTTATAGGTTGTGCCAAACTTCCAGGCTTATCTTAATGATTTGGTTGCTTGCCCGATGTTCACCTGGCCATCACGTGTGGGAACATTCCACCTGGTGTTCAGTTGTTTACATGTTGCTTCACTGACACTTCACTGAGTGTGAGTTTGGAGACGTGGCACTCAACTTTTTGACGTGGCACTCCTGAGACTGTTAGCTAAGACCACTTGAAGTCAAAGTTGAGGTTTTGGCTCATTGCTTTTCCTGTGCCAACCACAAGTCAGCAGCGATGACTCCTCCTAGGGATGCCTGAATAGTATTGGTATTTCTGCGATAACTTTTCGACCGCTGCCTTTTCTCTAATAGCAAGTAAGTCCTTCACATGCACTTGTATGGACCCCTGAGGGTCAGGAGGTCTTTGAGCATAAAATGCTGTGATTCGCTACTGCTCTCAATTACGGCCTTTTAAAGGTGGGTGCCAGTACCACCAAACCTGGGCCTGTGTCTGCAGGAAGATGATAACGGCATTGATAACAATAACACCCCAACGGTTATTTCTCCAGGAAATTTGACAAATACTAGAGCAACTATTTTGCTACTGAGGAATATTTAGCTCTTTTATAAGCATTGCAACACTGAGAGGTCTACATGGATCCCAACACTCCAACCAGTAGTAGAATAAGCTTTAACAATCTGCTTGTAGCAACGTGAATGGACCGCAACCCTAGTGTTTTCATCTCAAGCATTCAGAATCACATCTAATACCTGATGTATTGGTCAATAATGGCGCAAGACTACAACACTGACATCCATTACAAGAAGTGAGAGAGTCTTAGCATATGCTGTCTCCTGCTCATCAGAATGCCCTGACTCATTCATTTAGCTGATGACGATGTTCTTGTAACTGGGGGTGTTATGTGCTAGGTATACTGCATGCATTGTTTTTTCCTTTTCCCTAATTTTCTCCTTGTCCCATTCTCCATTCAACTCTCGCTGCTACAGGTGGGTTCTTCCGTTTGGTCTACTGGCTTGTTGCTCTTAAGCCATGTGCCATTGCTGTCTGCACACAGTTGAGCAAGCAGACTTTTGTGTTTATACTACATTTGTCCATGTACACATATGGTCGTGGTCGGCACATGCGTACAGCAACGATATTCCACCAGATCACCAGCTACCTACTTAAAACACCTAACTATGCACCATCAATTCCTTTCACATGTTGACATACAACGACACGAAAGGTCCACTAGACTAAAAATCAGGGCTACACACGTAAAGTCTGTGCAGACACTGCTGATGACGAAATTTACATATACTATCCTTGGACCCTAATGGCACCTGGACAAGTGATGCATGAGAAACAGTCAGTAGCATCTTCCCAATTGGAGGATAATGCAGCACAGATTCCAAAATGGTGCCAAAGCAATAGAGATTGAGAGCCAATTGTTGGGGAGTTAGTGCCCATATTGGATTGTTTGGAACCAAGTTTCATTACTAGTGCTGCCTCTCTGACTGTGAAGATTACCACGTGGGTTTGGCTGCCATTGTACCTGCCTTGTAAATAACTAATTTGTAATGAATACATTTTGTGAATAGTACAGGGGTATGCCTGTTTCCTCTTCCCTTTCACCACCTAGAAGCACAAATGAATGGTAGTTTCTTTCTTTATTTGTGACCTCCTGGTTTCCCTAGACGTCATGTCTTTTGGGGGTCATAACATCGGGTATCTTTGCAGTTCGAATACTTAGCTTGGATTCAACAAAGTGCTGGAAACATTCCTTAGGGCAGGGGTGTCAAACTCCAGTCCTGGGGGGGCAGAGCCCTGTGTAGCTCAGTTCTTTCCTGTTCAGCTCAAGAGTTGTGTGGTCATTAGCACAAGGAGTTGAAGCAGGTGTGTTAAATAAGGGGAAACTCAAAAATGTGCAGGGCTCTGGCCCTCCAGGACTGGAGTTTGACACCCCTGCCTTAGAAATTCTGTTCCTTGTTTACATGATTGCACCACACAATTGCAGCAGATCTATTGCCGGCACATTCAGTGTGTAAATCTCCTGTTTCACTGCATCCCAAAGATGCTCTGTTAGATTCATATCTAGTGACCGCGGATGCCATTGAAGTTCACTTAACTCAGCATTATGTTCATAGATCCTGTATGAGATGATTTGTGGTTTGTGGCATGATGCATTATCCTGCTGGAGGCAGCCATTTAAAGATGAGTATATTGTGGCCATAAAGGGACAGACATGGTCGGCAACAATGCGCAGAGTGTGGCATTTACAAGATGCCCAGCTGGTATCAGAGACCCCAGTGTGGGCTCATTTCTCACATCATTACACCACCAGCAGCCTGAGCTGTTGGCACAAGGCAAGAAAGGTTCATGAATACATGCTGTTTAGTCCACATTATGACTCAACCATCTGCAAGATGCAGCAGAAAGACAGAATTAATCAGACCAGGCAATGTCCGGTTTCAGTGAGCCCGTTCCCACCACAGCCTCAGTTTCCTGTTCTTAGTGCACAGGAGTGGAACCTCTGACATGATCTTCTGCTGCTGCAGCCAGTGGCGTCGGAGGGAGTTTGACTTTGTGGGCGACCGATTCTACTCTGGTGGGAGTATGCAGGGGATGGAATGTATGACATCACAATGGGCAATCATGCAATAGTCTTTGTTAGATTGTTAGATTTATGTATAATAAACACATATATAGTCCTCATGCTCTGCATTTGCAGAAAATTGACCTCAGCAGATTCCTAATGAAAGATGTTTCATCTTTATCCTCCTGAGGCCCCACCCATTCATTTATGTCCATTGTAGTGGACGTTTTACTTTTGCATCTATCTTTTCACTGATGTTGGGAAACAAATTTTATTCCTGTTGTACACTAAAGAGGACATGCTGTGAAACTAAAAATAAAAATAAATATGAAAAAATCTAAATTGTAAGATGTCTTATTTCCTCCAAAGTCAAATAACCTAAAATTGAAGGACACTTTTTTCCTTGGGTCTCTGGAGGTTATGGTTAAAGTCGGCCTTTAGTGTAACCAGTTAGCGCACTTCTCTAATTTTACATGTATCTGCTCCAGTATTTGCATAAATGGATTATTTTCAAAATGAAATGCTGGCTTGTTTACTAATCATGCTCCTAATGGAAGATAAAGAACTCGCTCTTAATTCATCTTATCTGTTTCAGCTGTATCATAACAGAAACACGTTAAACAGCAAAAGGCGCAGTCATGAATGCTGAACGTGAAACCCAAAAATACCACCATGTCATTTTTTTCCTCGGTATCCTTCAGTCATAAATAGATATCTGTGGTGAAAGCTCCGGTGTGTATGTGGATTTCTGGGATAACCTTTAAGTCAGCTGCTCAAACCCAGGGGTGTGGACTTCGCAGCCAATGCGTCCTCTAACTATAGTAATCAATTAGGGAGCTGCAGTAAAAAACCCACATACACAGTGGCCCTTTCTAGAAGAGATCAGCACCTCTTAACCCCTCACTGCATCATTTTATACTCTAAACTGCTGCCACACGATTGGTTGATTATATATTCGCCAGCAGGTGTACAGGTGTTTCTAATAAAGCACCCAGGCAGTGTATATTCAGTGTATATTCAGTTGCAGCCCCATCATTTGCTGTTTGGACAAGCAGGCTTTTTGTGTTCATAAGCAGCTGTACCTAATGAACTGGCCACTGAATGTAATTTCTAATAAAATTTTGATTAAATAATTCTGTCCACCCATCTATATTTCCAGATAATTAAGGACATAAATGCTGTCCATAACTAAAATTTAGGAGTGATGTATTAAACATTTCCAGATCTGATTATTTCTGATTATTCTGTTTATCAAAAGCACCAATAACTTGTCTTCTACCGACCTGGCAGGTAGTATAATTATTTATTTCAGTTATCGGGGCTCTCCAATGACTGTTGGGAACGTGTACTTGCAACACTTCCTGGACAGTGATGAAAGTACCCTTCAGTCACTCCTTAGCAAGGTCCCTTTAACAACTTCAGATTGGAAAGTTACTTAAATGCTCTCTTCGGGATGCAGTTTCGCCAGCTGGACGCGCACATCTGAGTGAATCTGCGGTATGCAGAGGTGGAATGCAATGCTTTGCACGGAGAGGTAGTGCCGTATATAAAAGCTAGGAAGCCATTTCAAGCTGGGTTTAAAGTGCGCTACGTTCCTTTACGTACGCAAATATCGGCGGTGCGTTAAACAGACGGAATAGCCTCAGTGACGGCGCCTGCGCCCCACGGTTTGTGTACATTCTTTGACAGAAGATGGCGGGTTTGTAGAGTGTTAAGTAGTCTGGTAATTAGGAATGCAGAACTGGATTTTAATGGGAAAGCATTATTAACTCGCCCATGTCGTTTTTATCGCGTGCTACACTGTCTGCAGAAAAGCGATATAAAAGCGGGCTGCGGCTGGGTGGCGGACTCGGCAGTGCTGGGGAGACACGGGCAGCCAGCAGTCCTATTTAGCTATCGTTCGCAAAGGCTATGATCTAGGAAGTATATCTATTTATCCATCCATCCAGTCGGAGTCGGACTGATTTACGGAAGCGTGTTCAATGCTAAAAGGGAAAAAACCTTATCACGACGTTAGGTTTGCTTCTGTGGCGTTTAACATAGCGAGTCTTGGACTCGGACTTTCCGCGATACCAGCAGCAGTCTGGGTGAGTACGGGGACCTATGGGTATCTAATCATATTACTAGATTGCAGTTAGAGGCGAGGATGGTCTTTGCAGAAATACGGCTCGCAAAGGCTGGACTGCTCCTCAATCTCCTCCAGCTTTTGTATCTTCTTGTACCATAACTGAAAATGCATACATTTTTTTCCTGTCTGTGTGAAATCCCCATTTCTGTGAAGTGGCTTTGCGCAATTAATGGTAGAATACATCGCCGGTTAATTAATTTAGCTGGAAAAAGATCAAGAAGTGTTCAGCATGTGAAATGTGGCATGTTTCATCTTCATGGTTAAGGTCGGCCTTTACTGTAACCAGTTAGCGCTTCTCAGTTAGAGCTTCTCTAATTCAACATGTATCTGCTCCAGTATTTGCATAAACTGATTATTTTTTAAATGAAATGCTGGTTTGTTTACTAATCAAGCTCTGTTTCGTCCACGTTACTAGTTAACACGGGGGATTATGATGATTTTTTTTTTATCTTACGCTTAATGTATCATTATTTAGAAACTAACATCAGGGTTGGTAGAATAATTACATTGAGATCGACTACCTTGATGCACTGAGCAGAGTACATTTCTTTATATAATAAATGCTGGTAGATTTCGCGCTACCATGTTACCCTTCTGGTGCCGAAAGTTAAAAAAAAAAAGGGTAAAAGGTTGTTACGTCACCAAGTCGCAGTTCTCACGCGCGCGTCAGGAGAGCCGCGTGACGTGTACCAATAAAACTTAGTATTATCCTTGTACTCTTCATTTCTAAGAAGAGTTTTTAATAGATGTGTGATTTAAATTAAGAACCTTTATTAGTTTGGAGAAAGGAGAATGCTTAGTCCTCACTGTATAGTCCTACACAGTTAGCTTTTTAAAGTCTTTTTACTTCCCTATTGCGTAATCCAACACATTAATTAAATATAATTTTTTTGTTGTCACTGACATTTTTGGCAGCATTACCACACAGATTTAACAGCATATGTGTCAACCTGAAGTTGAAAAGTAAACATCATGTCTCGATAACTCGGAATCCGGATTTTGAACGGTGGCACCATTTTTGGTTAACTTTAGAATCTGTACCTTGTTAAATGTACTTTTCAAAGCTTGCCTTTAAATAGGCATTTTTTCTTTTGCTCCTTTCGAAAGTTCAGCTGGGTTTCATTTATGTGCTTTTAGAAATGACTGCGTCCTCGGAGGTGCCTTTGAACCTCTGGTTATTTTCCAGTTGTTTCTTCCGTCAGAGCAGCTGAATGTCGCTGTTTACTTTACTTTCTGATATTGAAAGTATTTTATGTTCTCAGATGTTTTCTTTTATCACCGTCCTGTTTTAAATTGCTTGCTTAAATCTGATAAGAATAGATGTTCCCCATATTAAACTGATTATACAAATACCAATGAATCAACTGTAAAATATTCTTATTAAATACTGGGTATGCAACTGAAACAATAAGGAAACTGAAATCGTACTTATAACGCATAACATATTTGTAAAAGTCTTGTGTGCTATGTTTAATAAAGGAATGGTTTATCTTAATGATTTGTCCAAATTGTTAATGAGTGCCATTTTCTATATGTTCACTTTATTTGATTCTTTCCATACTAATAACATTTATTCTGCAGGTCAGTCTTACACAGGTCGTGTCAGTTGTCTATGTGCTGGAGTTCTGTTGGGGCTTTAGTTAATAAGTAACTTTCATTTGAGCTGTTTGGACTAACTTGGTCATCTGTGCCTGATAACGATCAGGGTATTATTAAATGCCCATGGCTTTTCAGATGTAATGGAAAGTCATCTAGGAAACAAGAATGCAAGCCAATATGGAAAAGGTTTTGGATAGAAGTGCTCAGAAAACCAGTGTGCAGGTAGACAAAGAACAACTTTGCAATGGAGTGCACATCCTTGTTGCATCACAAACTGTGCTTTTACCAGAATGCCATTAGACCAAATTTGTGAAATATTCAGTGAATCATTTGTCTTGTCTGGTATGTCTTTGTCATGTGCATCGATTATCAGAAGTGGCTTTTTTGTCCGGGCCTTATTAGGCCCTGACTAAGATCTAGAATATTTTCAAACAGCTGCATAGTTATTATCTGTTTTAATCCTAGCTTTTTTGTTAAGTAAAAATTAAGGATTATGTGTCAGCTCCTGGGGCTGTGTAACTGGTTTAAGTACTTCAAGCATTCAGTAGACTTTGATACTACAGCAAAAGGACTGTTGTTCACATTGTAAAGATTTCAGCCACTCCCAAAAGTAGTGATTCAGCCCGGACCTCTGGGTAACAATATAGACCCTGTTATGAGTCTTTTGAATTGAAATACATTTTTGTGACATCTTTAAAAATGTACATAAAAATAGTTGACAATTTAAAATGAAATGAAGGGTGATTTTTATGTGCTGGGTATGCTGAAATCTTTATCAACATTAAGTGTCGAGTTTTGGTTTCTTTTTGGATGTTACCTTGATAGTGGAATGAGACCAAATGGCTTTAAATCTTTTTAAACTAGGATATTTAATGATTGTCCCTTTTTACCTCTATTTCCATGCATATTGCATACATTGACCAGTTAACGTGTAATATAGCATTACAATGTTATTTATTGAATTAAAAGGAAATTTTGAAGAAAAACTGAATATTACGCCTGGTAAATTGTCATTGAATGTACAAAAATATATTTTGAATATAATGTTTAAAAAAGGTTATCTGTGGGTGAGGACACCTCTGCCATCATGTCCGGGAGCTAAGTGGCCCAGTGGGGATGACTATCCGCAAACTGAGTTATTCTGGAATAAAATGACCGGCTGTGGGGGTGACTGATAGGGGGTTGTAATGCACACTGGCATCTTTCATGGCTGCTTTTCCCAGAAAAGTCTTAAAGAACTTCACAGGGAAACCAAGGGTGTGACAGCTAGACATTTGGAATTGCTTTTTTTTGGGGGGGGGGTAGCAGTATTATCCAGTTAAAAGATAAAAGGAAGAGCCTCCCAAAAGACAAACTATACATTGTTTCAGCTGGCAGATACCTAGTGTCGCCGCCCTGCTGGACGGTAGGTCAGTTTTTGATGATAATCCATGGATGACCTGTATGTACTGTCGGCCTGCCCAGGGTGTACTCTGCCTCTCGCCCGACGATGCTGGGATTGGCTCCAGCTTCCCCGCGACCCAGATGGATAAAGCGGTATAGATAATGGATGGATGGATGGACCTGTATGTAATATGGAAATTACATGTGAGAGACAGTGTTGTTTGACCCTGGCCCTGTGTATATGTATGTTTGTCTGAGTCTGAGGGAGCAAAACCTTAAAGTGCGTGTAGGGAAATTGTCAGTTATAATCTGTTTGCCACTAAACAATGGTTTGAAAAATGTTAATAGAATATCAGTTTATTAGGTCTACTTATTGAACTTTTACTTCAGTTCTCAAAGGAGATGAGCTTTATGGTCTTCAGAGAGTTATGGCATTTTTTTGTATTAATGTCACTGCTGGCTGTAGTCTGTGACATATTTTCTCCTCTTAAATCCAGTGCCATATACATCTAAAGTGCAGTTTCGTTTAGTGTCAGCAGGTGTCACTCTAAGACCATGTTGTATTCACTTTTTTTTTAATTATTGTACTTTATCAGGCTATACAGAAGTCGTGTGGTTTAATAGTGATTTTGAACAAATTTGATAGATTCTGTTGGTCATAATGGTAGACGTCTGACTCTGCTCAAATGTTGTTCTATGCACTTTCTGACTCATGCTTCATATTACTCACTAGGGACACTTAATTTGCACGTCAGTGTATCCCGGAGGACGGAACGTAAGGGGGGCATTTTTATTTTTAGCATTGAATCTGGACGCAAGTCTGGAAGCACGGCTGGGTCACGGTGTCGTTTTAGCTGAGTAATTCAGCTCGAGTCTTTCATTAACTTATTTTTCATTAGCTTATTAATAGTTCAGCATTTTATTCAGTTCTTGAATGATGAAAATGTTCCATGCATCTAATAAATCTCTCTCCTCCCACCATCGACAATGAGTTTCCTTCGTGCTCTATTCAAATCTCACCTGGAAGCTTCCTTTCTGCTTAGCCTCCTTATTCATGACTTGGCACACAGGAACCGAGCGGCAGTTCGATGCGTCGACATTCACTCGTTCCCTCATCCTTATTTGATTGTTTATGCTGATCGTACTGAAATTTTAATTATCGGAAAAACCCGTGGGAAGAGCGTGAGAAAGGGCCGAGCAACTGGTGAAATGAAATGGTGGTTTGGGGGTGCAGTACACCTTTGGTCAAAGTGGGGGGGAAAAAAGCGAAAGAGCATGTTGTGACGATGATGTCGGCCCTCTTGCAGGAGTCCGGAGTGCCCGCATGTCCGTATGAATGAGGGAGCCATGGCAGACCACACGCCCCCCCTGGAGCCTGGCCGACTGCCCGCGTCCGACTACCCTCTGCTTGGGCCTCCACCTCCAGCTGGGATGGTCAATGGCGACGGGCCGCAGCAGGTACCCTGTCTGAGTGGCTGCCTCTCTGGCTTCCTGCTCTAGCTCTCGAGTGGAACATCCTGTTCTTATTAAAGAAACTTTATATTGTACTATTTTTGCTACCTAACAAATAAAATAATGGCAGCAGACATAAGCTGCAGTTTCTTTAATTTATTAACATCAGGTTTTCCGTCAGGTTAAGGTCTGAACACAGAGGTGGTCATTGCAGTGCGCATATCAAACACAATACATTTATATTCAGTGTTATTGCTGTAGCAGTCACGGATTCTAATAAACCAGCTTCACAGTTGTCTGGGTCTTTGTAGCGAAGTTACTCGAGTCACTGGTGCAGTCAGATTTTATTAATCTTCGAGAGGATGTTACGGTGTAACCCATAGCAACGTCAAATATCGAATGGTAAAATTGGGACAAAAGGCAAGCAGCACTGGATCAGAGAAAAACACACACGCAGTGCAGATGTAAGAATATGCAGTTGGGTCTATGGACAGTGCCACAAGTTTTGTCTATTTGCCTCTGTATACAGTGACAAAAAAATTTGAAAAGAAACATTGAAGTAGATTGAAGCAGATCTTTAAGAAAAATTAGCTGTTTAGGAATTACAGCCATTTTTATACATAGTCCTTCCAATTTCAGGAGATCTAAAGAAATTGGATATGCTAATAAAATCATAAATATAATAATCCTTTGTAATACTTGGTTGAAAATCCAAAGCCGTCACTGTCAGCCTGCAGTTTCGAACCTGTGCCCAACCCCGTGTGCCGGGTCACCTCCCTAGCGAGGCCTTGTCAGGGCTTCTCTGCCTGTTCGTTGGTCTTTCTTCCTTCTCCTTTGTCTTCAGCAAGTGAAACGCTTCTTCCGCTGGGTTGCGGTCAGGTGACTGACTCGGCCATTGAAGAACATTCCACGTCTTTGCCTGGAAAAGCTCTTGGGTTGCTTCCGCAGAATGTTTTGGGTCATCGTCCATCTGCAGCGAGAAGCGATGTCCTGTCAGTTCAGCCGCACTTGGCTGGATCTGAGCAGACGGGACGGCATTATACACTCCATCATTCGTCCTGCTGCTTCTGTCAGCAGTCACACTGTCAATAAACAGCAGTGACCCAGTTCCACTGGAGGCCACACGACACTGCCCCCCCCCCCCCGTCTCTTACAGATTATGTGCTATCCTGAGCCTTTCTTTCCCTTCTCCATACTCTGCCCATCATTGTAGTACAGGTTGATATTAGTTTCAGCTTTCCAAAGTATATTGTTCCAGAACTGGCTTTTTTAAGTCTGATCTGGCCTTCTTATACTTGAGGCTTACAAACCCTCTGTATTTAACTTAATGAAATCTTGATTATAGACTTTGACACAGATACGCCTACGTTCTGGAGAGTGTTCTTGACTTGGCTAGAAGTTGTGAAGGGGTTTGCTTCATCAAGGAAAGAATTCTATGATCACGCACCGTAGTTGTTTGTGGTCGACCTGGCCTTTTGGTGTTGCTGAGCTCACCAGTGCTTTCCAGTGGCTAATCTACATGTTTTTGTCATCTCTATGATGGGTTTGTTGTTTTTTTTTTTCCCTCTCAGCTTAATGATGCCCTACAGGCATTGAGACCTCTTTGGTCCTTGTGTTGCCTGATATGTACATTTGATTGTTACTGGTGTTGAAGAAAAATGCAACCAAATGGAGTATCTCACCTGTGCGTTCGCGCCACCTAATCGGCTGCCTGTCGGATTTGGCAAGTCGCTGTCATGCCAAATCTCTTTCAGAATGTCACTCCCCAGTCCTTACTCAGTGCCTGGTTTGAATTTCAAGCATGCATACACCGCATTATATTTTCTGACACTGTCCAATCCGTTCGTCCTGCCATTTTATGATCAAACTATAGTGATCACTTTATTGTTTAGCGAGAACTGGTGTCAATGATTACACTGACTGAAAAAAAAATCACTTGTTGATCTGATCTGAAATATAAAGCTTGGCGTAATTCGCATTTGTTGCAGCCATATTTGTGTTAATCCATATCAGTGGGATCAAAAACATTTCAGCGAGCATTTACATCAGTAAAATAGGTTCATGAATGTTTTTTTTTTTTTAAAAAACTATTAACTATTATTATTGAGTATTATTTAAAAAAAAAAAGTTTGATGGTCTAACAAATGTTTTACTGGATTTTTAATGTATATTTAGCTCTATAGTGATTTATTTTTATGGATTATAACCATATATTTAAGTCTATTTGTTTCATTGACAAGTTTTACTTGATTTAATGTATATTTAGCTTGATACCAATGTGTTTTATCGATTATTAATAAAAGAGATTATTTTTTTTAAAAGATTCTGCTCCTATATTGCTTATAATTTCTTCTGTTCAAAACAGGAGATTTACAGCTTTTTAATTTAATTTTATTTTGAAAAGGGACACTTTTTACACATACTTCCAATTAAAAAATTATTTCAAGTTTCAGCTATAATAGTCTTCGTTCAACCAATAATAATAATAATAGTGAAATGCTGCATACACTGTTACCTTGAAGAGCTCATACTGTTGTCCCCCTCTTGTAGCACTCAGTGCGGCTTCCAGGCAGTATGAGATCGTACGTTACTCCTGCCCACTTACTGATTTCTGCTGGTCTCTGCTGTCTCTCCCCAGGTGATTCTGGTGCAGGTGAATGCGGGCGAGGCCTTCACCATCCGCAGAGATGATGGTCAGTTCCAGTGTATCACAGGTACGACCGGCTGCGTCCTGCCCACTCTAATGTAGTCCTCTTTGACGTTAAAGGATACACACACTGTGTTAAGTTACAAAATGCCTATTGAAACCATTAATGTTACATTTAGACATTTCTCTTGGGCATAATGTTTATTTCCATGTTTACATGTATGGTTCAGTATGTTTATTATATGTGTAAATCAAAGAGCGCTTTTTTGGCATTTTTCTACATAATTCTAATCTGTATATTAGGGATGGATGAAAGGGGGAAAAAACACGATATTGTAGTTTTAAGAATATTGTAATAAATGTTATTAGAGTCCAACAGCAATTCCCCGTCTTGCACAGTGACGACCTTAACCCCTAAGCTTAACCATAAGTGACCAAACAAAATACAAGTCTTATGGCATTTTTAGTTATTCGATTGCATTCACAAATGTTTATAAAGTCAAGTTTCCCTTTGTGGGGACTGGAAAAAGGTCCCCGCAATGTCAAAATGCAGGGTTTTTTTTTCACATTCTGGGCACTGATTAGTAGTGCTGATCAGAGTTTTCCAGTCTCTGTAAAATGATTGATCCATGGGCTGGATTTAACTCTAATTTAAAATTATGTCACTGATGGTCCAAAATTGCCTACAGCAGTGGTTCATAAACTTTTGGTACAACAGCAAACCGCCATCATAACCAACATTTGCAAGCAGTGATTAAGTTGTATGCGCTGTGTGTGTTATTGCACGTTTACACAGTCTAACCACCGCCAACACGCTTAGTGGGCAGTGGGCTCTGTTTGCCTTCAAAGGCACTGTGACCTTAACGAGGGATACCTGCTCTCCTATTGTGCTCCTCATGTTGTTCTGTAATAGCAGTAGCATTTGGCTGTGAGGTGTTTGTGATAAAATACTTATGAATCCTTCTCCGTGACACAAACCTTATTCAAGTTTTAAAATCCTCAACAACCTAGATTTAATCCCAAATGATGATCCCAGTTTATTGCACATCGTTGCATACTGCGGAAGGAATAGTCGTCTCTGAAAACTGCAAAGGTTTACATTACTGTACTTGCGCAAGATGTATCCATGATGCAGTTTGTCAGGAAACTCTACATAGTGTCAGTAGAAGCTGAGCAGCAGTTTCTGGGGAATGTTTGCTTTCCTTAGCTGCCACAGCTGCCTTAGCTGCCTCAGCTGCCTCAAGTAGTAAAGTCATTGCTGAGACTAGATAGTCAAAGATGCAAGGAAATTTTATCATAAATGTGCATTACCATAAATTAACAATAACCTCCGATACAGACATCAGTGTATAATAATGCCAGAATATTAACGCTCGCTGATTGTTTTGACTATCATTTTTGGGGAGGGGGGTGGGGATTATGAGTTATGTACATGTGTGAAGTTTGGTAGCTCTACGTTATATTTTACTTTACTACTTCAAACAACGTTAAGCCAACGTTAACCATATTGAATCATAAGGTGCATCATCGGCACGGCCCCGATTAACTTGCGGTTCTTTTCGCATCTGAACTGTGGTCCAGACTTTGAGAACCCCTACCATATGCATTGCGTTTCACCTTTATTGCATTTTTTTTGTTTGTTTGTTTGTTTTTTTTTTTTGGTCCACATTTGACACAATTCAGGACTAGAAATGAAAAGCATCCCTAAGCTTTTCTATGTCCCAGGCTTTCAGCAGTACCACTGTTTACACTGGTTCTTACTGTTTCTCCCCTTAGGTCTATAAGGGATAGCAACTGGGACTTCTTTTTAACTGCAGTCAATTTTTAATGAATTGTATCGTAATAAATTGCATCAAAAGCATAAAAGGTGGAATGGGTAATTATACATCAAGGACTGAGTTGTACCCACTGCTTCCCTGAATCTTCCAGGCAGCTGTGAGTGAGTGAGTGTAAAGTCAGAGGTAGGCAAAAACAGCTTTGGTCTCCAGCTGCCAGTGGCGCCCACAGATAGTTAATTGTTTTAATTTTTGTTTGCAGCTGTGTGCAGTAGGCAGAAGCTTCTATGACTTAAATCGACGTTAAGCACATTCAGATTTTTTGCTCACAATGTTGCCTCCTCCCATTAAAAAGGCACACCTGCGATGCATGCCAGTTAACCATCTAACAGAAAGGAAAATATCCAATGGTTGTTTGTTTTTATTTTGTTTTTAATCTTTGGAAATTTTGCCATGTTGTATGTGGCCAAACACACAGCGATAATTTGCAGAACAATGTTGTATGTGAGAGTCAAATGTATTCGTATCTTTAGAAAAAATGGTTATAGTTGGGTGGGGATAACTGTTTGAAATGAAAAATTCAGATTGGAAACCATTTTAACAATGATAAATGTTCACTTTTACAAATGAGTGTTGTTTTTAGCATGCGGCAACAGTAGCTTTTAACGAAATTGTTGTGAAGGCGAAAACTACAACATCAAAATGAAGCCTGTACAAGAGATTAGGACTCCTGGATTTGTTCAAATGTTTGAGAGCATGCTGTAAAAACGGTTCAAAACATTTCCATTGTTCAAATTCCCTGAGGATATCTGTGGGAATTCAGCTCTTTTTGTGCTGTACTATGGGCGAACAAAACGGTCCAAGACACACCATTGTCTGAATTGGTATTCTTTATTAATTTTATTAATCTTGCCAATTTGCACTGCGTGTTAGAGATGTCAGTCCAGATGCATTGTGTTATTTTAAAGATGAGTATTATCATTATTTTTAATCTAGTTATTTATTTATTCTTTTTTTAATGCCAGAAACTTCCATGGTTCATATGAACGTGGCTGGGTGGATGATTCTCTCTTTACTATAGATCTGCTGTTAAAGCAATAATGATCAATGTGACACTTCATCGTTCACACAAAGTCAGACCAATGGGTCACTTGCTGTGCTCCCACAGCATGGAAATACCACGAGACTCATGCCTAACAGCACTATGGGGACATTCTGCTGGCCAGGCTTGTTTGCACATTAGTTAGAGTTTGGTGATTGCGGGGACGTACAGACATGGTGAATTTGCTACTAAAGCTTTTCCCCTTGTGCTTGGAATTCAAATATTTGAACTTTCCCGCTTGGGTTTGGGGATTTGCTGTTACACCAACAGTAGGGTGGAAAACGGAGAGAAGGTTAATTATGGCCACAAATAAGCTCCAAGTGTAATTTCACATAGACCTTAAATTCAGGCTATGTAGGCCGGCTTGGAAAGGAAGGGCCCTGTTTTTGCTAAATATACAGAAATGTATTTTAAGATGACAGCTCTGAAATAGTGTGGTCACTGGATCTGTAAGAAGCTCTGAAGTTTTTTTGTATGTGTAATTAGTCCTAAAAGCCATGAATTTAAAACATAATTGAAAATGCTTTGAATAAAGAATACATTACATGCCTTACATGTGAGGTGTGTGAGTAATGTTTGACATTAACATTAACTGACTTATAAGAACAGATGTGTGTTTTGTCCAAACTGCATTGCAGGGTGTATAAATAGGCCATTCTCATCCCTCCTCTGTTGTATTTAAAGCACACTTTTAAGAGTGTGAAATGTTCACATTTATGAGTGTTAAATCCGGCTTTGACAAGGGACAGGAAAAATGAACCGAATGATATATTTGCATATTTTAATTTATTGAATATGTACACATTTCTCCATTTCGCTGTATCAATATGGCTGTTTGTGTATGTTGTCTGAATAATGTTTGGTTGCAGTTATTAGGAGAGAACTTCCAAAGTAGCACATGTTCTAAATCAATGCACAAATCTCATGTTTAGCTTTTGCAAACACTAAAATATGTGACTTATTTAAGAGCCTATGATAAATTAAGACCTTTTGTGAAAGCTAAATTTAATATTTCTTTGAGCAACATGAGATGTTGTTTAATAAACAAAATTAACATGCATAGTAATAATAAATCACAACTCGTAGTATCCTTGTCTAAAAAGAAATAAACTCTTAAAGGATCTGAAGTTCTTTATTTCTTACCCCACCTATGCATATCAAATAGGAAATAATCAAATTAAGAATTTCACTTCAAGTATTTTTCTCAATCAGTAGTGCACTTAATTAAAAATAAATGCTCAGACACTAAAAGATCTGTGAAATGCTACCACTGTGACCTTTTAAATCGGCTAAAAAATAGCCGCACAGAACCACATCTGGATGCTCACCGCCCTGCAGGATTTTCCAGCTTCGGTGTCAATCTGACACTCAGTGCCTTATTCTCATCTGTTTATCCTCCGATCTGCGTGTCTGCAAATATCTTGCTGTTGTCTGACAAATTCTGAATAAATATGTAAATAAATTTTCCACGGTACAACTTCTTTCATTATCTGACTGAAAAGATCAATCAGTCCCACCCTTGTTCTCCCACTAAATGTACGGTATCTGTCAGCTTGGAAGGCCTGGAGATGAGGCTTGGTTCCTCACACCTTGCTTTCATTTACAAAAAGACTTTGCAGGATTCCAAATTGAAAGCAATGTAGTAATTGCCAGGTAGGAAGATTGTCATAGTTTTAAGTCTGTCACAGTTGATGGAAAAAATTTTGCAGGTACTCCAGTTTTGTGGTATTAATGTTCTTTCCTCCTTAAAGGGCCAGCTCAGGTTCCCTCAGTTTTGTGGTATTAATGTTCTTGCCTCCTTAAAGGGCCAGCTCAGGTTCCCTCAGTTTTGTGGTATTAATGTTCTTGCCTCCTTAAAGGGCCAGCTCAGGTTCCCTCAGTTTTGTGGTATTAATGTTCTTTCCTCCTTAAAGGGCCAGCTCAGGT
Organism: Hyperopisus bebe; assembly: GCA_026777045.1. Lineage (NCBI taxonomy): Eukaryota > Metazoa > Chordata > Actinopteri > Osteoglossiformes > Mormyridae > Hyperopisus > Hyperopisus bebe. Next base: position 6,611,137 of record JAODJW010000038.1, read on the forward strand.
TCCCATGATGTCCCCAAATGGGTCAGTGCCTCCAATCTATGTGCCTCCTGGATACATTTCGCAGGTGAAATTTTGTCTACCTTCTGAAATCTGTAGTTATTTTCAACAGGTTAGATCAGCCAGTTCTCAAAAATCTCTGTAATGGTAGCACAATAAAAGAAGCCAGTCAGCAACTAAAAACAATATAATCAATGGTATTTTCTTATCCTATGATTGTTGACACGTCATGCGATTCCTGGGTGAATCACATGGTAAATCAAGCTGTATGTCATTCCTGAAATTCCCAACTTTGTAGTAGAGCATGAGGAAGCTCGTAATTCTCTCGCCCTGCGTCTTTGTCCCGTAAAGGTCATCGAGGAGAATGGAGTGCGACGTGTTCTGGTCTTACCTCAGCGGGAATTTCATCCCGGAAGCCACTCCCCGCTGC
>JAODJW010000038.1:6611970-6634650 GCA_026777045.1 Hyperopisus bebe
CTAGGCCATGTGGTATAGGCTAATGCACACCTATGCTACGTGGTATAGCCGACACACCTAGACTATAGGGTATGGGCTAATACACAACTAGGCCATGTGGTATAGGCTAATGCACACCTATGCTACGTGGTATAGCCGACACACCTAGACTATAGGGTATGGGCTAATACACAACTAGGCCATGTGGTATAGGCTAATGCACACCTATGCTACGTGGTATAGCCGACACACCTAGACTATAGGGTATGGGCACCTAGGCCATGTGCTATCAGCGAAATAACGTGTTGCTTCCTGAAATGGTCCTTGGTATGCACCATGGTATAAATCGGTATACCAAATTGACAATAGCCATGGAATTTCCGTGCCGTGGGGGCACAGCAAGCAACCGATAAATGCATACAGTTAATGTAAAGTGTTGCCAACCATTTTACATGAATCGGTATTTTCTTAGTTTAAGCATAGGGAAATGAATTCCTCTCATGTTTAGGCTGTAGACGCTGCCATTTTGTCGAGAGTAAGCCGTGTGTCCTGTGCTGATTGTGCCCCCCCCCCCATGATCCTGTACAGGATGAGCAGTTAGCAGCTGGTTGGATGAATTATTATCCTGCAAACTTTTTTTTTTGCCTTCTGCAGATTCCCATTCTTCACATGCTCGTGCAGGATTTGTTCCCAGGGACGAAAGGACTAGCAAAACATACGAGCGTTTGCAAAAAAAGATCAAGGAGCGGCAAGGGGGCCTAAACAAGGACAAGAGTGGCAGCCCGCCGTCATCCCCGCAGAAGAGCACGGGCAGGACCTCCTGGCTGGACGGCCGGAACGGGACGGGAAAGGGACAGGAACCGGCAGCAGCCTCCGGGACGACCACCGCTGCGAAAGCAGGCAAGACTGGAGGCTATGCTTATGCACGACCCGGAGTTTTCTGGAAGCCCATGTAGAGATGGAGCTGTAACTGTCTCTCTATTCAGAATGCCTTTAATAATATGCATGTGTGTAAAAACAGGTCAGCTCTCTATTACTCGCCGTGCGTATAAAGCTCTAATCCTCCATCTGGCGCACTTAATTGCGCTATGTCCATCTGGGTCTTTTTTTTTCCTTTCATTTTAGATTTTTCACTCACAAATATATGACAGGAATGATTAGCACATGTGTTCGAAGTTTAGGAAGCCATGTGTACACAGAGCACAAGACCTTTGCGAAGTTAGAAGCTGTTTTTTATTTTCTTTTTTTTTTTTTTGGTTTGCTTTTCACCTGAACTCCCCAGTGTTCCCAGTGTCCAGACACGCATGCAAACGGAAATTTGGCCTCCGATAAATCTGAATGGCGCTTCTGACTGCAGGTCTGTCCCATAATCAGGAGCGCTCTGCCAGCCGTGATATGTAGGGTACACAATTGGATTGCAATTCAGGACAGAGCAGAACCCTGCCAAGTGCTACAGGCTGGCTGTATGTGCTTCTGTGCACAAAACCTTGCTATTTTAGATGACAGACACAAAAAACAGGCTGTTGAGAGAATTCTTTCAGTAGAAATTAAGTGGTTATCAAGTTTTATAATATTTTTTAAAATCTTTTTATTATAAAACCACCTGCAGTCCTGTTCAGTTAGACTAACCTAGAAAGCTAAAAGAAGCCAGCATAGAATGTGGAAGAGGCGTTGTTGTTAATAATATTAATAATGATAATAACAATAATGTTCATGTAGTATAAAAGGTTAAAAGTAAGTCTTAAGCCCAACTCTAGCAAACAGCTTGCGGCTGTATAATTTAAATTTTTTTATTATTGTTTCTAGAACTCGATGAAAAATCCATGGCATTCCAAGTACTGTTGTCTGCTATCAGCAAACCAGTTGTGAGTATGGGGACAGTTGTTTTGTGTTTTTTGTTTTTGTTTTGTGTGTGTGGGGTTGTGTGACCGCGTGTACCTATCTTTCAGAAGTGTTTTCAGAAAGCTCACCTCACTGTTTGGAAGTATCATCTTTGCATTCCTCGATTCCACCATTTCTGAGATTTTAATGAAGCCACACTGTTTTCTTTTTGGAATAGTTGATAGATCCTGTGTTGTGGTGTGAGTACAGCCTCTGTCGCTGTGAGTGTCTGGCATTTTTAGCGACCTTTACCCTCGGGGATGATGTCAGTGTCAATGTGGCCGATGGGAGATGATGGTGACGGACATTTCTGAAGGGGGAGAAGAATTTAGAAAATACCTTGTCTGAGCTCTGAAGCATGAATTTGGCTGTTTATCTCTGGCGTCCCATGAGAAATAGCAGCCTTACTGACGGCTACATGGATAAATAAGTGTCACTCGCCCTCAGATTGGATTGCAAATGCATGTAATTGAATAATTTTTCATTATTGTTTTTAAGCGTAGTCAGGGTGGGGTCACATTTGCCATTGCTGTTTTTTTATGTTATTTTTAATTTTTTTTTATGTATTTTTTAAGTCCTTGATTTATTTAAGTGTAGGTTGGATGAGTACTGGAAATATTTCACATGGTTGTAACCCTTGAAGATGGCTAGGAAATTAACATTGTATGCTTAGGTTAGGGGCATGATTCTGATTTCTAGAGTGGTATTACAGAGCAAAGCATAGTGCGTGTAACCTACCACCACACAGCTTGTATGGAGTATGGCTTATGGGACTTTTACTTACAGAAGAATGCTCTGAGGGCAGAAGGAAGTATGATTGGTTCAGGGAGATAACCAATTAGATTGTACAGGAGGTGGGCCCAAGCAACTAGAGGAGGTATAACCAACCAGTCAGATGTCTTGGTCTCGCCTCCTCTAGTTGCTTGGACCCACCTCCTGTACAATCTAATTGGTTATCTCCCTGAACCAATCATACTTCCTTCTGCCCTCAGAATAATTTTGTTTAAAACTCTAACAAGCTGGAATATGACACATCCATGCTTTGCGATGATACCTTTCTGCAACATGGGTGCCTCCTGGATTATTTGTGGGTCCTCTACTTCAAGATCTTCTTATGTTGGGTTTCTGAAAGTCTTACTGTGTTGTATTAATATCACCCATCGTCTCAGTTGTATATAACTGTTTGCTTTTTTGTTCCGTACGTTTTTTTTGTCTGTGTGTGATGTCACATACTCCCTTCTGCGTTTATGTATGACATACTTTGACTAAATACAACTATAGTTTGAAAATATACAACTTTATTAAGTGATTAGGCTTAAATATGCCCTCGAGGGTACATACACCCCAAGGTTGAAAAAAATGGTTGGTTAAAGCAGTATGATTGGAATGTCCAGATAAACATCACTCCCTCCTCACTCCAGGTGACGGACATTCGGGCCCGATCTGCCGTCCTCACGTGGAGCTCGCCTTTGGTGTCAGACAGCGGAGATGGAGATGACGGGGGTGAGAATGACCCCCATGATCCGCTCAGCTATGAAGTCATGGTGTCTAACACTGGCAAGGACGGGAAGTACAAGACCGCCTACAGGTGGGTGTGGGTTTGCGTAAGAGCAGCGTGTGGTTCCTGGTTGTGTTCCAGCATTCTGAGCTACACTGACACTTCTGGCAGCTTTTTATGCCAAGCAGCGCTCACTGATACGATGCCAACCTCACAGAACTCTTGTTCTTAACCTCTATTTTGTGAATTTTCAGTGGTGAAGACTTGACTGTGACTTTAGAAGCCCTCAGACCAGCAACTGACTATCATGCAAGGTTTGGGATTTTTTTATTTAGATTTTCCTTTATTTTATATTATTTTATATAAATATCGCATTTGCTTAGAATTCAAACATTTGTACTGTGGATGAACTCTCTCCTTCCTGTATTCAGGAAAGACAACCGTCTTACGAGTTTTTTTTTATTAATTAATATTCTGTTATGCTTTAGTACTATTGAAATTGCCAGAGAGCAGAAGCAGTATGGTGTTTACTGAAGTTACTGGGGGGTATTGCTGGGTTGCTGGATCATTTTTGGATAAATATGTTTTGTATAAGTGAATAAAACAATAGCTGTGGAGAGCGGAGGGCTCTGCTGTATGTATGCCGGGGATAATGTGTGCTATGTCCCTGCCACCTTTCAGGGTGGGGGCACTCTGTGACCATTTACAGGGGTATCCCTCCGAGGCTGTGAGCTTCACCACCCTCAGCTGTGAGCCGGACACCCCCGCTGCCCCCAGGAAGTCCAGCGGCAACAAAAACACCATCCTGCTTCAGTGGAAGGTAACGTCCACGATTTTCTTTAAGGTCGCAGAATTATGTATTATCTCATTTTTTTTGTTTGCTTATTTATTTGTTTTTTTTTTTTTTGTAGGCTCCTTGTGATAATGGATCTAAAATACAGAATTACATTCTGCAGTGGGATGAGGTACGTCCAATATTAATAGGATTTAAATAAGTATAGTTTTTTTGGAAGATGACTAGTTTCATGACCAGTGGCTGCCCTTTATATACATATTTGTTCTTAGTTTGTTACAGTTTGTGATAAATGTGGTATCATATCAAGTAAATCTGCTAATGGCAAAAACATCTGTCCAGGCTTCAGTATGAACTATACCTATAAAGCATATAAACAGCATTTTTGTTGGTTTTCTTCAGATAAGCTAATGCGAAGCATTAAGAAAGGAAAAATATATTTTCCATTTTTATAGCAAAATTTAATATATATTCTCCATTATATTGATTATAGTCCTGGGGCCTGTATCATAAAGGTGGATTTCTTGCTTAGCCGGATAACTTGTCGGATATAAGGTACCTTAGTACCCTAGATATTGCATTGATGAATATCTGAAGGAATTTCGGAGGCTTGTGTCATTCTTATAAAAAAAAAAAAACGGCTGATTGTAACATTTTAACGGAATTTCACCTTACAAGTCTCAGCACATTTGCAAATCGTTAAATCAAAATAACAGTTTGTATCGTACAGGGCAAGGGAAATGGCGAGTTCGAGCAATGCTACTACGGACCCCAGAAGCAGCATCGTGTGGCCAAGCTTTTACCGGCGTCCAAATATACGTTCCGTCTGGCTGCCAAGAATGACCTGGGGACAAGGTAGCTAATTACCGTATTCCGTTCTGGAGTTTCAGATGTCTAACGCACACCATCAGTGGTGATTTCGCTTGTCTGTGTTTGACGCGCCGTCCTTTGCCACTGACCCCCATGGGTTACTCCCCTGCCCCGCCCCCCCCACAGCACCTTCAGCGAGCCCATCAGCCTGTTCACCTCCTGCAGCGTGCCCGCCTCCCCGCCCCGGCCGGCGCTCCTCAAGGCAGGAGTTACCTGGCTGACCCTGCAGTGGCAGCGGCCGGCCTCCTCGCCCAAGGATGACGACATCCTGTACACCCTGGAGATGGAGGAGGATGGCTCAGTGAGTGTCTGCCTGCTCTGAAACCTGCCCTCAGCGGCCTGCCACCCAGCTTCTGCAAAGTCTCCAAGCCATCCTGAAGAAATAGCCCATATTCATATACTAAACTTTTACTGTTCTCGGGTTCGAGTCTCTGCCATGGCTCCGTGTTTACATGTTCTCCCTGTGACATCATGGGGTCGCCCGTAGGTGCGAATGTGTGAGTGTATGGCGTGTGAGTGTGCCCTGTGATGGGTTTGGAATCCTATCCAGGATTTTTCCCTAATTTGCTCCCGTAGCCTCCAGGATAGGCTCCGGACCACCCACGACCCCAAGCGGTTACAGAAAATGGATGAATGGATAGATGCCATGCAGTTTTTTTTAATGTATTCTAATCCAATTACAAAACAATTTGCCAAGACTGCCTACACACAATTTATGATGTACATGTAATATTTTTTCATAGAACTGTTTACCAATTCACGAGTCACTTAGGATATCAGAATAAATTAAACAGGACAGAAGAGTAATTTGCAGGCATCTCCGCTGAAGCTGTCTGTGTTTCTTAGTGTCTATTGCTTTTTTTCCCAATGTATATAGGGTTATGGCTTTAAGCCGAAATATGACGGTGAAGAAGTGTCTTACACGATTAAGAACCTTTGTCGCAGTACAAAGTACAAGTTCCGGGTAAGAAACATGCATGTGCTTCTGTGCTGCCTTTGCCCTTCCTCAGGCTTTCATTATTGGAGTGTGGCTCTGCTTTGGAGAACGCAGGGGAAGGGATTTTCGTCAAAGTGCTGTAATTACACGGGTAGTGGGACAGCGTAATAAGTGATGTTCTTGAACAGGTTCTAGCCCTTTGCTAGATTGTCTACAAAAGTATCTCTCAGCCCGAGTCTTGGGGACCTCCAGACAGTCCACGTTTTTGCTCCCTCCCAGCTTCCTGCCAGGTGGTCCACCTTTTTGCTCCGTCCCAAAAACATGGACTGTCTGGGTGTCCCCATGGACACTGGTTTATACGCTGTCTGTATCTCCCTCTTAGATCATGTGGATGACATTCCCTTTAATGTCCTTCCCAGGTAATTGCCTACAACACAGAAGGAAAGAGTGTCCCCAGTCAAGTGGCCGAATTTACTACGTGCCCCGACAGACCTGCTCGACCCGGCCAGCCTGCACTGAAGGGAAGGCCGCACTCACATAGCTTCAGATTGGCCTGGGGTGAGACCTTCTTGGAGGGATTGTTTCTTAATAATAAACATGTATAATGCTGGTACACCAGTGTGATCTTCAGTAAAAGAAACCACCGTCCTTCTGGAAGGGGCTGGCAAGTATATGATGTGTAAATCTGGTATTTAACATAGCACAAAATGAAAGGGGGTCGCTCCCTATGCATAAATGTCAAGTGTCCGGTTCCGTAAGTTACGAATGGTTCCATAAGTAATGAATGGTTCTTGAGTGATAATACAAAACGTGTGGGGTGGTGTTCTTACAAAGTCAGTTTAACTATTAATGTAAGTACCAAGAAAAATATCTGGAAGAAAAAAAACAATTGTAGTCTGTATTGTATTGTATTGAACTGAATTGGGGGAACTAATTTCCTAAGTACAGTTTGCCGCTGTAAAATTCATAATCAGCTTTGTTTGTACTGCTCCTGCAACATCAAACACGATCTCGTTCCAGAGGCCCCAAAAGATGATGGTGGTTCAGAAATTACAAAATACAGTGTGGAGATTTCGGAAGGCACGGGCGGTACGTTAAATATCTTTTATTTATTTTCTGTTTGAAGTGACGTAAGTATTAATTAATACAAGTATGATAGCATTGTGCATAACGATACAATTGCAATGCAGTGCTAGCTTTGATATTTAAAAAGAAAACTGTATAAAGTAGATCTTAATTTAATTTTCGAAACTTGGTTGGCCTGTGTTTAATATAATTTTCACCAGCTGTCTTATAAGAAGCTACGCTTAATAATAATTCTGCTACATTCCGAAGTGCTATGGGAATATGTTGTTACCTACAAATGGTTATTGAAAAGAATTTGATACAATATAAATGAATAACTGTGGTCAGGGACTAACCCTGATTTCCCCACCTGGTGCTTTTTGTGCCTCTAATAAATCTAAAAAAGTTACTAAGTAACATGTATTCCACGTGTGATCGCTATGCAATTCTTCAGCTGCGGCCTAATTTAAATTTTCATGGTGCTCTCCATGGAAACATTCTTCTTAGTGTCCTGACAATGTTCTAGTTATTGACTATAACTCGGTCACCATTCTGCACTACTTATACCAACTTCGTGCAATGATTTGTAGCCATAACATAAGCCTCTGAAATCTTTGAAGAATACATCCAAAGCCTTTAATTACCAGTGCAGGGGAGTGTCATGTGCCTGCTTGAATGCAGTGGTAGAAAAGAGGAACTAAGGGCAGGAGACAGACGAGGAGAGCTGGACTCTGACTGATGCCGGGTGTATTGGTGTGTCCCAGCCCATTCCTCAGGGACCCCTAGCTGGTCCATGCTTTGGTATAAGTAGGGAGCAAAAACATGGACCATCTCGGGGTCCTCAAGGAACAGGTTGAGAAGCACTGCTGTAGACGACTCTGCTTTTAATTCTCTGTTTGCCTGATTTGTGCTTCAGAAGTGTCTTGGAAGACGGTGTACAGTGGATCAGCCCTGGAACACGTGTGTGAGGGTCTGAAACCTGGGTGCACCTACCAGGTCAGGGTGTGCTGCATCAGCAAAGGAGGCCAGAGCCCCGTGAGTCGTTTGCATGCGCCACACGCCGCCTTCCTGTGACATCAGCTCATATTTTATGTATGAGTCGTCATTCTGACTTCCTTCAGATAGGGGTCATACACACACACACACACACACACACACACACACACACACACCTTTCCTTTGTAGACGTCCATCTTACAGCCATGGAGCTAGATAGATAGTACCTATCTTTCCCGTTTCAGTATGTTTCAGCACTAAAGTCCTGAGATTATCTGTTTTTCCTGGCACAGGTATCTGAGGCCCTGCAGGTCGACACCCCGCCTGTTGCCCCTGGACCTTGTCTTCCTCCCAGGGTGGCTGGAAAGCCGAAAGCCCGTGAGCTGCAGCTCCGCTGGGGTGAGCCTCCCGGACGGCACATGCCATCTGGATTCGAACATGATTTAGCAGCTCGTATATATGTGAAAGGGGGCAGCTCAGTGGGCGGGGCTTTGTCCTCAGTCCCCCAGGGTGGGGGGGGCGGTTTCTTCCTGTAGTCCAAAAATACGTGGCGTCTCTAAATAGTCCACAGTTTGACCGTGTGGTTCCTGGGATGGATGGATGGAAATGGAAGGAGTCTTTGTGTGTTTGTGCACTGTCTTGTGTGGGGTGATCGAGCAGAGAATCCGCTAGTCCTGATCTGTTTGTCCTCACGGTCTTGCAGGACCCCCCCAGGTTGACGGGGGCAGTGCAGTGTCATGCTACAGCCTTCAGATGGCATGCGTGCAGGCGGAGGAGTACAGGGAAGTGTACCAGGGCTGCGACCCGGACTGTACTGTCAGCGGTTTGCTGCCTGGCACTGCTTACAGCTTCAGGGTCCGAGCTGCCAACAAGGCCGGGGTGAGGCGCACGACTGCAAACAGAAGTCCTTTTAAGGCAGCGTTTCTTGCCCCGGTCCGCGGGGAGCCCCAGACAGTCCACGTTTTTGCTCCCTCCCAGCTCCTTGTACCAGTCAAGCAACAGCATCCAATACCTGGTGTTCTGGGAGCTGGGAGTTACCAAAAATGTGGACATTATCGATTAATTATTAGTATCTTAATTAATTATTTTGTCGTGTAACCCCACAAATGCAGCCGGTTATTAACTTGCTCTGTTTTCGCTTTCTTTGATTGATCAGTACGGGCCCTTGTCCGAGCAGTGTGAAGTGACGACGTCGCCTGGGGCCCCTGAGCAATGTAAGGTGCTCCAGGTGGCCTGCAAGTCGCCCACGTGTGCTGTGATCAGGTGGGAGGTAAGGGCCCCGCCGAAATGCGCTCGGCTTATGTCGGAGAAGCGCGTAAAAAAAAAAACACGTAATGGCGAGAATTTAGCGTTTAATCTGAGCGGGATGAGCCGTGTCCTCTGGTTGTTGCTAAGTAGGGTCCTGCTTTCAGTAAAGGGTAAAGGGGAGGTTACGATGATTCCAAGGGCCTCTTGGAAGAACAGGGGCCCTAAAATTCAGAACATAATTGGATTGGTCTGGGGGCCCAGTATGATATGCTGTCATGGGGCCCGGAATCTCTAGCGGCACCTTTGGCATTTGCGGCCGGCTCGCTCTCCCGTCTACAGGCACCCCAGTGTAACGGCGCCCCCGTGGCAGAGTACCGGCTGGAGTGGGGAGCAGCCGAGGGCGGCATGCAGACCTGCTACTCGGGCCCCGCGCTGAGCCACGAGGTCAGGGGCCTGCAGCCAGCCACCTACTACTTCTGCAGAGTCCAGGTGGGTGGCTTCATTCTATCCCCTCTGCTGTTTAGCGCAGCACCTGGACAGCACTGGGTGGAAGGTCTGTGCCTAAGAGCACGAAGTGACATTTAGGTGATCTTCATCTTGGCGTGGAGTTTATGGGTCAGCTTCTCCATTTCAGAACCTCTGCTAAAGTCACCCCAATATTTGGGGCGCCCGTCCAATACACCTATGTAGTTCTTAACTTGGACCCACTAGCACACCTTGTGGGGTAATGAAGTATTGATTAGCCAATTTAATGAGGAGTGCATGGAACGGGTGGGGTTTATCTATTTTCATCGTTCTACATTAGCCGTTATTGTTTTACTCCAGTTACAATGGTTATTTTTCTCAATTCCAATGGCTTAGTGATGAAGAGCAGCCATTTTATTTTTTTTCTTAATTTTAATTCCGTGTTTTTTCTAGATTTCCTTGGGTTTCTGTATTTTTGCATCTCAAAATCATCAGCGCTGGTGCTGTGGCATCTGCTCTTTTGTCAGCTGCTCTGATTTTTGTTGATTTCATACTTTTATTTTTAATTCCGAGCCCCACACTTGCGCCTCCTCTTGTGCACAACGCGCATTACCGAAAGGTCGCTCTTAAACACGGCGGGACAGCGTCCGCTGAGAGTTGTGCTGACAGTGATGCCCCCCCCCCCCCCATGCTCTATCATGTAGGCAGTGAACGCGGCGGGGACGGGGCCTTTCTGCGAGGTGGCGACCTGCCAGACACCTTGCTCAGTGCCAGCGGCCGTGAGCAACATTCACGCTCTGGAGGACTCCGAGCTGAGAGAGGAGGTGGAAGCGGCGGGAAGCGGTGACGAGGACGCCGCCGAGCAGGACACGTCCTCCTCTTTCTGCCCTTCCTCCTGTCTTGGTCTGCGTTGGGATACCCCATGTGACCATGGAGCAGAGATCACCTCCTATTGCATTGACTTGGGAGACCGCCAACCCATCATCGTGGGACCAGTCACACGCTACATCATACAGAATTTGCAGCCGGAGACCAGCTACAGGTGAGACACGAGCAACAACCTGCTGCCAGAACATCCCTAGAGCAGTAACACTGGCTGTTTGATCATCACACAAATGTCTGGGCTTACGGCTACTGGCTTTTTAGAAGCTGACACAGTAAAGGCAGCACAAGTGCTCATTTCTACAAACACGACTTGCTCAGCGATCGTTGATGTCCGTCGATCTGCATCATTTTCCAGCCTGTTGACTACGAGCATGTACATTTACCCTAAGTTACAGTCTATAATCGCGATCCTTTTTCCTCGGCCCAGGATACGAATTCAGGCCCTGAACAGTTTAGGCTCTGGACCCTTTAGCCACACAGTCCGGCTAAAAACCAAGGCGTTGCCCCCACTGCCCCCGCGTCTGGAGTGTGCCGCCATCAGCCACCAGACCCTGAAGCTGCGCTGGGGAGACTGTTCGGCCAAAGGCAGCTCCGACGCCGTACAGTACGAGCTTCAGATGGAAGACAAGAATGGAAGGTAGCTGGGGAAATGAAGGATTTGGCTGTTGTGTGAATGAAATATGACTGCTTACATCAAGCAGCTCTCATGTCTGTACTAAGACCGGCACACATGGGAGTGTTGTGATACATTACATCATCAATACAGAATAATACAAGAACTGGGAAAAGGGAAGAAAACAAAAGTAAAGGAAAGAAAAGAAAAAGCCACAGTATTAAACACTATTCTCAGAACAGCTCTTCTCAAAAGTCAACTGTCTTTACACCTTTATGAATCAAAGCAGTAAACCTAAATATTTATCATGTCTAGGAAACTTGATGGATGAACCTGGCTGGTTGTAATTCACTTTCTCTCCCTTCCATATGCTGGGAAGATTCGTGTCTTTGTATAAAGGGCCGAGCCACACACACAAGGTGCAGAGGCTGAATGAGTCTACCTCTTACGCACTCCGCATCCGCGCCTTAAATGAGGCAGGAGAAGGGCCCTTCTCAGATGTTTACACGTTCACCACCCAGCTTTCCCCTCCCGGCCCTCTGAAAGGTAAAGCCTCTCTCTCGGCCCTCTCTCTCGGCCTTCTCTCTGTCCAAAACGGAATCCCTTTTTATTGCGGTTATTATAAAACCGATGTTTCCCCACCAGTAATGTCCAGGAAACTGCACGCTTTTGGTGAATGGTCATTAGAATTCTAAAAGTATGATTTCAGTTCTAACCAGAGTCCTGCTGTATATTCATAGATATAACTAAGTCTTTATAGCTGCTGGCAGTTAGTTATACTGTATTCTGTTCAATGTGTTATATTCCCCTAATAATCCCCTTTTATTGCCCACGCAGCTCCTCGAATAGACTGTCTGGATGACCATTCTTGTGACGTGAGCTGGGACCTTGTACCGCCTATGAAAGGAGACTCTATAATTTATACGCTGCAGTGCATGATGGGAAACTCAGTGTTCAAGCAGGTATGACACTGCACAATGTTCTGTGTGTCAGCAAGTAACAAAACGAATCCCAAAACAAATCCTTCCAGAATTCTCCAAATAAAGATTCCACTTTTGAGCAGGATAATATCCCGAACGTCAGTTTTTCCTCCCTTTCCTGAAAATCTTGGTTTTGGCTACAAGTACTTCTGCGTTTCAGAAACTCCACATACGTATGTTAGAGATGTGTAATCCGCTGTTAACCCATTCAGCTCCACAGGCTGTGAATAATAAAATCTCTAATAGATGAATATATACCAGGAAAACTAGTGCAATGAAATTCACTCAATTAGCAAAAGTCTATTTTTAACTTTTTAATAAAATATAGACTCTTCTATCCAAATGGACATACATTTTTGCGAGCGAGCAGAATCAGCCAGTGCCTGGAGTCATTGGGGATTAAGGCCCCTGCTCTGTGTCCCAGCAGTGAAATTCCTCTGACTCGGATTTGAACTGGCAAACCTCCAATCACAAGCCCAGCATCCGAACCTACAGTGTCAAACACCGCCAGTAAAATTTATCTTTAGGGAAAAAATAAACTGCAGAAGATCAGATGTCATAGTAGAAATAGTTCTACTATGATTACATACCTCATTAATGTGCTGCTCTGCCGCTTTGAGGTGAAACCGAACGGCACAGACCATCTCTCCATGTGCCAAGCATGCATGGCAGAACCTGATGTAGAATATTTAACACTGCTATAAATACAGTGATCCACAATACCAACAACAAAATTTGTCAGTATTTTACTCCCCTCTTTGTTGCTGTACTGACTTGTCCCCCGTCCTGCCCCGCCATCCTCCTTGTCTCCTCCCCCCGCACCGCCATCCTCCTTGTCTCCTCCCCCCGCCCCGCCCTCCTCCTTGTCTCCTCCTCTCAGGTATATAAGGGTTCGGCTGCATCGTTTCGGCTCTCGGGCCTGCAGCAGAACACAGAGTACCGTTTCCGCGTCTGCGCCATCCGGCAGTGTCAAGCGCCATCCGAGCTGAGTGGCCCCTACAGCTCTGCCGCCGTACTGTCCCTGCAGCGCAGTGAGGCCGCGGTGGGCAGCATCGCGAGCGGGGCAGGGCCCCGGGGCCCCGACGCAGAGCGGCCGAGGGCCCGCCTTACCGACGAGCAGTGTGCCGCCCTCATACTCCTGCTCTTTGCTGTCATCTCTATCCTTATTGCCTTTGTCATCCAGTACTTCGTCATCAAATAATTTACAGTCAGAATAAATTATTTTTTTAAGTTGTCATTCTAGTTTTTGGTGGTCTTATCTGCATACAAGACTTCAGAAGCCGAGATGGTTAACAGACCTGCAAATAGCAGCGGAGGTCAAGCGGCGGTCTCAGTGGGAACGAGAACATTATATTTTTATACTGTCCTGTACCGTCTGCTAAACTGGTTAAAAAAGGATTGCACTATGGGTTGTTTTTTGGAAGGATCGGCGCATTTTCATTTTCGGTAAATTAGGTCTCGACCACATCCCTGCGTTTTTATGTACATGTATATCTTCTGTTATAGTCGTGTTTTTTCAGTTACCATTTTCTTCTTAGAATGCAGCAGTTTTATTCTGGTGATAATTAAGCACATACATCAACAGACAAGGTGAAGGTTAAGGGTGTGTGTGTAAGGCCATGTCCTCCAGTATGATGAAGGGAGCGTAGTACTTCAGATCAAGGAGTAACTGTAGTGTCGACGGGAACTTCTGGTATACTGCTGGCATTCTAAGTACTTTCCCATATTTGCATATCAGAGGGTGGAAAATTGCTTCAGGGTGGGATGATGATCAGTATGTGGGCCTGTAAATTTGTGCTTAAAGGATGAACAGGTGTTTGGGGGAGGGGAGGCGTGCTTATTTTAACTGTACCCACACGTTTCAGCTTGGCAAAGAGGGGGTTATTTCTTGCGGAGATATCTTTCTCAATTTGCATCTTTATGAAATGAGGGTGAATGCATGATCTTCCCATGATGCGTTTCAAAGAACCGAAGCCCTACTTGTGAATTTTATAACGTAGCAAAAATGCAAAATCCTGAAACCGTCGGGTGTAATCCTTATTTTTTAGTCCAATTAAATGGACACTCAGATTGCCTCAGACCACTAATATTACTATTAAATTTATTTTAACACTAGTAAATTCTGTCTTTAGTTCTTAGAACAGTAATTTTTCTTTAAAAAAAACAATTAGCACTTTACTTTTTCTGTTCTTTCATGAAAATGTTTCTTTTTACAAGAAGTTTGCTTTTGCTTTTTCAGAATCAAAATGGAATGAATCAGTTGACAGGTCATATTCATGCTCGTAATTGGATATGCATCTTACTGTTGCAGGTACTGCGTCGGAAATCTTGCGACAAATAATGTTTATCTGTTAGACACCTTGTAGTTGACTTTTCTTTGTCATAGTAAATCTCAAATTCCTATTTTTGATAGTAATGAAATGTAATTGCAACTTGTGCCATTTTACATCTGCTTTTATGGCTGTCTTCAATGCTGTGTATTGGGGAGTAAAATTAAATTCAACAAAAAGTAATTTTGATGTTTGCATTTACCTCACACACTACATTCCAAATGAAATCAAATTCTGGTATATAACCAAAACTTGAAACTGTACGCCATAATGTATAATCTCAAATATTGTATATATTAAAAGTGTAACTCAATAGCTATCATATCTACATATAGAACCATGAATAATAAAAGAATATTCTTACTGGGTCGCTTTTTGTCTGTTTGAGCAGCCCTTATTTTTCTTTCATAGGTTTATGAATTGAAATGCCTGCTTTGTCGTTTACTTTTCCGTTCGTAGACAAACGGTCCATTTTGACGTTTCCATCTTTCAGAATGGCATGCGATGCACATGACTTTCAGCTGCCTTGATGAAATGGACCTGACGCAAGTGCCCTCTATTCCATATCCAATCAGCTACATATAAAAAGGTCGTGACTTTAGTTGACCATGAAATTAGAAAACCAGCAGAGAATTTGAACGTTTCATAATGTGGTGGTTACCTTCCGACTTAAATGTCAGCTGACTCATAACCTACCATTTCATTTCAGTGTCATTCTCAATGAACTTCACTAGCAAGACATTTCCAGAAAGGAGTACTCTTGCAATTTTGCAGAAGCAAAGCAGTTACACTAGGACTAACAGTAATAGGAATAACTGCACAATTCATGCATGACTTTTCCACGTTATGGTCCACATGCAGCAGGCCATGCAGGCTAAGGGGCAGCTATTCGACTGGGGTCCACGTTCAGCATAGATCTTGTGTCTAGCGGACTTTTTGCACATTGCCTGTTGTAAACTGGCGCCTGTATAAATAGATGTGGTTGCAAACTTGCCTAGCAATGCAACTTTCTCTGCTATACGAAGCGATTTTTGAAGAGGGGCTTTGGCAATTCAGCAGCTTAAATGCAGAACACAAAGCAGCAGCGAATCAGGCCGCACTTACCTTATGAGCACGTCAAGCTCAATTAATATGAAAAACCATGCGGCCGACTGGGCAGGAGAAAGCGACGAAGTCCGGGCGAACTGTGGTTTGTCTGACTGGTTAAGGTGGAGTTTTACATGTACACTCTGTGTGCTAAATTCATACACTTCAGTTTTTTCAAACATATGTTTAGATTGATATATTTTCAGCATTTATTCCAAGTATGTAATATCAGCTTCAACTTGGACCGGGGTTCAAGCCTCTGCCAGGGGTGTATATGTGTATATATGTATCTAAAAACAGCTGAGGCCAACTCAGACCACTTCTCTTTACATAAACATCTAAGGTTTTAATAATGGTGTGTGAAGGTCCCCTACCATCCATGGTTGTTCCTTGTCTTGTGCCCATGTGCTCTGGACCCTGAATAGGATAAATGATTATAGATGGATGGATGGATGGCCAAGGAGTGGTGCAGTGACAAGGTCACAGCTCAGGGTCTAGGGTTCGAGTTCCGTGTCTGCATGATCGTCCAGTGTCATCACCAAATTGTCTGTCTGAGTGAGCGAGCCCTGGGTTGATCCCTGCCTTGTGCACATAGGCTCTGGATCCCTTGTGACCGTAAATGGGTAAGTGGTTACAGGGAGGGATGGGGAAGGGAACTGCAAGATAATAGAAGAAATGTTCATTTTTCCAATGCCTTTGTATAATCATTATAGTTTTTTCAAAACTGTTAAATGATTGGGTATATAAGGGAAAATTAAGTTTCTCTTAAGTAAGCACCTGGCTATTTAGATCAAAATTAAAAGGTTCACTATAGTCCCCCCCGAGATTCCTGAAAACAAGAAACACCTTTTAGAAAAGCAAATCGGGCATGACCTTCACTACAGCAAAAATATTTGTATTCAACATACATACAAAAGGTATTTATTAATCCAGAGAGAAATTATTTTTTTTATTTCACCTCCCAGAGTGGTCATTAAGTACACACACACCCACACACACACACACACACACACACAAGACGACCACTTCTCTTTACATAAACATCTAAGGTTTTAATAATGAGCATTCAGTGTCCTTCGTGGAACCTTACTAATTATTAACACGGGGGGGCGCACACAATCACAAACAAAGTAAAGACTGAATGAATGACTGAATGCATGGTGTGTGGGGGGGGGGGGGCATCGTCATGGCCCTGGGGCTGCATTCGGATCTCTAGCACTGCCGTATAAAGTGCCTTGTTTTAAAATCAAAGAATCAACAATAAAAGGTGCTAGAGTGCACTGGGCCCCCCCCCCACCTTCACACAGGCCTGAATGTTTTTTAAAATGCACTAAAAGTTACAAATGTAATTCGGAGAATTTTCTGTGAACATTTCTGTAATGGCCTTTAAACATTTTCCTTGGCTATGATGCTTTTTATTGCTTGATACATCGCAAAACGTTCCTGCTTTTTTTTCTTTAAAGCTTTGTATTGTAGTTTAATGCTATTCAGTAAGTCAAAAAAAAAAACTAAGTAAACCAAATTTATCTCAGAATTCAGAAAGAGGAATAAGTCACCTCTTATAAAGGGTATTATATTTGTAAAATGCAAACAAATAAAAAAAAAACACAAAACAAGAAAAACTTACAAATTGTAAAAAGATTGGCCGTTTCCATAGAAACAGCATGGTTCCCAAACGCCGTTCACGCTTCCTCCTTCTTGACTGACTGCGCACTCTCTCTCAGCTTCTGCTCCTGCATCCGCGTTCTAGTAGAATCTGAATAGAAACTCAAACCTTCAATATCCACAAAAAGGTACCTTTTCAGCTGTGGATTCTATAGGCCTCAGAATTCAGGAACTTACTCATTTCTGCCAGCTTCTGTATCAGCTTGGACTCTCCACTAGATTTGCTGTTAAAATAAAGCAGTAATAAGGAACCTGAATAATCCCTTAAGGACCTGCATTACAGAATACCTAAGCCAAAATGACATCTCTGTATCTTGTGTGCGTTACTATTTTGCCCGACAACCCACCTCCCATCTGCCTCATCCAGGCCATCGGTGTCGAATTTTAGCCTCTTGAGATGTTTGGGTGCAGAACCATCCTCAAAACTCCTCTTCAAAGACCAGTCACTACTGCTGACCATTTGGTTAATCTTCTGGAACTTATCCGAGGTCTGATGAAGCAAAAACGTTAATCGTCTGCAATTTACCCACGGTCTAATAAGGTCAAAAATACATACTTGTTGATACTCACCCCAAACGATTCCCCAATAGATACCAAGATTCTATGGGACATAAGGGGGAAAAACTGCACTTAATCTCACAAGATGGCTTTTTGATTTTTCATCTTATGAATAGCTTTAAAAACAATTTAAGGCAGTAATTTTGCTAAGACAGTAGTCAGTACATAAGGTGTTAGCTTTCATGTTTCCATGACAATATCTTTATATCAACCCTCATTCTGCCAGAGACACGGCTCTGAGGATGCAAGAACTCACTTGCTGCGTGGAGTCATGACGCTGGGAGACATCCTGTTCTTCAGAGGAGAGATGTAGACGTTGTTGCTGCCGGGGACTCGCAGCGGCGAGTTCGGATATTTATACGGGCTGCAGGGGATTTGGGGGATCGGAGACAGGGTGGGCGGCTGGGAGAGCGATGTAAAAACAAAGATGTTTTACACAAAAAAAAAAAACGTACTAAAATTAAAATTCACACATGTATTACCAGGTTATCAAGCCAAAACATCAAATACGTAGGAGGGGTTCACGAGACGGGTTAATGCCATACAAATGTCACAGGCTGGTAAAACGGCCGGGGGGGTCATTCTGGGAGGACTGACCAGCATTTTCATTAGATGACCTGGTTATTGAAGATAATCCACAGACTTTGTAATTGTATCACTACGCAGAAGATATTGCTGGGGTAGTCCTGCTCGTATCTTCTGCACAGTGATACGATTGGGGTGTGAAGTTCGGTAGAAGAAAATAGTTCCTACGTTAAACTGCTCACTACAAAGTCTGTGGATTATCTTGAGTAACTGGGTCATGATTTCCGGTAAGACAGATTGCTGTTGTATTTTCTGAAGGTATTTCTGGTGCTTTAATCACCACAGAAAGATGCCAGTCAGTCCCATTATATTCAAGTGAAGCCTGACATTTCTGCTGCCCATATCTCCAAAATTGGGCAGCTCCCAGCAGAACAACCTAGATGGACAGATAGCACTAAAGCCCCTATCTTATTTTCAGTATTGGGGTGAACTGCCCTTTTAAAATCTTACTGATGCACCTCCTAGTATTATTGCTCTCTGGCAGAAGGAAAAGGCTCATCTTCATAACTCAATGACTTCTCCAGAGAATCTCATTTAAAGGATACACACATGTATACAAACACATGCACTTTTTCCAAAATTACAATAA
The DNA here is from genome assembly GCA_026777045.1 of Hyperopisus bebe. Lineage (NCBI taxonomy): Eukaryota > Metazoa > Chordata > Actinopteri > Osteoglossiformes > Mormyridae > Hyperopisus > Hyperopisus bebe. The sequence continues at coordinate 6,630,994 of JAODJW010000038.1, forward strand.
AAGGTTAAGAAATGCACACCATGCCATGTAGAGGTCTTACCCGCGGAGAAGCATACTGTAAAATGTTAGTCTTCAGCTTCTGCATGAACACCAAGTTGTAGAAGACGATTATGGAGTCATACTGTCCTTCCCGAATCAACACTCGCTTGAACGTCTGCACAGAAATTAAGATTAAGATCAGTTTTATTGATCCCAGGGGGCAAACAGCAACAAGACGACAGTGGACAGACAAATCTACTCAGAGTGCAAAACAGACAAGGTCCAGAGACGGCAAACATAGCCCAGACAAATTTAAAAAGTACACCGCAGGATGGGTCAGAGGAAATACCTAATCAGCTTAGTGCAAACATGTAGGTCTTATTGTTTACTTTGCTATACATTTCACGTAATGATTGAAACAGGTACGAGATTCAACACAAGCATAGCTTTTTGCTACTCATCCCTGGGATCAGCAAATACCCTACTCCACATCCTTACCTCCTGGCTAGTGTTGGGTAGGCTCTTGTATGCAGTGACAATAGTCTTGAAACGCAAATCAATGTTTTTGACCTTGCAGATGGCATACATAGCAGACATCATCAGCTGCGAAACAAGAACGGACCGTCATGGGGGTTTCGTCTAGGCAGACGTCAACTTACGTCCGCAGTCTGCGTGCATAGCTTCCAAACTGCAGCCGTTTTATAAAGCATGAAAGGGTGTGTGTGTGTATGGAGCACCTGGTCTAGATGCCGGTCTTTCATCAGCTCATACTCGTATTGAAGAGTATGCTGCAGCAGAGTCCACATGACGGGCTCCAGGTCAGCCTGGTCCTTCAGCAAGCGCGAGCAGAGTGTGTTCAGTCTCAGGTACGCCAAGCGGTAAACTGCATGGGAATCGAAGAGGCGAAATATCGTATCATGATTGTGAGCATCTATATCACCATCAATACCAATATCATATGGAGGTACAGCCAAGACAATTGTTTTCTTGCAAAATTAAAGGTTATGACGCACTATTTATAAACAAATTCCATCCAGGCATGAACCTGTTGGTGTAATTTACCATTATACCCGTCATATGTTCCACGACTATTAGTAGAAATATCGTGACATCATATCGCCCAGCCCAAGGTGATTGTGGTACGTTATTCCCCATAACAACCCTTTAAGGATGAGGGGAAAAGTCCTGCAATATGCCATCCATCCATACTGCATACCAACAGCCGGAGAACTGAGTAAGTGACCGAAAACTTTGTAAAATCCCACAGTGAGAAAAGTTAAAATGAAGGACGAAACCTTTTCTGTAGAAGAGTGAAAGAGAGATGGACTTGGACTGGCTGGCGGACGGACAGGATGCTGGCAGAGACGGACTGGCGTGGAAATCTGGAGGTCCGATGCGGCTGCAGGGCCTCACTGGGGACAAGTACCTGTAGGTTTGGCCGGAAGTGAAGCCTGCTGTTCAGCACCCAAGGCTTACATCTGACCCTGCCTAGCAAAAACTACAGCGGCCACTTTGTACTTTCAAAACTGCCTGCAATGGCAAAAACAGGCTGAGGAAACTGTACGGACCCCAATGAAACCTGCACATGCGAACTGAAACTATCCACTAAAAACTCAGCCACTTGTCCATGCATGGAAGACCACATGACACCCCAAAGGTAAATACTTCACAGGGTAACGCCGACTGGCTAGTGCTTACAGATCTGCAGCCGTGTGGTTGTGCTGCAGAGGCTGGTTGAGTGTGGCTGACGGCTCGGCCTGCTCGACCAAACACTCTTCTTGTGATCGACGGAGGAGTTCAAACAGGGGAGAGTCCTACAGAGGGATGGAGCGCAAACGTTAAGGAAACGAGCGAGACACACGAACCTGCAGTAACCGTGTGAACTTCACTTCCACGTGCGCCACCATACCAGACCACAACCCGCGCAAGCGTGCATCACCTTGTATGGTACATTCCGTGTAATTACCACCATTAGAGAAATGGTATATAAAATGATAGTAAAAATCAAAACCACATTATAACATGGATGGAACTCAACAGTAGACAGTGGAGAAGAATCAATTACTGCCAAAACTTGCTTTTTAAAATATAACAACTATAAAAGGATCAACTTTTTGAGTTTTCAGCAGGAGATACTCTCCCTAAAGAAAAAGAAATTACAGCCAATAGACGAGGTATTTTCTCTGCATCCAGACCACTATTCCTGAACATGGTGGGCGGCCCTGACCGACCCTGTCCCAAGGCCTGAAGTCATTAGACGCAAGACGGCCTCATTCACTCACCGATCTCCATGCAATCCTCTCCATCACCAAATGCTCACATCGCTCCAAATGCTTGATCATGTCTCTGCTCAGACTGGGCTCTGCCTTGATAAAACTTTCTATCACCTTGTAGAAATCAAAAGCAGAGAGCTGGAAAACGTCCAGAATCCAGGGGAAGGAGAGGTCGCTTTCTGTGACACCGCCGCCGCCGTCTCCGTCGCTGCATGCTGATCCGTTCTTAAAGGTGCTCCCTGCGAGCAAAACGTCACGAAACGTCACACAGCAAAACGTCACGAAATGTCACACAGCAAAATGCACTGGCAGCTTTATGGCCATCAACAGATATTCAGAGATTACAGCAGGTAAAAAGTACATTTACAAAAACAGGGTGTATGTTATTAAGCAGCACAAGATGTACTTCCAGAACTGTATTATGATTCTTCACAGATTAATACACAGTACTCAAAGCATGAAGAGGACACAAAGAAAGCACTTCATTAAATGGCAGGTAACATGCATATACAGAAATGATAAACCACAGCAATTTGCCTATAGCTGCCACAACAAATCTTCTGTTTAACTAAAACCAAAACATATAGCCCCAGTCATTCCTATGTATGTGAAAAAAACCCCATAAATCATTTGAAGCACAAAAAAATTAAGCAGCAAATGAGAGGAGACAAAACCTGGAACACTGAAAGCTAGAAAATAGTTACTGATAAACATAGCTGCAGAACAGATTGGAGATTTAACTATTCGGGGGGAAAAATACTAGATGCACCGATCTAATATTCGGATCGGTATCGGCACCGATCCAGACCTATTTGACGGATCGGGTATCGGCCATGCGTGACCGATCCACTCCCTATACTTTAGTTTTTGACAATCTCTAAAAAGATAGATTTAACATGAAATAGGAGCTATTTGAACAATCAATCGCACGACAGCTCTTTCCCATTTTACATGCGTTTTTTGCAGCATTCAAATCGAACGCTAACACTGCCCCTCAGTCTTTTTTGCTACTCAGTGGGTGTGAGTACAGTGACTTCCGCCTGCTGTGACATCATGCGAATACCCTTCGCAGTACGAGAAGCGCAAGATAAGACGTGACGATCTGGGAGTATTTTACACTTTTAACAGTAGCACAGCAATTTGCAAGTGGGAATAGCGTTTAAAGGACAATCCCACTTAAAGCACACGCAACTGTGCAAGACAAAAAGCAATTGATTTGGGAGTCGCTAACCTGGACTGTTTTGCAAACTCACTGCAGCTTGTGGTACAAGAGGGGCTGCCATCGCAACAAAGTGTATCTGAGCTGATGCCAATGGGAGAAAAATTGTGTGGAACAGTACGTTATGTATGTTTGTAGTAGCCTAATTAAATATTTTTTGTCATACATTTTTTCCATCTGTATTTA
>JAODJW010000038.1:6634750-6661367 GCA_026777045.1 Hyperopisus bebe
AATGCCACGTAGAATTAAGGCAGTTCTGAAGGCGAAAGGGGGTCAAACACCATATTAGTATGGTGTTCCTAATAATCTTTTAGGTGAGTGTATAATGCCAGAACATTTCTTTCACACCTTGTGAACAGGATGATTCAGTTAATCCTTGAGGGGGGGGTGGTATTGTGCACACTGCAGACCACACTCATACACATCAAGCACACATGAAGGTCTTTCATAACTTTTAATGGATCACACAGGTGATTCTATAGACTCTGCAAGACTTCCAACCCACTCCTAATATTACCAATATTTTAGCATAAATTCTAAATTAATAATATCAACAAAGACAATTTAATTAACACAAGTCATTTATTTTCACTTGTGAAAAACAGAATACAAAAATACAGCACATTTGTCATTGCAGTGCAATATACAATTGGCCACCCTCAGGGCCCTCTCTCAGCTCAGGACCCCAGGCAATGGTCTGCTATCCTGTACTGTGGCTATGCCTCTGTGTCAGGATGGTGTATGTGATCCAGAGAACAATGTGCAAAGCATTGGGAAGAGTCTGGATTTAGACTAGTCCTTATTTTGACAGACTTCTGGTTTGAATCAAAATTTGAGGCTTAGGGTTAGGATTAAGGTTGCCAGGATGTTAAGACCCCAACAAAGATAAGCAACATGTATTTACATATCGACATGTATTTCTTAATTGTCAGAAGATAAACTCAACAAGTCAACATGCGAAGCATATACGGGAATCTGTAGTGAAATACAGAACGTCCTCCTGATTTAAAAAGAACTGATATATTTTAGATAAGCACGGGGTTTAACTGAGAACAGGCAAAACAACACAATGATATTACAATGACTAGACTGGGCAAACTGAAATTCGGACTATTTACAGAGGACTAAAGACAACAACCAGAAACAGCTGATCACACGGGGATTCCACACGAAACAAGCCTACAGCAATGGGGGACCAAATGCTGATATAAATAATTTTTTAAATGTCAGGTAAATTAAAAGTTTTCGGAGTTTTAAATGTTTCTTTCCTACATTATTTCTGGGAATCCACAGCTGAAGATCGCGGTGCCAACTGGATATGTGACCAAGAAGGGCAAATGAAAAAAACGATGTAATTACGACCCTTCATGGCAAAATATGTGGACGAACACTAGGTGGCCATACTAGCATATGCTCTTCGGGTGCCCGTCTTTCTTTTTTTCTTTTTTCGTGGAGGTCCTTTTTATTTAACATGCATACTGTATCACTTCTGAGAACAGCCACAAAGCCCCGATGAGCGGATCCAGTGTCATTCGGGCTTTTTATCAGTAAGAGTAATAACAGTACGGGGCTGTTTGGTCTATTGCCTTATGTCCCCATCACCTAATAACGGCCATCACAGGTGGGGGACTTAAGACTATAGGGTACATTTTCCTTTATGCGTCGAGTTTCATTGCGTCATGTGACAGAACGGCGTCGGACATGGGTCCTCCTAAATGAGTTGTCGAATGAAAAAGAAATACGGAAAGAATCCAGAGGGTTTATCTGGATAGGGTGGGAACAAAGACGGGTGCGTCCAGACTATATGATCACTGTGTGGTTCAGGCGGGGAAGAGGAGGGGGAAACAGCCTAACCAGCTACCTGAACGGAACGCCCCCTCGGTCCATGACCACAGCCTCCGATTTCATCGTTCTTAAACACGGCGTCGCGGTGGATGAGTTGACGGTACGGAAGCCGAGGGATGAGAAGCTATCGCCCGGTGAAGAGGCAGGCAGATTGATGAGCGGGGCGCTGTGCTGGGGGACGTTACTATTCAGTAAAACTGTTCACAGCCATAGCCTTATATTGCGTTCGTACCCCGGGACTTTCCTTAAGGTCTATTTCCTCGCTTTGGTTTATTGTTATTTAGGTTTTATTGCTATGTGGTATTTTATTTTTGCATCCGGATCAGGTTATAAGGGCGTGCTTTCGGTCAGTTGCGCGTCTGTAGCGTCCTACGAGGGACGGAGGTGCGGGCTCTTCGCGTCTGCTGGACCTGCAATCCACCAGATTTCATCAAACAGGGGTTAGCGTTACTGCTCATTCACCCCAGCTGGTTGACAGTTTTACTCATAGTAAAATGTGCGATATAACGCAGCTGGTTTTCTAAATAATCTGTAAATTATAACAACAGCACGAGACACTCCGTCGCTGGTTGAAAAGACAATAACGAAAATCGTTTTAAATGAAGAGGATGCGTCGTGAAATCCGGACACATTTTTCAAACCTCTGAAGACTGGCCGGATTCATTTTCTTGAACATATGATCTTTACCTTAACCCACGTTTGCAGGCTTTGTGTCTTTTTTCCGCTGCGCTGATTTGCTAAGGGTTGCAATAACCAAAACGAATAGCGTTAAAATGTGTATCTTCTCTTCATAAAAGCACATTTAGCGGACTGATAGAAGTTGTTTATAAGGCGTCAGACCAGCAGAAGCTTTTGGGGTCTGAAATACGCAGGCGAAGCCAAAAGGAAACCTGCACGAGCAGCGTCCCCTGCATGCTGCCTGCTGGGAGGGATCCCACTGTTTCCTCCGGACACAGCAAACCATGAGCCGTAGGAAATGGGGAATTTAATCTTAGCTTCAGACCTATCCCCCAGGATCTCGTGGCATCCTCTTGGGATTTGTGCGCTTATGCTCGCATGGATGATGATGCTAGCACCCGGGGCCGCAGTGGGCTCACCTGTCACAGGTAAGTGATGCAGGTTCCTCTGTCATCTCTCTGCCCCTGCACTCACACTTCTGATTGAGAAGAACAGTAAGGGACATGGCCTCTGTCCACAAATATTAATTATTTGTGAGATATGTGTGTTACTATAAATGCAGCTATTTTTAATTTATTTGTTTGCTTGCTTGCTTGTTGTAATCCAGTCATTCAGATTACTGGCACAATAATTATGTGCCATTTAAATGAGTAGGTTTATGGTTTACTTGGCTAAGCTGCACCCTCACAGTTAGGCCCCATGGCTCTTGCTAGGCAGGGCTGAACAGGACCCCACCCACACCCCAGCCAGTTGGAGCTGTAAAGCAAGTCATGCAGGCATAGCTTTTGTACTCATGGAAGTCACAGACTGCAAAAAATACATTATTCACTGTAGAATTTTGTTCTTAGGTATTTGATTTTTGGGTGAATTTTCAGAGTTCTTATACAGCTACGGAGACAAAGACAGCTGTTAACCATTCACCTCCACAAAACACCTGAATGTAATACCTCTCCCCCCCTTATGTGTCCGGGATTCTGCTGGATACTCCAGCTCCTTAAAACAATATGGAACCTTTTATTTCAGGTGATTCTGTATCTAAATTTCCTTCAGCATGTTTTTGAGAGATAGACATTTTGTCCAGGGTTAGTCCTGCTCATTAAATGTGTGTCCTTGGATAGGCTGCACATCACCATTAGCATGACTGTATAAGAGATTTTTCAGTGTGGATGGGCAGATACATGATTATCTGTTGCTACAGGCTTGAGTCTGGCGCAGTAGAGTGTTTGATTATACCAAAGTGTTAGCTGGGGGTATTTTTTGAAGACCATTATGCCCTTCATTGTATCACAAGAGGGCCTGAAATTTGGTGGAGAGTTTTAGTGGGTTTTGTGAGCTGGGCTTGGATGCATTTGTTTTTTTGTTTTTTTTTTTGGGGGGGGGGCGCTATATAAAGACCCAAAAAATCCTAAATGCTAAAGAATGAAACAAAAGTGAGATACTACTCACCACCATATGTTGCCATGACAACCTCTAGGGCACAAGCAAGGAGTGAAATGTGAAAGGCAGAGTTGTTCAGAAGTATACTGCAAAAACAACAAATAACTGGATCAGTGGGGTGGGGAAAATATTGATATTGTGGTATATTCAAATATATATTTTATGCCTATTATATATTGTTTTTCCATATCCTGTTCTCATTGTGTAAGGGTAAACAATAATGTTGCTGTGCACATTGTTTTTACAACAGGTCTGTTCGATCACACATCGATGAATGTGTCTTAAGCCGACCGAAGAGTCAAAATGGCATACAAATCGGGGTCTTGTGAATCGAAACACAGAAAGCTACTATACAGCATTTTCGCTCTCATTCCTATCAGATTCATATAGAATCTAATCTAATCAAATCATTAGCTTGTGAATCTGAATCAAATCAAATCGGGGTATCTGTGCCAATACTCAGCCCTATGGACTAGTCTGCCTCACTAACGGTCAGAAAAAAAACTGATCTATTAAGTGGGAATTGCAGTTAGCCACCATAACTCACCTGAAATTCTGCACAGACAACCTTTTTTCCTCCTACCAGAAGAGAAAAAACACACAACCAGCAACATGAAAACTGATCAAGAGATTATTTTTTTAACTGTAGACTGATTTATTTCCCCATAAACTATTAGTAAGGGATTTTATGAAGAAATCCTAAAACAGTTCTTAAAGTCATAAAACATGATACAAAGCCAGAGACAGACTATTGATTCCAAGTCGAAAGTTCTGCCTCACCGACTTTAGCATTGATTCCATCACTCTGTAATACAGCCGGACACCAAGGGTAAATCTCTGTGGAATAAGATATGTAGGTAAAGCTTTACATTAACTGCACCTTCACAACGCATTCATAGACCATTTAGTGCACCTTCATAACGTATTCAAAGACCATTTAGTGCACCTTTATAATGCATTCATAGAAGAATCATACCCGACAAGTATACCTTAACATCCTAACATACCTTAAGTTTTATACATTAATAATAAGCATTATATGATAAACATTAGAATTGTGTAATCATGAATTTTTAATAAAACATGTATATTAACATATGATTACACAATTCTAATGTTTATCATAATGTTTATTATTAATGTATATTAAACTTAAAGTATGTTAGAATATTAAGGTATAGTTACATGCTGCTTATGAATGTTCTATGAGTGTATTACGAAGGTGCAGTTAATGTAAAGTGTTACTGATTTTCATTTATACAAAAAACAAAGCCTGAACTTGAGAATAAGTACATGCAGAAAAGCAATCTTTAGGAACAGGCCATGTGAAGATCTGCCAGCCTGGTTTCCACGCTTCAGTACCTGTGATCCGATTTCCATGCACCGCTGACCCATGGACTGAGCAAACTTCTGGCTGAAGAGCTGGCCCAGATGCTTCACTCGATTGGTGATCTCCTCTGACGGGTTCACTGTGCAGTTCTGAATAACCAGACACACAAAATCAACCACATTGGTTACAGGGAGGCAATGAACTAAACCACAAAACAAGAAACTTGGTGCCACATAACCAAATGGAAATTGCCTGGTATAATTCTGGTGTAAGAATATAGATCAATGACATAGGATGGGAAAGACAAGGAACTCAGATAAATATAATATTGAGAGAAAAAAGTTATATGGACAGTTGAACATTCAGTGAGTATTGCATACAGGGCAGCTGGAAAAAATAAATATGGATTTTTAGGTAAACAAACAGGAAAGTCAGAAATCTGGAGCAAGAGAGAGAGAGAGAAGGTGACCTACTTTAAAAAACAATTCCAATACATCTGAGGGCTGGCTGCTGGCAGAGGAGAGAATGACCTTCAGCTGCTGGATGGAGGTCATAGCGGCTCTGTGGAGACACACATTCCAGCTCACTTTCCCCTCCGCAACCATGGCGACTGAACATGACTACAGGTAACCACATCACTCAGCATGAGAACAACTTTCCAGGATTTTAAAATTAGTGACCCTTTAAAACGGGTTTTCCCAATCCGATCCTTGGGGACCCCAAGATAGTGCAAGTTTTTGCTCCCTCCCGGCTCCCTGCCATACATTCCACGTTTTTGCTCCCTCCCAGCTCCCTGCCAGACAGTCCATGTTTGCAAAAGCGTGCAATGTGTGGCAGCGAGCTGGGAGGAAGCAAAAACATGGACTGTCTGTGGGTCCCTGCGAACCAGGTTGATAAGCACTAATATAAAAGTTTAATAGAAAAAGCCAATTGAAGCAGAAGCAGAAGCAGATAATGAAACTATGCTGAAATGAGACATTTACCCACCGGACAGGGGTCTGAGGTGGGATAAGAGCAGGCTGTTCCCCCGGTGAGCTCTTTCTCGGTGTTTTTTCCAACTGGGCTCTGAAAGAACAGCAGGGATATACTGCTGACCTGGAGACTATGACGACTTCCTTTCTGATGTTAATTATAAAACACAAAACACCATGACTTCAAGTTTCAAGAGCTGTCAAGTATTAGCAGACAACCCTCCCTGAATGGCACACTTACACTTCTGTCTTGACCATCTGAAGCGTTTCATCGTTGTCCAAGAAGAGACGGGCATCGAAGTCCTTATTTTTGAGGTAGAGTTCTTCATACTGCTTGCTAAGCTCATGCTCCTAAAATAAAAAACAGGTAATTGAAGGACTTCTTTGAAGGCAGAAAATACATCATTAGCACTTTGTATGAGGTTACATGCTCGTGGGTTAAGATACACCATCCTGGAGGTTTCCAGAAAGAAACCCCCACCGTTACTGAGCACTGCATTAAGGGAGGGATTCAGTCTACAAATTTCCAAACCTTTGGAAGATCTTTGGAAGCAGAGAGCCCCATAGAATCAAGAAATGCAGTGAAGCTGTTCAGATTGACATCCTTCACCTATGAAGTACAACAGAAAGCTCAGTTATCCCTGGTTTTAATCAAAATACACTCCTAAGAAAATGGGGGGGGGGGGGGGGTCACACTGGATTCCAAGGAATCGTGCAGTTCATGCCTTGGTTCATGCACTTTAGACTGATTATCTTCAGAGTTTGCACCTTTTAAAGTGAAAAGTCAAAGTCTTTATTTTTTGGTTTAGGAATTTTTGTGACTTACTGACCCTTCATAGCAAAACTTTTTTTAAAAAAAGCTACAAACAGAACGGGGTCTCATTGTCAGGATTCTGTTGTTAACTTGTTCAGAAACACAGAGGGTCCTGAACAGTCCAGGTTAACGCAGACAATCATACGGATGAAAGACAGCAGAAACGAGTCTTCCTGACCTCATCGCCGCTGCAGGCGTTCTCTTTACAAAGGACCTCGATCAGCATGTTATCGACATCTGGAGGTCGGGGTTTGGCTCTGCCCTGATTACGTCGTGACGTTCGAGTTGGGGGGCTCTGGGCGGCCCCACCACTGGCAGTCTCTGTGCAGAAGAGGTAAAACACATTCAAGGACTGAATCTTAAACGGAAATCAGTCACAGTTAAAACTGGACAGATGCAGAAAAAAAAACACCGATAACCAATAAAAATCTCTATTTCCGATGAGTTTTTAGGTATCATTATAATATGTAATTGGGACTGAAACAAATGGTATTAATAAGCTGGACGTCTTACTGTAGGGTTGTTGAAGAATTGCCGCAGGGCAGCGCTTAATGTAGAAAGCCAGCACACAGAGAAGCAGCTGGAAGGAGATGACCAGGTCATCTTCCATCTGTAGCACTGATCCTATACTTCCAAAGAGAGCAGCAGATCAGAGCCTGCAGAAGCTGCTAGCAGGCAGCCCACTTGAGGGAGTGTTTCTGCCAGACAGTCCAAACTGGCGTTATACACTTAGACGCGTGCATGCTTTAAGACCACGTGTGTCAGCCTGGTCCTCGGAACCCCGGACAGTCCACGTTTTTTGCTTCCTCCCAGCTCCCAGCGCATCGGATTCGGTGTTCCTGATTGGCTGTGAGCTGGGAGGGAGCAAAAAAGTGGACCGTCCAGGTTTCTCCGAGGACTGGGTTGGGAAACACAGCTTTAAGTCCATGTGTCTCAGCCTGGTCCATGTTTTTGCTCTTCTCAGCTCACAAGCAAACCCGAACAGTGTAGGAATCCCCAAGGACCAGGCTGAGAAACACGGACTTAAAGTATGCAAGCGTCTTGAAGTGTGTAACATCGGTTTAAGAAGTTTCTAATAAATCAGTTTGAAAGGGTTTCCTTGACTTTTAATTTCTTAATCTCAGTATTTAAAACACTGTGCATTCGGTTCATATGGAGCAGACATTTTATTATAACGACATTTGTATTTACTTTATGGGGAACTCGGGATTGATTAAGTAGTATCAGAACTGGGTTCTATTTTGCTTTTGCAAACCCCCCCCAAACTGATAATCAACTTTTTAGTTTAGGTTTTTATGGAAGTATAATTAGAAATGAGGGTTGGGGTTTCTTTGACCCCTCACACCCGCTGAACTCTGCCTTTTGAGTGGCTCCCCCCCAAACGTCGGCTTCGATGTCCCGGTTGCAGGACACAGAGGAGGGCCACCTTTGTTCCTAAAGCTGTCCTTCTTTTGAACTCCTGACGCCCCCCCAAACCCACCATTATCATCTCACACTCCCACCTCCCCCTACAATCCAGACCTCCTCAGATCCGAGTCTCTCTCACTTCTCTTTCTTTAATTTATCATCATGCACCTTATTGCCTCTGTACCTTAAGTCATTTATTTATTATGTCCATAGTTCATTGCGTGTCATCTGTTGTGTCTAATGTTACTACTGTTATTTGGGTGCGCTGCTCCTCTATGCCTTTTAAATTGCCCCTCGGGGACAAATAAAGTTTTTTGAAATTGAAATTGAAATATAGCACATCGACAAAAAGTTCAAAGGACTGCTTTAGTTCCTGCAGTTGTTGAACAAAACAAAGAAGCGTGACACTCCTGAATCTGGACTGGCTACAGCACATCTGGTCAATGGAACAAGTGATCCATGGAACGGAAAGCTACTCGCAGTGCCTGATTACTGCAGTGGTACTTCATTCAAAACCCACATTTATAGTAACAAATAATGCAGAAGTGGCCCTTAACATTATACCACCGACTCACCTACAGCCAGCAGAAACATCACCCAGCAGCTCCGCACAATCTCCTTGATTTCGATTCCATCCTTTTCCCTGGAGAAAGACAAAAACTTCAGGTACTACCAATTCAATGTAGCCACCATGAATAAGCAGGGGAAAAAAATCTTATTATAGGATACAGTGCAACTTGGAACGCTAGAGTAATGCAACTCAATGTAAGTGTTAACTACAAGTTCCATGTGAGCTGATCATTCGGCCAAATTCACATTTAAATTTGTGGGGCAGCTTGCTAATAATCATATCTGTTTTCCAAAACTTCTTGTCACTGGGGGTCCGGAGCCTATCCCAGAGGCTACAGGTGCAAGGCAAGGAACAACCCAAGACGGGGCACCAACCCATCGCAGAACACAGTCACACACTCAGTCACACATGCTTACCTACGGGCAATTTAGTTACTCCAATTAGCCTGAGCATGTTTTGGACTGTGGGAAGTAACCGGAGTACCCGGAGGAAACCCCACGACACAGGGAAAACATGCAAACTCCACACACATGGAGCCATAGTAGAGACTCAAACCCTGGTCCAAGAGGTATGAGGCGACAGTGCAAATCACTGCACCACCATGCCATCCCATAATCATACATATTTATTATAAAGAAATCACCAGTAATGTTGCATTGGTATGACTCAAAAGACACATACAATAAAGAATGACAGCTAAAATTTAACAAACACACTCAACACTCAATGAGTGTTAGAATTGCTGCTGCTATTTGCTTAATGCAATAGCACTCATCACAATCACTTGTGTGCGGAAGGACGTAGTGTTTTCTTCTTTTCGTTTTGGACTTACTTGGAGATGTTGTCAGTGAAGATCTTACCACACGTCCTAAAAGGATAAAATGAAAAATAAATTTATATTAAATCCCCGCAGCTACAGTTCTGTGTCTGGCAGGTTCGTTGCAGGAAGCAGATTTTACACATCCCGCACTTTGTAAGCACCCGTTTCAGCTTTTCCCATGGATCGAAGTGTCACCTGCTGGCACCTCGTTCAGATACACCAGAAGACACCCCCCCTAAACTAGGAACTGCTCCTAACTCTGGTTAAACCCCCAAAGTGACTCAGGCCCTAAACTGACCAGCAGCTCTAAGGGCAGAGGGGAAAAAAAAAGAAAAAATTAGGGATTCCAGACATAAAACAAAACTTATCTAATCTGTACACAAAGAAATCCATCAACATGTAAGATACATAGTGTTCCAAAAACCTAAATATGTGTTGGAAAAGAATATTTCAAATATATGGGCAGCCACTACAACAGCACTAAGCAAACATAACCAATTTACCATCTAATATGAATTTATACAAAACACGCCTAGTTTGGCTTCCAGGTTTGCTTTGACTGAAAATCTCAAAGCAGAAACATATAAGCACTTAGATTAACATAATTTACATTAACTGTGCTTCTCAAAAGCAGTGTTCTCCCCTGGTGAATGAGCCAGATTTATCAGAAACATTAGACGCTCCACCATACCATACTCCATAATCACTAGCGTCCTGAGAAGGCAGTAAAAACAAAAATCAGCAACCATGCATACATAAGCTTTTAAAGCTAACCCATTTTAGCTGGATTAAAAGTATCAACAGAAATACCAAAAGTAAAATGTTTAAGACCTCGTGGAAGGATAAATTGTATCTGCTTGAAGTAGCCTAATGTAACCAGCGCCTGCTCTGTATATCAAGGCTTCTGCTACAAATGTATCACTATATGTTTGGTGGAATAAGCGATGTGGCCGCAGGTTCATCATGCGATCAGCAGAGGATTCTTGGGAGAGTAGGAGAACAGGGTGCAAAAACTCTGGAAAATGAGGCATGGGTTCAAAGGGAGCAGTATCTGTACTTGGTTAAATCTGTGTGGACTTCAGCAAAGCTAGCTTGTGTTTTAATGAGGACAGGATGAACCTAGGAAGGACAGAGAGGAGACTCCTTACGAGATAGAAAACGTCTATAGGAGAGTCTGGCTAGAAGCCTAGATATGCATCACCTGCGTATGCATCTTTATGAAAGAGTCTATAGCCCAGATACTAAGCAGCTGGTTAGGTTTTGAGACATAACACACACTTGTAAGCAGTGTTATCACAAACTTGACGTCTGTTACATTATGCTGACTTTTAACACCACACCAGCAACTAGGGCTACATTCATGGCGAGATGATAAGGACATTAAAAAACACTGGATTATCCAAAGGTAAAAACTTCAATAAAAAAAAATAATAATATTAAAAACAGTTAAAACTAAGACAGCGGTGGCCAATCTTATCCGCAAAGGGCCGGTGTGTGTGCTGGTTTTTGGGGTAACCTATAGGTCAGCTGTTCAACCCCAGGTGTGAGGACGACTCAGCCAATCAGTCCTCTAATTAGTAATATAATTAGGGAGCTGCAGCAAAAACCCACACACACACCGGCCCTTTGCGGATAAGATTGGCCATCCCTGATCTAAAATGATTAGGGATTAAAAATCTAAAAAGTCTCTGGGCTAGACTTTACTCATCCTTGAAGTCTCTTATGCTGTAATCAGAAGGATCCGGAATCAATCAAAAGGTAACAGAGACACTGATATATCTACTGGGATATGGAAAGCAGAGCTAGACCTTCCTGATGAGTAAACAACCAAGAAAGGAAAAAAGAATATGAGCAAGGTCCCAAAGAAACAAACACAGGACTGGAACCTGAACGTGCGCTTTCAGCTTTTGCCTGAAAGGTCTATGCACCTCTGGCCAAGAACAGAGAAGCAAAGAATATAAACCATATGACACTCTCAAGCACTGAGGCTAAGATCAGACACAGAAAAAAGCCCAAGGCTGAGAGTATTCAGCACCACTCTTACCTCTCAAACCTCTGGAAGAGCGCCTGCAACACGTCATATTTCTTCTCCAATCTACTCATGGCTGTATTGACTTTGGTGCTGATGGTGTCCATGTTCACATCCATCAGCTTTAACAGGTCAAACAACTGCTTCTGCCTGGACAGAAAAGGAACAAGACCTACCTTAATATACTCACCAACCTACATGTGAACCAAATAAGCCAAACTAACTATGCAAATAAGTAGTTTCCTGAACATATATAAATAAGGTTGCCCATCTATTGTTACATTATCTAAAGATTACGAATGAGACATTTTATATATGTACATTCATTTTAGCAGACGCTTCTATCTAAAGTGGGTTAGAACTCAGAAAATGTTACCCGGTCCCTGGAGCAAATGGGGTTAGGGCAAGGGCGTAACTTTGGCTGGAACATTGGGGGGGTTGAGGTCTCCACCCATTACGTGGGAAACATGATTATTGGGGGGGTTGTATTAGCTAGTTTGATTTATTGGGGGGGCTACAACCCCCCCATCCCCCCGTAACTTACGCCCATGGGTTAGGGACATGGCTTGATGGGCTAAATTGGCACACACCCCTCAGAAGGTTTTTTTTCAAATATAAACCAGAGCCTTTTCTGAGCAACACTTACCTGAGATCAGCAGCCTTTAGGACATCCGTGATGGTGAAGGTCTGCATCCCCAAATCCGTGGCAGCAATAAACAGACACGCAGCCCAGTACTGCTTGCTGGTCTCCTACGTCAATTCATAAACATCCCAATCACCAATAAACCAATCATTCAGGTCTTTACATCTAACATTTACATTAACGTTAACTAATTTCCTTCCAATACAGATGACTATTAAAGACTATACAAAATATAACAGTCTACTCTTAGTTTAGGCATTGCAGAACTGAGCAGAATAGTAGGTTAAACAGTTTATGTTAGGTATGCATCTATAAATATCTATCTTCATCTTTAACTCAATTTGTTAAACTTTATTGCAGTTTCAGGACAGAATCAGGGTACATTTTCCTACATTGTACTTGTAAAGCTGTGTGTGTGACAAATAAAGGGTCTTGAATCTTAAACAGCAAATAAACCTGCAATCCCTACAAACGTTAGATCATAGAACAACTGACCTGCACACCATCCATCGATGCCAGCATCATCTCCCACACTGACCAGGCACGATCACACACTAAATCCGTCACCTTCAGTTTCTGGCACAGAGTTACAAAGTCTGCATCCTTGTTTTTGTGTCTGCAAGAGTTGAATAGGTGAAAACAACTAAAATCAGTGTTTCTCTGCGGGTGTCACTGGATACCGGGCGGGATTGTCAATGTGACCAAGATGTGGCATTAGTCTGATGCTGGGTTAGAACGATTCTAGCCAAACTGGTAAATACAAGCTTGCAAACAATGAGGCCCAGATCTAACCTCGCAACCTTAACCCCTAAGTCTCTTAAAGAGAAACCACTAGCTCCACATAATGAGCGGATTTTGCGATGCTGTTAAAAGCTGACGGTGACGAGGTGATAAACCCCCTGTAAACAGCAGCTGTATAATTCTCCTGTTTAAAAGGGCCATGTGCGACTAATTTTAAACTCCCCAACATGGTACGTCAGCCATGGATTGGCAAAAGTATCCAGAAAATCCAGTTAACTTCTTTGTGAGGTCTGGTACGTCCCTTATTAGAAACCTGACACAAATACGACAAATTTAAAAGAATTACTAGAACATACTACCTCAGTATTATGGCAGTAACTGCGGACCGTTAACGTCGCCGAGATATTTAAGGCGGAAGCGAACTAGAACAAACTGCTAACTGGCTCTCACACAGCTAGTGGGTAATGTATGCTCCAAAATAAAGAGCACAGACAGTATTTCCCTATTTATACATCAAGCGGTCAATAAGCAACACGCCATTTTTACTACAGCTTATCATATCTCTTAGATGGTTTTAAGAATGTCAATATAACGTCGCGTAGGACAAACCAGAAACCTAGACCGCAAAACGACTTGTTTTATTTTAACAGACCTTCTCTCGTACCTGGACTCGACACTAATTCTGAATTAGTTCCTCAATTGCCAACATTTCTTGCTAATAAAGTTAACCGTTTGCTTTAAATTACAAACGAACAGATGCTTAAACATGACTTACCTATCTTCGCTGAACTCCAGATTCTCCTGCTTGACTGGGGACACCCTTCTGTTGTTGGTTTGCTTTATTTCCTTATTAAGCTGGATGCCGTTGCAACGTTTTTTAGGAGGCATATCGAGTTTGGCACTAAATTTTTCTCTACTCGGTGTGTAAACACTTAAACGTCACTGTTCTGAATTCATGTAAAGCAGCGGATCTTGTCGTTATTATTGTTTTAAATCCCTATTTGGCCCAAAACCCATCACCTGTCCGTCGGTCTCTGCTAGTTTGATGATTTCTTTGCTAGTAGCAATTGATTCGCTGATTCTTCGAAACCGCGGGAAACTACTGTACACGACACATCCGCCAGGTAAACGTCACTTCCGGCTTTCGCTACTCTGCGCCACTCACTGCTGAAATGGGTTGTGGAGAGTTTGGTCGGTTTGGGTTGTGGTCTGTCTGGGCGGGGAAATGTCCCGTCCAAAATGGTGCAGAAAACAGTGACACAGGAGCGTGTCCTTGAAATACCGTTACATCAGAATTATTCAGGATAGCTAACAGGTAACTTGTGACTGTGGTGAACCGCACTCAATTTACCGTATTAGGAAGACAGAAAAATGTAGCTGAAGAA
This sequence comes from Hyperopisus bebe, assembly GCA_026777045.1. Classification (NCBI taxonomy): domain Eukaryota; kingdom Metazoa; phylum Chordata; class Actinopteri; order Osteoglossiformes; family Mormyridae; genus Hyperopisus; species Hyperopisus bebe. The sequence goes on from JAODJW010000038.1 coordinate 6,649,191, forward strand.
ATGTGGTTAATGGATATTCACTTGTTGCAAGTCATTTTGGACAAGAGTTTATGTTCTCTTGACCAACCTGTCTTTACTTCGGCAAACTTAAAATTGTTCGCCTGAACGAAGGTTCACATAATTCCCTTGGGTGTCTTTTTTCGTTTCGTTTTTTACGATGCTTAGAATAAATCCTTAAAATTCAAATACGGTTACTTTAAAAATGGAAATAACCCAGTTTTAATACCATCGTCATTATCCTTAAAATGCATCACAAACATGTTCGCCCCCCCCCCCCCCTTAAATTTCATTCATGGCTTAAAACCATAAATATTTAGAACATGGGTCCCATACTGAACCGAGTGTACAACATAACGAATGTACAGTATAATGTAGGCAGGTATTGACATAACTGGTACGCAAGTACGCATTCACCTTTAAAAGCGATACGTGCGGCAATCGATTGTTGTAACAGCGTGAATGCGTACGCATTTTATGTGCCGATATGACAAGAAATTCCTGTGCATTTTAACATTTATATGCTAATTCGTACTTATAGAATATATAGGTATAGAGGTTAAAATTCACGATAATTTCTTGTCTTATCGGCGAAAATGCACATAAAATACGTACGCATTCGCGCTGTTACAACAATCGATTGCCGCACGTATCGCTTTTAAAGGTGAATGCGTACTTGCGTACCAGTTATGTCAATCCCTGGTTATAGGTATATACAGTGTAACACTGAGACTTCTATTTAGAAAACTAGAAGCCGGAAATACTGTGATTCCTGTGACTGTTGTTCTCATAACGCGAGTATTTGAAGTATTTGAGTCTTTGGCGGTATGCATGTATATACCTAAAGTGTGTATGTGTATAATTATTATTTTAAAAATGGATATATATGTGAAACATATTTTACACACACATTACATTTTTATTACATTTTTTAATGCCAAAATAACTCCGATTAGACAGACCATCTAGAGAATCTTTAGCTACGAACAGCTACATAGTGATAATGACACCTTTGAATGCTTTCCTGTAAAACAGAATTTTTTAACTAATTTCCTTCTGCAAATCTGCTAACTTTGGCAAACCAGTGCCTATATGAAACTCCTGAAGAAGATTGCACCGCTGATCAGTACCATATTAAACTCGTCTCTTAGGCTTGGATATGTTCTAAAACCTTTTAAAATTGCTTTTATTAGAACTGTTCTCAAGAAACCAATTCTTAAAACCAGTGATTTAGGAAATGATAGACATATCTCAAATCATCCTTTCATTTCAAAGATCCTAGAAAATGTTGTTTTTCATCAACTGTTTTCCTTTCTACAGAAACTGACTTCCAGATAAATCTCTGATTGATTATGAAATACTGCTATTTACTTATGAAGTACTAAATCTTCCAGCAGATGTGCAAGATTCAGGCTCACTATCAATATTCAATTCTAGACTAAAACACACTACTTTAGTCTAGCCTGTAGGGAGTGTAGTCTTAGCTCCAGCTGACTGCTCATCCCCAGTTAGATCTGCAGTGTAGAGCTGGGTGGAGATCGGTGCCACTGGCTTTGGATAAACTGAGCTGTCAGTGCTGTCTCTCTAGCTTCACACCCCCTTGTGGAACTGTACTGCTGACGTTCAGGGACTCCCCATGCTGGGTTCCCACTTGCCTCACCCTCATACTTATGCTGCCATAGCCATTTCTGCCGGAGCTTACATATTGCACTCACCTAACTATGTACACTGCCTCAAGTGTCCCCTAGCTAATACTCTTTTTATTTCTCCTGCCTCTCCTGGGGCGTGTTGTCTCGAGACCCAGAAAATTAAGATATTCAGCCTATTCTCCTTCCTGCAACACCTCCACTACCTGTGACGTCCTTCTGGCCTGCCTGCCTTTGTCTCTGTGACGCCTCCACTACCTGTGCTGTCTTTCCGTCTTGCTCGCCCTTCTGCGTGTGACGTCTCTCCTTCCTTACCTGCTGCTGTACCGCTGTTCATCTTGCCACCAGAAGCAGCAGCTGCACCTGCATTCCGTCACCTGCCTGTCCCAACCCCCCCGTTTTGAGACTCAAATCTTAAAATATGGAAAGTGTAAAATAGAATTTTGCCATCTTGTTCATTTGACTTCCTCTGCCAACCCCTGGAGGAGTTTTTCCTTGCCACTGTCACTGTCACTGTCAAATTGAATATATTGTCATGGAAATTAGATATTTCAGATCATTTTAATTAATGCATTTACATCATGTGTTTTGCATTGTAAAGTGCTAAAACCTGCTAGGTTATTTGTAACATTTTTGGTAAAATTTATCAAACTAATGAATGAAGTAATTAATGTCTTTCCTCTGTACAACGTAAAATTAACACAAAATGCAACTATAGGATCGAGGATTTTTACCTGTCATAGTGCAAGTGGGTTACACAGATTCCATGAAATGAAGTAGCCGCCTCCATACTGACATAACGTTACATAATAGTACTACACTATACAAGCAGGGGGCATTAAATTACTATACAAACATAGGACTATATATTTGTGAGATAGATAGACAGACAGTACTATTTTTGATAGCATCTATTGAGTACCCTTGTAATATTTAAAAAAATCTACAAATTTATGTATACCTGCCAGTGTTATTTTTTATGTAGAAGAGTTAAGATCATAGGCATAACAGAAATTAGGGCATAGCACTGCAGCATCAACATAAAAGACAGAGAGGTGTTATGTGGAAATTGAAATTGACTTCTCCCAGTACTGTGGAAAGGGGATACACTGAATCATTCACCTGCTTTAGAGTGGAAGAAGACTCAGGTATCACTGCCCAAAAGCTGGCTCCACAGTGATCTTTCAGTCCAAGCTGCCAAACGGTTAAAACAGATCATGGGCGTGAACATAAACTGATATTTTTAAATAAGCACTCTCACTTAGTCAGCCATTCCATCACTACAACCAGGTGACTGGGATTGTTCAGGTGAAACAGCTTGCTTCTTTTGTGTTGGCCTTCTGCACAAAAGTTAGTTGGAGTAGATGTGACTGATATCACCGCACTTTTTAAGCCTTTGGAATGCAAGTTTTCCCATGGAAGTAACCTGCAAATTCTTAGCAAGGCAAGGTATACAGGAAACAAGAGCCAACTGTCTCTCATCAGATTTAATTGAATTTTTGTCAGAGGTGTCTAATTTAGTCCAGGCCTTTTTTTAACCAGTGTTTGTTTCTTTTTAGCAGTAATTCAACCAAACCATTTTTTCAGTTTCAGTTTATTTAATCCATAGTGTTAGAAAGATAATGGTATGGTCCAGTATATTTAGCTATTACAATATGTACGATATAAGTGGAGTACGTAAATTGCCTTTAGTAAGTAATTTGGTATTAGCTTAAGTCACACTAAACAGGTTTTCTCGGGGTTGAATGAGAAGCAGCTTTAGTTATCAAATGACATTCCTGTGCTATTGTGTACAAGGAATTTGAATATGAATATAGTGAAGACATGAAACATACAATGGACACAGATAATGCCAGTGAGACACACACAAGAAGACAGGGTGATTAGTAGTGAGATGTTGATGAATATACTGTATATAAGACTGATGGCAATAAAAAGTGTATTTTACCATTAGAATCCATACCATTAGATGGTAAAATAAAAATCAGACAGCAAAAGTCATTATTTGTGTTCATGTAACACTAATAATTACAGCAGCTGTTCATGGGTTTACCCTGCCACAAGAGGGCAATCTAATTTATTTAACAGGTGCTTTTGTCTAAAATGAAAATGTAAAGTCACTGAATGACACTTGATCCTAATGTAAGTTGAAGAAACGACCTTCTGATCAACCAACAAACACACCACTGTGAAACTGTAAGAATGGCTTGGAGGTAGAGGACCTTGAAGGGGACAGACTTCCAGTTTCTAACAAAGCCAGACCCCTAATGAGACCTCGATGGAATCGCGTTTGGGAGCTGCACACTGACCTGGAGGGTAGCCCTTCATGTCTTCAGGCCTGTGGGTTCCAGCCTCTGCTGTGGGTGTGTGAGTCGACATGTTCTTCCTGTGCTGTGCGGCTTTCCTGCCATCTAAAGACTCGGTTAAATTTACTAGCATCTCTAAATCACTCCCCATGTGTGTATGTGCTCTCTGACAGACTTGGTTAAACTATACAGCCTTCAGACAGGCTCTAGGCCCTCCAATGACCCTAAGTGGACTGACGATGGAAGAAAAACAATTTAACCTGCAATGAAATAAAAGTGTACAACATTTTGACTGGTAATGAAATGGCAATTTGCTCCTAGTAAAATGACATGCATTTTGCCAGATTTACGTATCTAAATTGACTAAACTCCAGGCTACTTGTGGTCCTGAACTAGACAAGCCGTTGGAAGATGGATGGATGGTCTTTAACTTTCACAAGTTAATAGAAACCATGTTGGTTAACATGATGCAAAATTTCAGCATCCATTATATTGCCCAGCCCTACTGGGTACTATTAGACACCCACCTTAAAATAATAGTGGGACAACTTTAGTTTCAAGAGTGAAATACTTGTTAAATGTTAAATTACCTCCTCCCTTCCATTTTTGTTAACTCTAAGAACCCTATTATTCAAATCAAGGTCCGAGCACTGCTGGTTTTCCAGCCTTCCTTTACCTGTGAGTCAGGTGTGAAGCCTCTGACCAATCAGAAGTAATTATTAAACTAACTACCTGGGAGTAACTGAAAACACGGCCTGGATTTGGAATCGAGGTCCAGATTTGAAGAACCCTGCTCTAGAAGATGTTTTCTCAATCTGAAATGTATATTACTGTTTGAAGAAGGCATGTTGGTAATGATTCCTAGGGGTATAGCATTGCAATATGAACAATATCACGAAAGCCTATACTCTAACAGGAACTTTATCAGATTCCATTCCAGTCATGTTTAATTATAACTTGGGTGGATGCTTAAACTTTTAAATTGCAAAAGGCACATTTAGCCTATTTGTTAAGTATGGGAAAAATGAAATCGTCATATATTAAATAAGATGAAACATTCAAAATCCACTTGAAGAGCTACCTCTTGAAATAAACAAACTGGTACCATATTTTGGCTGCACTAACAGTTTGACATTACTCAATGTACTTCCAGCGAGGCATCAGTTTACCTGAGAGCCTGGTTACTTAATCTAGCAGAACTTATAAAAAGATTCCATTGTTGTTACTCTATGCAGTGAACAATGAGCCCAGTGAGGCCTGGTGTGTGTTAATGATTGACACAGATGGCATACAGATAGCAGAAGATATGGGTACTGTACGGCAACCTAGTTTGTATTTCTGCCCTGCAAATATTGCATATAGTGGGGGTATTACGTATTATATTCACAAAAAACACTGGTATGTTTCAAAAACGTGTAACATTGTTGAGGTTTGGGATGATTTTGGGAAGTTTGGCTCATTAGCCTTTCGGTTTCTCTGTAGTGAACAAACTGCATAAAGAAACAATCTAAAGGTTCAAAGGAGAAACTAAGTTCTGCATTTAGTTGTTTGTTAATTATTGCATTGATGAGGCTTGGAGGTACAGTATTTAGGTACAGTATTTAGCACCTCCATGGTCATAGGTTTGTGCCCTATTTTTTCTGGAATACACCCCAGGCTAGCAGAGGCCTGTACTGGACAAAAGGTTATGCAATAGAGGGATGACTGACAATACACTACCCTGAATATCTAGTTATTAAAACTGAAATAGCCATACATGTTTGGCAGTCGACCGATAATTAGTTTTGAAAGTACAGACTTTTTCGAAACGGCTTAGCTGCAGATAATTTTAAAACCTTTTAAGTGCTAACTAGTAGTACCCAAAGACCTGAGTGATTATCAGCTGTGATGACCATATTATTTAAATTTAAATCGACTTTATACCAGGGAGTGTGATTCAGGTTGATCTGTTCCAATACTAACAAGGGCACTGCAGCACAAACAATAAACGACAGTGCATGTTTAAGATTTATTTCTATTTAAAAAAAAAAAAATAATCACTCATTTGTCGTGGGGACATTGTTTAAAATAGAAACTTTGCAGAGCAAGACAGGTGGAATGATTTAGGATTATTTTTGCCAGTCAAGCAGCTCAGGATATTTTTTGGGATGATTTCTGAGCAGACAACACTTACTAAGGATGTAGGGTTCAGTGACTGTGGATCTAAATAATAACAAAATACATAAAACTAAAAAGAAAAAAAAATTCACAGTTAAAAACTTAAAAACAAAGAGAAATTTTAGTCTGTACAAATGTCAACTACCTTGTCGTTATATGCGTTAATCACCGCAGTTCATATATTTTAGTCACTTTTGTTTTTCCTACAAAAAATTCAAGTAAATGATACTTATGCACAGAAATTAAATAAATACAGGGGATCAGACAGACCAAAAGGTATAGTCACTCCTCCTAAATGTAACATCATACAGTATTAGCATTTGACAAACACAAAGTCTAAGGGAAACTACTGCATACAGGGATGTTCTGTAATAGTCATAAATATGAAAAATTAATTCAATTAAATTGTATGAATTAATTATGAGAACTTTCATCTACTTCTTAGACATTCAGTAGTGTCCCACTTTCCGTTGTGCCGCCACGGGCATCTGGCATGTTCACTGGTGTCATCTATCATACGCCAAGTGTGTAAGGCATACATTCTCTGGCATTCTTCTCAATTCTGGCCCTTTGTTTCAGAAATGTCGACTGTAACATTAATATAGGCTTTGGTCCTTTCAACAGACAGCGTTTTGTACAAGCAAGAATTTATTCCATCGTTTCTCCAGATTTTTCGAGTCCGTTCCAATAAACGCATCCTGAAAATGGAGAAATAGGGGGGAAAAATTAGCCTCCAGTTATTTAATAGGTTGCAACAGAAGCACAGATACATAATAAACACACCATCATTTATTAAAGGAGTGGTCTGTTTATTTAGCAGATTGCTAGCATGCCCTTATACTACAGTTAAACATACTCAGTTGCATATAAAATTATTCTATAAAGTTAGACGACCATACTATTATAGATAAACTCTTATTTTATTATTTTGCTGTCAAAGCCTCCAAAATTGACACTTAAAATGAAGGTAGCTTCTATGTGAAACTAGCAAATTTGTTAGATAAGAATGTAAAAAATAAACTGTTTATATTTTATATATAGACAGACAGACACACACAAACACACACAGTAAAACCTCAAATTGCAAGCATAATTCGTTCCGGAAACGTGCTCGTAATCCGAAGCACTCGTACAGTACAGGCCAAAAGTTTGGACACACCTTCTCATTCAATTTAATGAGAAGGTGTGTTCAAATTTTTGGCCTGTACTGTATATCAAAGCAAATTTTCCCGTTAGAAATAATGGAAACTCAGATGATTCATTCAACAACCCATAAATATTCATTAAAAATGATTAATACAAAATATAAAGTAAAAATACATAAAACAAATTAACCTGCATGCTACCTTTGAAAATAATCGTGGTTGGTGTGAGATGAAAGAGGAGGAGAGGAGGGTAATTTTGTAGGACGACTTTCACTACAACTAACAGAATCACTGCTATCTGTTGGCTCACTGGAATTTTTTTCTTTTTGTGCGACTAACAAAGAACCTATCCAATGACAGCCACTTCTGCCTCCTTTTCGATTTCGCGGAAATGTGTACATTGCATTGTCATTAAACAGATTCATCGCTCGCACTGCTACGCCTTTATTCGGGTGGAAATGATTACCCACAATCCCTCAGCGAGAGAGAGAACTATCGGCATAGTCGTGATCACATGACACTAGGCACACAAAGCGTATACATAATACTCGTATTGCAAGACCTCGCTCGTTTATCAAGTTAAAATTTATTTAAAAATAGATTTATTTGAAAAGAGAGAGAGTGAGTAAACTGAGATAGACTATTTCATCAAAACTCAGTTTATCGGGACAGCATACTTCTACAACTTCCTTCATTTTTAAAATCCTCTGTGTCATCGTTTTAAACCACATAAATAGAATTTAAAACACATTTTCTTTGGCAGCCCAACACTTTCGCACAGTGCTGTATATTTAGAAAATGACAACCTATTCCTAAAAGTGCAAAAATTATACCTTCCATAATTATACCTGTAATAGATGCAGGGCTAATTGGGTACCTTACTCATTTTATGGAGTCTACAGGTACAATTGCCATTTGTAGCCCTTTGTGGATTAAGGTGACTAACAGCCCATAAGTAACTCAGGTGTAGCTTCTCATTTCTTAGGCTAGCATGTGTGAAGATGCATCCCGAGGTCATGGGTATGATGTTATTGCTTTCAAATTATTGGCCAAACAACTAAGGAGACTGTTGAAAGTATTGGAATTGTGTTAAGAACTGTCCAATGCATTAACACCTGGAAGGATTGTGGTGAATCCTTAACTTTGTGGAAGAATATGAACCAGATGAACAAGGAAAAGCAAAAGATGTGAACAAGCCCATCTGCAAGAAGTGCTTCAAAGTTGTCGCAACCAAAACGAGCGGCACAACAAATTTAGCGAAGCATTTGAAAGACCATCACTCGGAATTATACGCGGAGTTTCGAGAGGAGAGTAAAGTTGTTGTTCAAACATATGAATATGAAAATATGAATATTTTAAGTGCCACTGTCAAGCAATAGTGTTGAAGTTAGTTAACTATAAGAATGGCTGTGTCTTCGCTTCTCTCTCCGCATTTCACAATCATCTAATTGCACAACGCACATATACTTTCACTGCTGCGCCATGCGAAGTGAGGAGTGCTTTTTTTAGTTTGGCTCAAAAACATTAAAATACACTTCTTTCCTTTATTCGTTCATTTATTTATCTATTTGTTTATTTATTTATTTATTGTTGGTCATGGTGCCAAACCTATAAAACTCCTTTGTTCGCATCTGACAATCATTATGTACATCTTATAGTCCCAGGCTGAGGCTGAGAGAAGGGGACCAGCAGCCAGACCTAAACAGCCACAAACTCAACCCACCCTACCAGCACTGTTTGAACAACAGCGGAAATACAGTGCCAAATCACCAAAGGCACAAAAGCTCAACAGGGCTGTGCCAAGTACATTTGTATGGACCAGATCCCTGTCTACACTGTTAAAAATATTTTATTCATTTTACAATGTTAATGGCCTTTTCTATTTATTAGGTTTATTTTTTCATTGTATTGTTTGTCTTTTTTATTTTTTTGGTGGTGTTCTGACTTTTAAAAAAAAAAAAAGTTCATGTGTTTGTTTTTTCTCCCCCTGTAGTATCGAAAATAGTATCGAGTATCGAGCACCATCCTTAGTATCGGTATCGAATTTGAAATTTCAGTATCGTGACAAGCCTAACTGAATGACCTGCTTATCCCATCAATGGATTATTTTCTTCCCTGATAGCATGGGCATATTCCAGAACAACAATGCCGAGATTCATCAGGCTTGAATTGTGAGAAGAGTCCTGAACTTAACCCCACTGAAAGTCTTTGAGATGTGCTAGAGAAGACAGTACTCTCCCGTCATCAACACAAGATCAAACAATGCAAATCTGGATGAAAATAAATGTTGAGACGTCGCATAAACACCACGAAACAATGCCACAATGAACGCGCGCCATAATGAAAGGTAAAGACGATCCATTATTAAAGTGTATGACTTTCTTGGCCAGGCAGTTTATTTGTAAACTTCTCAGGTAGAACCAACTAAATATTCTTTTTACTGCACACATTGAACGTGTATTGTCTGTACATTTTCCGGATGTTTGCATTTGCCACCTATACTTACCGATTACGATTCACTGCATTTCCACTGTCTCGTTTATGAAAGATCATAGTGTAACGACCCACTGCTGCAGGCGGCCGCACAACCTTCATTTTCTGGATCCCCACCCTAATTGGACAAAACACTTACAAACTTACAAACTGCAAAACTATAAAACCTTAAATTAAAAAAAAATAATAATTAATTTGCATCAGGGCTTTGCCACGCATGAAAAGGAACATTTTAGATATCACATAGATAACACATTATTAAACAATACATGTGAAGTATACAAGAACTTAGTCTCACCGAATACGAAGATCGTCATCCTCTCCACCCCATCCCCAGTACTTGTTTGAAAACCCATTCACGTTACTAAACTGCTCCTTACTCATGGCCGTCACCCCTCCGAAATAGCCTTGGTACCGCAATCTGAGAAGTAAAACAAATGTATGAAATGCAAGTACATCTTAAAAAAAATAAGGCATATATATGAAATCTTTTATAGATATAAAATACAGGGTAGGCCAAAAGTAGGTATACAGTTCTTATTTTACGAAGTAAAGAAGGTATAGAGGAATGTATCAACGTTGATGTAGAACATCTTGAACACTTAAAACACTAAACATGACGCAATCTGTACTGTGAAATAAGAACTGTATACCTATTATTAAAATTAACTTTGTAAAATAAAAACTGCATACCTACTTTTGGCCCATCCTGTACACAATTATAAAATATAATGAAAAAGGCGACAGCATTAACCACTGTGCCGCCATGGTCTTAAACGCTAGACCAGCATGGTTTGCAATATTAATACCAACATCGCAAATTCCGTGGTTGTAACATCGCAGGGATTGAGACAGTCAGCTGAGCTGAGACCGTAAACAAACTAATACATTTTTACTCTGTCATAGAATTATAATTTAGCAAGCTTTGCAATATTATTGATGGTTCCTTTTCAACATTAAACTAGTAACTGTTTAAAAAAATAAACAAATAAAATCACTATAAAATTTACCACTATTGTACTTCCATAAGCTCTGCATGCACTCTCCAAGCCAATCATGATCATTCTTATCCTTGCTGTTTGATTCACTCACAGATAGCAGTGATGGGGAGTTGGTTTCAATTTACAGAACCAAATCTATGGAACTGTTCTTTTGAATAAAAGAACCAGTTTGTTTGATTCAATTTTTTCTTCTCAAGCAAACTTTTGGCATAATCAGAATTGATCACTTAGTGAGTTTCAGATCTTATGAGTCTCACAAGTCTTGCCGAGTAACACTTCAACCGAACATACCACTAACTTGCCGATTGCCAAACAACTCCGTAATGATGTCTAATTCATGAACTAATCCTTCTTTTGAACCAGCTCTTTTCAGTGAATTGGTCGAACCAGAGAGTCAGTGACCGAATGAGCCAGTATGAGCAAGTGGGAGTTAGTGAGCCACAGGCACCATACAGACAAGTATGCTCACAGTACAAACACAACGGATTATAGGATGGGGAGGGGCATCACGTGGCCAAGCACGCACACAGTGCAAACAATAGATTATGGTATGGAGAGAGACACCACCTGGTCGAGCACGCTCACAGTACAATCAATAGATTATGGTATGGGGAGATGCTCCATGTGCCAAGCACGCACACAGTGCAAATACAAGGGATTATGGTATGCGGAGGGGCACTGAAGGCAACACAGCTACAGGACGTCTATGAAAAACAAGTGTAGTTAAATTAAAAAACAAAGGTTGCTCTTTATTATATGTAAATTAGTCAAATATTTTTAGATTTTTATAAGCTAATACTTTGACCCGTACAATGCGTGGTTGACGAAAAATGTGATTCGTTTAAATTTGAAAACCGGTTAAACTGATTCAACGGAAAGAGCCGGTTCAAAAGAACAAATCGTTCATGAATTGGACATCACTAATAATGTGGCGCATTCGTGAGAAATTTCACAAAATGAGCGAAGAGGAGAAATGCAAGCAATAATAGGTCACCAAAAGACATTTGTCTTCCGCTCTATGGAAAGGAGATGGTACTGAGTAAAAGCACATTAATTGGCACTGCTTTGTGTTGGCACAACTCATGGCCACACCAACAATTTATTTGACAGTCTATCGGTAAATAAGTTCTATCCAGCTATAGTTCATTTTAGGTAAATTCTTCAAATCAACCTAATTTTTTGTTTTATAGATATTGCAATATTTATCACAAAGTACAGTGGTACCTCAGTTCTCAAACTCATTAGAACACGAATTTCTTCATAGTTGAACCAACCAGTTCGAAAAAAAATTACCTGGAGCTCGATCTGAATCTCAGAAGTCAAACCGTGAACGCCGACTTAATAGAACTTGTACACGTGGGGAAATGAGTCACGCGGCACGTCTCTCAGCGGAAACAAAGGGTAAAGCTTCAGTCTCAGCCTCGCATTAGCT
>JAODJW010000038.1:6681391-6693879 GCA_026777045.1 Hyperopisus bebe
GTTATTACCAGTTATGCGTGTGCGAAGTTTGGTGATTGTACCTTGCATTTTTGTACTTTAAACCACGTTAAGCCTTTTTTATGTTAACCATATTGATTCATAAGATGCATTACTGCCTGGGTCCAGTCTGCATCCAGACCACAGTTCAGACTTTGGGAAGACCAGATCCATGCGATAGGCTGGCATCTCATCCAGGGTGCGCATCAGCCTTGCGTCCTGCACTGGCTGGGATGGATTCCAGGCCCCACAGCCCTGTGCTGGGTGAGCAGTTAGAAAGTGGATGGCTGTATATTACAGACAGTGCAGCTTGGTGGCTCCGTGATTCACACTGTTGTGTGTGTGCGTGGGTGTGTGTGACCAAATGTCCCCACAATGTGATAAAAACCTGTTATTTTGACCTTTTGGGGACATTTCTTTCAATCCCCACCCGAGGAAACTCAATTTTATAAAAATCTGTGACTGCAATAAAAAAATTAAAAATGTCAAATGTCTTGAATTTTGTTTGGTTGCTTATGGTTAGGGTTAGGGCTGGGTAGGGGTTAAGGTCATAGGGTTATGCACGTAGCAATTCCTTGGCTAATATAGGTATAAACAGCAAATATGCATAATGCACACAAAAAAAACTTTACTTACCTGTAAAACAGAACCATACAGACTAGTTTCTGTTATCTGGAACCTTGTGCCAAGCGCATGTCGTAAATGTAGGATTGTTCCAACTTTCAATTTCATAAGCAAATGGAAAAACCTTCAAATCATAATATTAAGGTTATTAATAAAAAATACATAAAGCTTACAAGTTTGGGTCATGCAAAATAACGTGTCTGAAGAAGCATATCTGACTTATGCCGAAAGACAGAAGCCATGCTAAGAGTTTTTTGGAGATGCCTGTATTTGAATAAATTATGTTTTAGGTAAATTGTTTTTTATTGGCTCAACATATTATTCATGTTGATTTTTACGATTTATTTATTTAGGTATAAATATTACCTGGACGCCCCTTATGATGTTCTTGCAGAGAATATCTTAGAAGATAAGGTCTCCCTGAGCCAGCTGGATATTGCCTAGGAAAGTCTGGCATGACCCCAGAAGGGTATATTAGAGGTATAGCACATACAGGTAAGGGTATATAATAGAGGTATAGCACATAGAAATATGTGACATGGAAGTGACAAAACAACTCTTGACCGGGTGAATCCATGAAACCTGTTCTTATTTATGTCAATTATAATAAATTTATTTGTTATATATTTTTGCAAAGGGTGGTGTGATTTTTATTTTCTTAGTTTGCTTTAATGGCTTGTTTTTAGCAGAGAATATTGTCATGCAAAAAATATGTGGTAACTTGGTAAAAGTTGAATTGACATGCTTAATCTATCGCTTAAAATGGATTTCATTGATGTGAAATATACTAAAATACAATACATGAAATATAAAATACTAAAATAGAAAGACATTTGGCCTTGCCTTAAATGGTAACATGAATTCCTGGAATCATGGCCTTGATTTGTAAATCATTTCCTTGATTTACTCTGTAGTGACAAAAGGTTAACAAAACAATAACAATGTATGTTGACATTATTATGAAACGTATTACCCACATATGTTTTGTTGTGTGTTTCTTTACAATGTGATTACAGATCCTTCAAAGGCATTAAATGAAAAAATGTAAGTTGTAGAAAGACTGCAAAATAAAAACACACATATGACATTCAGTATTGTACAGGAAAGTACTAGAGTTTTTATTCCTTCATATTCAAACTTCACAAACAGCGTGAACTTGTACAATACCTCAGAAAGTGAAAATTACAAAAAAGTGCTGGTAACATTTACAAAAAATCATCCTTACTTAGCAACAATCAGTTTATTCTTCCACACCAAGTTTTTTTTAGACTTTTGTATTAAGGCTTAATACTTCTGTATAAAGTATATGCAAGATAAGTCTTCACAGTATTTCGAAAAAAGTCACAATAATATGTAACATAATGAAGCATTACGGCAATTTTCTTTATTATGACATATACACATCACTAGTAAATATACGTGAAATACAGGGCTAAGTGTAAATGTCAAGTAAGGATACGGTTGCTAAAATAAACTGTTTAACGCACTTATAGAGTGTACATGTATGATTTTATAAAGCACATACCATTGCTGTAACTAAAGAAAGAGGGAAGAAGAATGTACAAACAAAAATTTAAATGAACTTGGGAGATCGCCTCTAACACTTTGGCACATCCCTTTAAATATTTCTAGAAAATAGATAAAGGTTTTTTTTTTATTAATATGTATGGCAGTATAGTAAAACAAGCATAATGTTGAAAACAACCAAAGAATACATTTCAGTAAAACATGCTGTGAAGTAAAGTACTAAAACAGAGATACTGGACTGCCAATCAGTTCCTTTCAGATCAGCATGAATAAGGTGCATTTTAAAGACAAAGCATTTGTTTTTTTTTTTCTTCAACTAATTTTTTTGTCAAAGAAAATAAGTCTACAACAGAAAATATAATTACATAAATAAACCAAACAAACTGGCCAATGGTCTTGAGGCGACCTCATACATTATATTACAACAGTAAGTGCATTTTCATACAAAAACCATGTCTTTTTTTAATGTATCACAACTATTTATTGAATGGAATTATTTTTAGTGGAATTATAGATCAGTATAAATATTTATGTTGAGATGGGATAGTACCAAATCTAAAAACAACATGGAATATAGATTATTTCTGGGGATTTTCTAAGCAGTGATTCGACAAATGATTCTCCTATAGCCCTGGGACTTGCCAATTTCATACTCATGCATACTGTCAAAGTGAAGCAACACGCTTACTTACACACTCTACATCACAAAAGCATTTGGTTTTAGTGCAAACACAATTGGCTGGCTTCAGCTTCTGAACAGCAATAAGCTCACCAAAAAACTACAAGAAGGCACATACCTTTGCTTCCTCAAACACGCAACAGATTTAGACAAACTGCAACATCGTTATTCAGCAACACCACAAAGCTGTAATAACAGGATAGCTACTATTGCTATTTTATTCATTCTAGATTATTTTATTATTATTAGTGTTATAATTATAATTATAATAATGATATTATTAACAACAACAACAAAAATCATTACGATCATGAGTGTACTGATTTTATATATCAATCTTTCTTGAAAGCCTTTAAATCCGTTTGCTTTTTTTCCTTCCATTAGTCAGAGAAGAGAAACTTTACTGTGAAAGGCAATTTTAAAAAAAAATCCTTTTATACAACAAGTTTATTTTGGTGTTCATCCAATTTTAAAATTCTTATTAAGTATAATTACACTAAATGCATTTAAGTGCAGTTCCATTTGTCCAAACATATCACTAGAGGAAACAAACAGAAAATAATGTGCCCACAACTCTATTGTTCTCTATTGTTCTCTATTTTACCTATTGTACTATTAATGGTTTAATTGCAAATAAAACAAAAATTATTCAATAATGTGTTCAAGCTATCATATATCATCATACAGACCTCAACGGTAACATGCCTGAAATGTATAACTACAGATTTCACATATCAATGCAGAAATTAAAAATCCTTCTCAAATGTCATCTTTTACACTGCACTATCATAGTGCAATACAGAGTTCTTTTTTTCCAATTTATTTGATTTGCAAGTGTGTTTATCCTCTCAAGTATATTGCTATTAATCCAAGGAAACATAGCTGACTAGTGCAAATCTCTGAACCGCTTTGTCATGGGATCATTAGTCACGTTAACAGTTATTTTTTTCACCTTTATTACATGTGCAGTACTATTTCAGTTGGGAATATAGAATATAGATTTTGCCACTTGATTTGCTTTATTTTATCTCCATAACTGGGTGTCACTCATACCAGTGCCATACATTTCACCTCCGCTTACTTTAATCAATACTTCCAGTGCCAAACCAAATGAACTGGGGGTAAAAATATCCTGCCTTCCTGTTTATATACTGATAAAGTTTGAGTAGTTAAGATGAGTGCTCATTCTAAACAGTTCCCTCTGAAATACGGTAGCTTTCCAACCTTTGTGGGTAATGGGAATAAAAATGTTGATTTCCACAATGATTATGTTTAGTTCTTTAATTGTAGTCCTTAGTCATTAAATATTTGGAAACACACTCACAGTCCAGTGTTTCTGACAAGTCAAACACCCACAATTTTTAAATAAATCCACTTACTATCTACCTCAAAACAGCAGTTATAACATAACAAACTTGTTTCATTTCATCACAACAATAAAAACATAATTAAACCATCTCTGAACACAAGAACACACGAATACAAGTTGAAACAAAAATACTGCAGCATATTCTTAAGGGCAAACTTGGTTTTTCCATTTAGATACCACAAAAGCTTGGTTTTCAAGATTATTATTATCATCATCATTATTATTATTTATTATTTATTATTATTATTATTTATCTGTAATTCAAGATGAAATTACGAATGAGAATGCCAAAAAGATGGGCAATAAAAATATCTTTAGCTTCTCTAACACGGTACAAAATATAGGCAATGCTGGATAACAAGGGTCTCTTCCAGAAAAACGGGATATAGAAAAAGTTAAAATAAAAATTCAGTTTACGGTCTTAAAATGATCAGGGACTCTGATTTTCGGTACTAAAATTGTAATGTTACATTTACAATGTGTTATTAAATAAGGAGACACTGAGAATATCATGCCAAACTGGACTCATGTTTACACTGAGTTAGTATGTTAAAGTATTAGTTATTAGTTAATCCATTTGAGTAGTGTGCTAAGCTGGAATGATGCAGACTCAGGCTTGTTAAAGTAAAACATCATTTATATCAGTCTGTAATGTACTGTTGACTGTTACTTATTATTAGTGTCCCATCAACAAGACAATTAATCATGCAAAGTAGTAATATTTTTCTATAACAAATTCACCAGAGAGTTATTTAAGCAGAGATCAGGGGTACTGGCTCTGTGACGACGCAACACACGACACCAGCCACAGCCTCACTCATGCTGACCACTCCTGCACAAGTTGTGATTGACCTTGTTTTCACACAGTATTGAAAAATTTCCCAGTGTGCAATTAAAATATGATTTGGAATTAAATGATGGTTATTTGTACTTGCTTTTTCTTATAATTAAAGTAGAAATGTCGATATACCATCCCATTTGGTCCTTAATTGAAAGAAAACGTGTTTTTGAAATTTTCAACATAAGTCACTTCAGGATTGCCGTACCTTTTGAAATGAAAGGACTGGTATAAAAAAAGCTGATAATTTCTCTAGTGAATATCTGGAGAGTTCCTAATGAAATGCCTGATTGCTTGAATTGGGAAGCTTCTGGGAATTAACATTGCCTAAAAACTTTTACAAATAAAATACCAGTACGTTAAGACATACTACAATTCGGCTCTATTCTAATTAGATTGTCTACAATGTTACACTGGGTAGAATTTAAAAAGAAAAAAAAAACAATATAAAACTGCTGTATCAATTGATTGTTCCAAATTTGTAACTAATGTGTCCCACCAATCTAGCTGTTCCATTCGTTCAAGAAATACACTGCAATTACCATAAATGTTAAATTATATTATATTATTTTATATAAGTAAAATAAACACGGGGGAAAAAAATAAAGCAAGTGTTATAAAGGTTATGATTCTGACCAGTAACAGAAAATTATTTAATTTGTGGCATAATCCAGACACTTGATTAAACTAGCTTAACTGACATTAGTGTACGTATGGGTTTGCTGGATCTCTGCGCCGTTCACTCACTGATGTGAACGGCGTTATTTGAGAAGAGCACTGCCCAAAGTAATGCTTGTAGTATTATTTTCTGAGTTAAGTGGATCAAAGTTATATTTTCCCCTCTGCGTTATGGAACACCAAAATATGGTCTGATTTACGGAATTTAACAAGAAATGTATTTGCTATAAAAGCTGTTGAACAAGAATGGCATGTCAGTTCTGATTATTAACTAATATAATGTACAATAGTCACTTTTAGAACCTACCCATCTAGGTTAAGCCTGTAACGGCAGGGTTAATAATAATAATAATAATAATAATAATAATAATAACAGAATTATCTCACATCAACCCACAACAACCAAAATAGAACAAATAAGCATTATATCTATGTCAGGCGACTCCTGACAGAAATTTACTGTATTGGTGATTATCAGTCATGAGTAACTTTACTTGTAAAACTTGGATCTGTTTACCTTTGCCGAACATTTATTTCAGGTGGTAATTGTATATTTTTCCTGGTACAATACATTTTTCTAACACATCTTAATGGATGAAATTACATGTTAGCATCGCCAATTTGCAAACAAATTTATGCTGAGGATCTATGCTCAGATATTTTCACATTATTTCATCCATTATAGAACATAAACCTCAGGCATGAAATACAACAACGATGGAGTCAATGTCAACCTGCCAGAGGTCCCTAGTGGTCTTTGATTAAAAAAAACAAAAACAAACAAAATCAGCTGGCTAGTATGTAGGATGTTCAACACAAGGGGTCTGAGTGCTAAAACGAGAAGCATAATTATGTTTTATACATACCAAATCTTGCCTTAAAAACAATACCTTTGGTCAAGAATAGATGGTGACAAACTATTCAGATAAGTGCCTCATAGTACTATGCAAATGATAAAAATGTTCTCACAAAGTAGTGTGCAATGAATCCATTTCAGGCATCTGTCCAGTCCTGTGCTGTGCTGTGTCCTGCTTAAATCAATAACTAACAAATAAAAATATATTAGGCCTTTTTATTAAGAATGGGAAGGCCATAATTGTACAGCAATATAAAGAAACCAGTTCATTAGAGAATCTACATAAATATTTCTCATTATATATAACAAAGTGCTTGCATCCTTTCACTGTTTCATTCTATGTATGTTGTACTCTCAAGGGTATAGGCCATCAAGGGTACATTCTATACCACAATACTGTCTTACAGTATTAAAACACTAACTCGCATTTCAGCTTAAACTTAACCACGGAAACAAGTTATTTCAGAGCAGACGCTTGGACCTCCTCACTTACTTAATTCCCACACCTAACAGCAAAAGCTTACGGGTAGGTGTGTGGAAAAACAACCTTTGACTACGATTTGAAATGTCCAGGTCCAAATGAACTAGCTTTAATTAAATGTGTACTCATTGTTTGCAGTTACTCAGAATTCAAGACACTTCAAGTAAAAATAAAAGGCAGCATTCTGGCATCAACAGTATAAAGAAATTATATAATAGCCCAGCATCACGTGGAATCCATATTAAACCGAAGAAATTTCATCTGAATATCTGTCAAATATTTTTCATAAAAAACAATATATAACTTGTATTTTTATTTATCTGTTCATTTCTACAACTTAAAGTACTGGTCAAAAAGTTCTGTGTTTGATTTGTGTTTTTTTTTCCTCTCAAACCCAGATTTCAGTGTTTTTCTCCAGATATCTTGCACAAGGGATAGTTTCCTCTGGGCCATGTATAAAATAAATGTATTTATTTTCAAATAATGACTTGGTGAAGACAGATGATTTATAGATGCTCAAACTACTGTATTACTAAATATTGATACTGAATAAGGCACAGACAATATTGGTGGTCAAATTTGCTACGTATTTTTGGTCATTTAACTAATGAAACAAATGAAATTTTTATCTTTTGTACAGTATAAGCTGACATCACTATCTATTGCACTGTTGGTTTAAAGGGCATAACTTTCACATAATTTTCATTTCATTATTCCTGTGGCATTGAAAGAAAATAATGCACAGTGTTTGCACAATGTCTGCAAACTTCCTGTATGTCATCCTACTCTGAAGACAAATTTTGACTCTGGTACCTATAGCCTTTCTTAAAATAACATGAGATATTACAGTTATACTGAAATCACAACAAAAAATAAATGTATGAAAAATACATAATATACTTTTGTCAACATTCAAGAATCAAGAGGTCAGTTCCTTAAAGGGATTTATGACTGCAAACCTGAAGGGGAGCTCAGTTGATGGGAACATTCTTGGTTAGACAACATATATATATTTATACATATATATATATAACATTTATTTGGATTCTACATGGAACTTCAATCAACATTCATATATTCATTCTTTTCAGTTGGACTTAGATTGGAGTTCACTCTAATCGTTTAACATATTATTACAAGAAACTATATTCTACATAAAACTGATCAAACTGAACTGCACCCAAAATCCTTTTTTATATAAATATACGTTTCAGCTATATACTGTATATTCTGCACCAGATCGGAATACATTTTATTGTGAGATATGACTTTATAAATTCATATCAAAGCAGTTTCACTCTGCATGCTTGGGGGGGGGGGGGATGGTGTCATATTTTTCAAATACTGTTCTTTTCTGGAGATTTCAAAATAATGATGTAACACTTAGGCCGAAATGCTACATTGAATAAAAAAAAGAACAAAGTAGAAATTCTCAAACACTGGTCCTACTCACTATTAGCGAAATTTGCTCAATTAAGTGAAGATGCTTCAAAAGTTTAATGGCTGTTATTAAACCTGTTTTGTCTCAACTGTTATCAGAATTTGATTGCTTGCACACAATATGTAAATCTTAACATTTTTTTCCAGTTCTGAAAGTAATACAGAAGTATATCATATGTCATATTAAATAAATGTAATCAATTGTTCTTTGCACAGAGTATCTGTTTATATATTTGATCTGATGAATCAAAAATCATACACAGGACCTAAATCAATCGATTCTAAATTGGATGTAGAGAAGGTTAGGATACATACTTTGTACTGATAAAATCTATAATGTTTCTCCCCAAAACAATGACTTTCAGTTATATTGTCGTCATGTTTCCTTGTACTTTGTTCATTTTTTTTTAATATATCATTTTAAAACTGCTCATATTGTAATTCACAGTAGGTAAAATCAGATTAAATGATTTTCATTTCCGTGCAACATTTTTTTTTTTTTTTTGAATAACTGAATCTGAAGTTGTGTTAGATTTATTGATTAAGGAAAAGATACTATGAATCTCTAAAAAGGTAACAAATTTTAATGGCATCATGGGATGCCCATGATGTATTATGAAAACAGTTTGAGTGAAAACTGTGATGATGCCAAAAGACCTGTAGGAAGAGCGTACTGTCGTGCTTCCGTGGGTCCAGGTCAGGGTTTTACTTACAAGGACTTTCATAAGTGTGTATATTTAAGCATATTCAAGCAATTTATGAGAAATGACTTCCGGGCAGTAAAGTTATGCATGTTTCAAGTTAGTTATACAAACATAAATGTTGTGGTTCAGGATACAATAAAATTTGTATTTGTTATTTCACAAAGCACTGAAATGAATGCACTATTGATTATGACTATGAGTAACCCACTCTTCAGTTAGACCTCCTTTGCCGTTTCTCTTCTGTAACAATTGTGATTGCAGTAACTTTTGGAATCAATATATATTTAAAAATTTCTGAAAATAACTGTATACTTGTTTATTACCATTATTAACATTAAGGGCAAAAGCACAGCTTTAAAGCAACAGATGATTTTCTTAAAGATATATGATGTCATAATTCTTAATTATGACTTGCTAGGGGAGAAATATCCAAAAAGTAAAAACACAGTAAACATGATTTAAAAATAATAAAAAAGGTATTTTAAATAAATAATTATTTGAGGGAAGTATACAGTTTTAAAATTTACACCTACTGTTATTGTCAGCTAGATTCAACAATAACCAAGTATAAAAAATATTAATTAGGAAAGATCAACAAAAATCTTGTTAATGATCCTGCTTTGGTTATTCTGCACCATCAAATATTATTATTGTAAGGAAGATCAAGGAGAAATGGCACAATAATAACTGCACAATGTTCAAAAATGTGACTTGTGAGAAGTCAGGGAAATTACAGAGCTAAAATCAGCGATCAATAGTAAATATCAAACAGGATATAAATAAAAATACTTAAATGTTGCAATGTTGTCTCCATCCAAACGTAAACATGCACTGCTTATTCCACTAAAATACACATTTGTTTAAATAAAAAGATCCATATGCCAGTTTGTTTCTTATTGCTGCTTCATAATTTAGAAGTATGACGACCGGTTATTTCTAGATAGACTTGTAAGTATTGATTTCTCAGAAAAAAAAACTTGCCAACGTTTTCTAAATGTATACTGTACATTAAAATACATGTTACAATTATATGTTGAATGGTAAATTGTGATATTTTAAACATCTACTAAGGAAAATGACTTTATTCTATACAAATAGGCACTTGATACGTAGACTACCAATATACTTTAACACTAGTTTATAAAAGCTTGCAAGAAAGTATTACATCTTAAGCCATCCTTATAATCTGTAAGATATGTTGATGGATAAAAAGTTTAGTGCCTGTAAAAAGTGTTCCATAGTAAAAGAGTTGTGTAAATACAAAATATGAGTTTATTGGCTTGTGAAGTGGTACTACTGAAGTAAATAGTAATGGTGTCCATTAATTAAATTGGTACATAATGCTATACTGAGAACTGTAGATATTTACTATAGTCATTTAATACAAATCAAATTAAAAGCAGATAAAATCACGTAGAAAAAACATCAGCCACACACAAACAGAAAAACTAAAATAATCAATCAATCTCACTGTTAAGTTAACAGTTACTTTTATGGGTATGTCAGCTACTAACAGGTATGCCAAAAGACTAACAGGTATCCCAAAAGACAATCCATGTTAAATTTCATGTTTTAAAATAGGAAGATCTGCTCACCTCAGTACTAAAATGTGACTTTTAGTGCAGTTAAACCAACTATTATTATTATTATTATTATATTATTATTATGCCATAATTCCAAATCAGGAGATATTTCCATGACGCTGTGAAATTAGGATATACAAAATGATTTCACCATGCAGAAATTAAACGCATACATTTTTTTCATATTGTCCTCAATTTAGATTTATCACAGTAACAATTTTCTTTGCATTCAGTGCAAAATGTTAACTTTCAGTCTTATCCAATTTCATACAGAAAAACTTCCATATCTGAAAGTTCGCTCCTGTAGAGACATTAATGGCTTATTATCCTTTACCCACTAAATACTGTATTCAAAAATCTAGTTACTGCAATTTCATAAATGCAAAGAAAACCAATATAGAGGAAAACTACAGCTAAACAAATAATAGACAAATATAATTCAAATTCACTGCACAAAAAGTATTAAGCAAATTGCGTATATATACAATGTTTGTCTATCTTATGTAAATACAACATGCAAGACCAAATAATGTTTTGGTTAAAACAGAGAACGTATTTTTTGCTAAATTATTTATATGAATGTGTTCCGTAAATGTATGATAAAACAACACAGAAAGTAATGATTAAAAACCTATTTGTATCAGTGGAGATTTGCTTAAATTAAAAACATATGACTTAAAATATTTAAGGTCTACATTGTACATTTGGAGTATGTGCAGCTGTTCTGTAGCACTTTCCTTACTTATATCAATAATGTCAAAATTGAGCATCAGTTTGTTTCTTTCAAATATTGACCTGATGAGATAATATCAGTCGCTCAGATGCTTTCTGACCTCAGGTCAAATAGGTACCCACAAAATGTAACTCACATGCGCTAAATGCAGCCGTTTCACTTACAGCAGGATGCGCCAATCCATTCTATTCATCCAGCAATTATTGTGTTAAGTTATTGATTTCAGTTTTAAGTTTCACTCAAGGCTGAAAAAGTACCTGAAAGAGGCTATGCCTATTAATAAATATTTCTGTAGAAAATTTGGGTCTGAGGAACATGGAGAGAGATTTTTTTTTATCTTCAAGTTTTAAAAGCTCAGGCCAAACATGTAACACAGTAACATGCGGTAGAATATGTAACAAACAATTATCACATCAATGTCAATGATCTCTAACCATCGCTAAAGCAGCATAATCAGACTGTGAGTAAGCTTGCTGTCCATTTTTCTAATGAGGGGGTTATTATTAATAAACAAACAGGTGAGAGACGTGTTTCCTGTCCGTGGGGAAAAAAATAGCCTACAGATAAGACACCATTACGCTTCAACTTGGCAGTATATCAACTTCAATGAATGAACAATGAGTTTCTAACACCATGAGAGACCTAAGCAGATTTACATAAGAAAAATCTTGAAGAAATTATAGATTTTGAGTGTTTTTGTTTTTAAGACAAGGTGAGAGCCCTATGACTATTTTATAGGATGAACAAATTTCATACCATCCACTGATTTTTTTTTAGGCTGTATTACTGTTGATAATTATGTGGAAATAGAAACAAGGTATTCCTTTAAATAGCAAAAGTTAAAAAAAAAGAAAACGTTTAATCACATTACTTAGGTGTCTCCTTTTATTAACGATAAATAAAATACACAATAATATGTTTGTGGGATTTTTGAAAGAAAAAACACTGATGAGATATATCGCTATATCTATTATATATA
>JAODJW010000038.1:6693895-6719980 GCA_026777045.1 Hyperopisus bebe
GTTCTGATTTACACACTACCACTGGCAGTGACAATTTTCTGATCTTTGTGGTAGTGCCTCAAGTTTCAAGTGTCAAGGAATTTTCTTTTTTTTTTTTTACAAAAAGGAATACTGATTGCATATATTTATGCTTGAAAGCTGTTTCTCTATAGTTAAGGCTCATTTTACCTATGCTTTCCAGTTATTAGTTTTCAATGGTTTTATAATAAGGCATCTGCATATTAGTAGACTTTTCACGTTCACATGGTGATATATACATCACCACTTAGCTTTTTTTCCTCTGGTTATGTAGTTTAAATTTATGTCTTTTCCCCCCATAATTCACTTTGTTGTGAATGCTTACGTAAATTTAAGGACCATGTAAGGCTGGGTCAACACAGGCACCATGTTTTACTGCTGAGAAATATAAAGTAAATTAAGTGCTGTAAGCATTGCATAACGTATGAATTTAACTCCAATAACTATAAATTTCATGGTTTTGTCCTAAAATGCAGCGCCACTGCCATGACCTTTCAAAATATTCTCAAAATTCTTGGCAAAATTTATTATAATGAACTTTAAAAATCAGAATAATCAGATAATGACACAGTAAAATATCCATAATGGAAACTTTAAATGTATCTCTGGCAATTTTACTGTACTGAAGGCAGTCACAGTTTATGGATTGTAAGAATACCCACACACATTTGCTTACGAAAGTTACAGTTGTGGTCAGTTTTTTTGTTTTTGTTATTTTTTACATTACACAGATACACCTTCTAAAATGGAAAAAACAAAACACACAGAAATGTGTGTCACATTACTAGATGAAGCCAACACAGAGTCTGAATTTGGTATTTTAATAAACAAGTTACTAGACATGTTCAATTTTCCATTTTAAATAGCTGGATATATTTAAACATATTTAGTGCAATAGGGTCTTTCTAAATGCTACTTTCTGTATCCAGTTAAAATTCAGCAAAACTAAAACAGGAATTAACATGGAAAATATTTATTTTCATCCAACGAAAGGGCAGGGTTAACAAAAGGCCTATTTAAAGTTTTCACGGAGGACCTCAAAGTTGTGCATGACAAGACACTGCACATAATCAGTGATGCTGAGAACAGTGATATATCCAAGACGGCTATCTCTCATCAGTACCTGCACTGTATATTGCAAAGGAAGCCCCACTTTTCAGAAATCACACCTGGACCAGGACAAATACATCACGTTCTCTCTCTCTCACACACATACATACATACAGTCATACAAACAGAAGCGTACACATTTTCCAGAGCGAATGTGAAATGCTGTACAAAAAACTGATCATTAACTACACAGCATTAAGTACAGCCACACGTGCAGAAAAACAGTGAGTATGATTTTTTTTTTTTTCCTAACTAGATTTTTTTTTCATTTTTTGTGTGTGCTTTACAGAGTTTGGTATGAATGCTATTAAAACAGAACTGCTCTACCTAATGCATGACAATAATTGCTGTTAATGGGGAATTAACTGAAAAGAACAGGAAGAAATGAATAAAAATCCTACAAAGTCACAAAATGGTTCAGATTCAAAGGAAAATGCTTGCACAAATACTGCACAAGTGAATACATACATAGCAAGAAATAACAAAAGCTAAGAAACATTTACTTTATATAAAAAGAACAAAGCTATTCTAACACAAAATGAATTCTAAATCTTAAAAACATTAATTAAAAAAAATATTATTTTTCTCTAAAACTATAACAACTCTGGTAACAGTAGTGCACTTATTGGTTTAAGCAGTGCAACATATATGCAAGAAAACAATGCAGTCCTTCTCTCAAGCTTTAAAGAAAAATATTTAATTTAAAAATTAATAAAACACCAGAATTCCTTTATTAAACAAAACAATATTTAAGCACAGGCATTTGCAAGATATGTGCAAAGCTGCACTGTTTTTGTCTAGAATTTAGCAAATTTCCTAAAAGGAAAAGTCACACTAATTGCAGCCTGTAATGATTTTTTATCTAGATTATCCAACCTATATCCATTACTCAAATAATGAGCAAAATCTGTAGATTTTAACCATAGGCAGTTGTGTTTTTCAGAAACATTATTTCTTTGCCTTGATGGAATACAACAAGCAACAAGTATCCGAGTGATTGAGTGACACATAAATAACCCATTAAATTCAAAACGTCATACTCCGCCTTTGTATTTCTATGTGAACTTCCAAAAATGGGAATGTACTTATTATGTAATTGTGATATCCATCTTCATGGTTTGTTATATTCTGAAAGCAAATCATATAATACAACTGCTATTATTATTATTATTGTCATTGCCATTATAATTATTAATCACAAAACACCACCAATAACAATAACATCAACAACAGCAATAATAATAATAATAATAATGATAATGATAATAATAATAATAATATGAAACATTGGAATAAAAAGGCCTTCCTTCTGTATTCTTGAGTTTATTTTCTGCTAAGAAAAAGACCCTCCTTTTATCCACCAGGTGGTGCTAGTGTATCAGAAGTAGTGCATTTACTTTGAACTGCCTAGTCATCAGTCATGCAGTTGCTAAGAGGAAAAGCAGAGGTTTTCAGAGACAGTTGTAGTTTTTCTTTTTGTGGGAAATTAAAATGAACATGATAATTCTTGATCTAATCCAGACTACTGCTGTGATCTTCATTCTTGGTAAACCTTTAAGTGAATCTGAAAACCATGATTAAAAAAAAATGGAAACAGCAGCTGATAACAGTCTGAAGCAAGTTAATTAATGCAATAAAGGAGCAGCAATTGAAATGAAGACAATAATTGGCGGCATATACAAGTATAATGCTGCCCAAACTGCAAACTTAATGTCCTTAAACAAAAATATAAAAATGATTTAAAAAAAAAAAAAAATCTATTTTAAAACTTTCTACTCTTCTAAGCTCACATTTTCTAACTGGAAGAGGTCAATAATTAGCCTTAACAGTCTTCTAAGGTATTAGTGGCAGTGTAAGCAAAAAAAAAATGCTGAAATACTGTTACATAAACAAATTGCTATCTCGTAAACTTTCCCAGAACCATCGAAATGCATCAAAGAAGTGAACGATCACTCTTTTACCACTTTCAGGAAGTTACATTGTACAATTACGAAAATTGACTTGTATCTAACAATAGCTGCAATGTAAACCCTTAATAGCATTATAATAAATAACCCAGTGTCATACTGATAACTCCCCTTTTCTTATTCTATACAAAAGGCAAATTTGTGACCATCAATATTTTTAAAATTAATCAAAGTACAAGCCAGGTACTTAAAAATTCTTTTGAAGGAAGCCACATACCACAGTACGTTTGGACTCATAGTGTGTCCAAAATGGTCTGTATAGGAAAATGTCTACTTTTGCAATGCTTTATGGGTATTTGTGTGTTTCGTGTGTGCTTGTGTATATAAATTTGTGTATATTGTTTTTTAGCGATAGTAGGCCTTTTGGTGGTGTTCAACACATAAATGACTATTGGAGGAAAGGATACATTTGGAGGCCTGTAGTGAGGGGTCCATCCAGTGGACCGACGCTGAACTACAAAAGCCTTAAGGCCACCATCCTTTGTTTTTTTTTTAGAGTACCAAAAAAGAATTTAGTTTTGTCTGGGAAACACAATGTGCCAGTGTCTATACTCATTTCTCTTCATACCCCAAAATAAGGAAAAAAAAAAATAATCTAGTGCCTTTCTGTAAGTCCTCTTTGCTTTGTACTTATCCGTCAGACACATGCATTCGCATGTGGTCATTGAAGTGCTCAATTTGGTCAAACTTGGCCGGGCAGACGGAACACACGTAAGTGGTGCCCTCCTGGCAGCTAGCCTCCGCCGCCACGCCCATGCCCGCCGGGCCGACCCCTGCCGCCACCCCCACTCCAGCTCCTCCGCTCAAAGGCATAGAGAGGGTCACAGCTCCAGCACCAGGTTCTGAGACAGCCATGGGCAGCGGAATGGAGACGGGGCTTCCTGCCCCTGCTCCAGCCCCTGGCCCTGCCCCGGGGACCCCTGTCATTCCGCTCCCACCTGTGCTATGTAGTGCCATGTGTCTTTCCAGCAGGGTTTTGTGGGAGAACTTCTTCTTGCAAACGTAACACTCGTAGGACTTCTCTCCGCGGTGCAGGCGCATGTGTACGTTGAGAGAGCTCTTCTGGGTAAAGCGCTTGTTGCAGATGCTGCACTGATAGGCTCGCACCCCTGTATGTGTCACCATGTGTTTTATTAGGTAATCCTTCAGGGAAAACGAGCGCCAACAGATGCTACACTGGTGCGGTTTCTCACCTAAACGTGAAATCAAATTCATTATCAGAAGACGGACACACAAACAGAACACTATTCAGTACTTGCACCCAGATCCATTCCTGTAGTCCTGCCATTTCATTTAATATTTAAGACATTAAACCTGTTAACTGCATTTGCCATTGTGGAATTGCAGCTGTGATTTAAAGCCAGATATTAGTAATCAGAGAATAAAATTACTATATATTTTATTTGCTTAACTGATACTTTAATCCAAAACCTCAGAGTCTCTGCACAATTCCTATTCATTATCTGATTTTTATATTGAAACAATTCACATTACACACCCTGCTCAGGAGTAAAAACACTGCAGTATTATTTTTGACTTGAACTAGCAGATTTTTGACCACAGATCTGTATGTAACATTTGCATACATTAGTTTTGCAAGGTAACATTGTTATGCAAAATATAGCCAGTGCAGTCCATTGAAAAGCTGTACAGAATGTGGTGCATGTGTGTGTGTCTAGGCAATAAAAGTAACAGCTATTGTAGTTTAGAGATTTGATATCACTTGATATCTCTTGTATTTTATCTAGTGCTATTTAACTAGTGGCGTTACTACAACAATCAAATAATGTTTTATAAGGAAAACATATTTGCTTTGAGCCAAACTGCATGTCGGCTGTCTGTCATTTCTGCATTAATGAAGGTTGTATAGCAACCCTTTTAATTTCCGGCTTCCGGGAGCATCACTGTGCCAGAACCCCAGTATTTTCAATAAAAATATTATAAATATGAGTTACTTTACAAACCTAAAGCTATTTAAGAATAGTGCTGCTATGGAATCAAATCATGGAAAATGATCTTACCACTGAACTACCAAGTTACCAAACCAACTAAGGCCTATTGTATGATGAGAATAAAAAAATGTTTAAGATGGACCAAGTTTGTTAGGTTGTTGGCTTGGGGCTTAGAATCATGTTACTATACTATTATATTCTACCATATTTTCCCCCCAGGCACATTTACTCATAATATAACTATGATTTGAAATATACATGCCAGGAGGATTCAATATTCATTGTACTTTTCACAGTTGCTCTATGATGACACTATACTCTTTCAAAGGTAAGAGTAAAGCCTGCACCTTCCAAGAAAACACAGAGAAAGAGCTGGGCAATGTGGAACACACCCACACTCCAGAATTCTGATTAAATTTAAAATTTAATTGAAGATATCAAATGTTACCAAACCATCCACAGCCAATTGTATAATAAGAATATGGGATTTTTGAGTGGCGGATATTTTAAAGCTTTGAGTTTTCTTGCAAAAGCTGTCTTTTCTCTACTTTTTTTCCTTTCATTGAATTTCTGTTAAATTTAAGTCTTATTGTTTATCTGAGTTTACAAAGACTTTCATTGTGACAGTGTGGAACAAATACAAATGACAAGTAATTATGTTAAACTGATTATACGCTGGGCTTTAATACATGAGTGCTTTGTATTGCAGGCTGGAAACGTATCCTACTACGGATTTGCTCAAAGCTTTGCATTAACATACTACATCTTAATGTAGCACTTTAAAATGCATCAATGCATTTAATGTTTGGTATTCATATAAGTAAAATTGTAATATTAGGAAAGAAAGCAACAAAAAATGAAATATAAAACCTAATTAGTACTACTTCTCATTTATGAGAATAAGCTGTAGTTTGTTCAAGTTTATGCACCAGTAAGTTAAATCATTAAACGAGACTCTTGGCAAGACTAGGTGCACTCAGTATTACAACTTCCCTGGATCATTCTCCCCAAAATAAAGAATAAGGTATATTAACATTATATTTTGTGTAGATATATGCTTAGATCCCACAAAATCCTATTTATCTACATAAAAAGGATTTGTCACTCAGAACTCCAACTTCCATCCACAGCCCTGTCACCTCACAAGACAATAACTCTGTTTAAAATGTGCTGGATACAGTACCAGTCAAAAGTTTGGACACACCTGTCCCTAGAAAGGTTTATCTATTACTATTCTTTACATTTTACAGCAGAATAATTATAAAGACACCAACACTATAAAATAACATATATTGATTATGCACTGACCAAAAAAACAAAAAAAAAACAAAAACAAAAAAAAAATAATTTGCTAACAGCTCTGTGGGTTGGGCCTCAAAGGTGTCGGTTCAGATCCCTGGGTTGGCAGAGTGATCCCACCATTGGGCCACCAGCAAGGTCCTTAATCCCAGTCGCTCCAAGGACTGGCTGATCCTACTGTCTCCTCTACACCAGTTTCATGAGGTGGCCTCCTGGGACGCTTTTCCAGCTGTCCTTAGGAAGTCCCACATACATATTGAGCTCCCATTATTCCTTCAGTCTCTAGTTAAACTCCTTCAAAACCATCTCTACTTGGGTGTAGTTCGGGTGGCCAGGTCATGTGAAACGACACTGGCGACATGGTGTGTCCAAACATTTGAATGGTACTTTGCCTTCTCTATTTTCGTTTGCAACATTTTAACTGCATTAGCACTGACAGTTAAAATGCCTATGCTTTTCAAATACTAGGCAACACAATACTATAGGTTCAAGTCCATTCTTGTTGATCAGTTATGCTCATATTTTTTTCTCTGAGGAAGGAGGTGTCAAGTTACAACCGGTTATAAAAGCGGTAATCTTGACTAAACGTAACCGATTGGCGGTGCATCCATATACCGGTAAGCTCTGATCTTTGCATGTCTTCCTATACTGCCTGAAAGAATCCTCTGTGATATTGTGTGAACAGCACGTTGGTCATTTTCCCCCTTTTCTTAACCACAATGGCCAAACCTTTTCTAAGTGTAACTCATACGTGAATCTGTCATCTTGGTGCCCCTTTTTGATCTGGATTATGAGCAGGCATATAAATGAGCCCCTAGCCTTAAGTGCTGGAGTGCATGATGCATCTAAGCACTGCACTATCTGCTGTTAACAAAATAGTTTTTGATTAAAGTAAATCACATATTCTGCATAGCAGGCAATCCACCAGACATGGCTGCTAAAGCCAATTTGCATTTCACCACGCATCATTTCCTGTCCAGCGTGGATGTGATATCATTTTGCATCGTGCCATTATTGGTTTAGCACCACTACCTCTTTCTCTGTATCCATTCAAATTCAGAACTGATTGAACATCTTGATATAAATATGTAATATAGAAAGCTATTTTAAATACACCAGAATACAAAGGTTATAGATTTAAAACAGGGACACTCACAAGGTGAGTATTACTGTGACTAAATACTTTCTTAGCTTTGGCTTAATTTCCTGCAAACTGGGAATCTCATCACTTATAAATAAATTTAACAGAAAGAAAAGATACTGACAAAAACAAATTTTTCTTTAGTTTTAGCCTGCACACTCTCCCAGTTTTCCATATAATATAACAGGGTGAGAGACGCAAGCATACAAGCATATGCAAAAGAACAGAGCTTTTTGAGTTGTGAATTGTCATGAAGATGATTGCATTCTGCTACACAATAAAAGCTTTATTCTAGTAAATATGCAAGTCTGACGAATACTTATTTCACTGCTCTTAATTAGAAAAAAAAAATCAGCTTTCACTCAGTACTTTTAGAATTTTATATTTAAGTCTTAAATATTTTGAATATTGTAAATGCAGTTATTACATGTGGATTTACAAAGTGTAAAATCTTATAAATTTTAAAACAACTATTCCTTCAACCTGAAACATAAATATTCCAGTTATCGATATTGCATTCAATATGAATGGTTACCTCTTCAGTCTGACCCTGTTTTTAATAAATCATTATCACATACTGTATAATAATGCTTACATAATTAATGTTTCTTGTAATTTACTATTAATCTTTATATGACAGTTAATAAAACAGTGATGACATTAAGACCATAATATGCTTATGATATTGATATAGGCGTTATAATGTATAATGAGAGTAATTTTCGCTACGTGCATGTTTCTGTACATAGGAATTAGGTATCAGTCTGAAGCAGCAAGTGGAGAGTGAACAGCTGCCATTTTTCAAATTGTATATAGCGAGGAAATGAATTATTTAGCTATCGGTAGCTATCTGTGAACATTGAAGCACCCAGCTGCAAAATCGGGCCACATCTGTAAACCTCTTCGGATTAAAAAAAAAAAAAAAAAAAAAGTGTCTCAGCACATAAAACACATCATACATTTTTTGACAGAATTAACTAAAAAAAAAAATCAAAGGTGATCACTTGTTAATGCCCGTTAATGACATTAATAGTCACATATTACGATGCTGTTGGATATTTAAAACATGAACTGCTTCAGGAAAGAATCAGATAAAAGAACACTGTACGTTATGGTGTGCATGCAAAATGGTAAAGAACAGGAGTACTTACCGGTGTGCACAAACATGTGTTTTACATAGTTCTGTTTGGCAGTAAATGTTTTGCTGCAGAGAGTGCATTCGTAGGGCTTCTTCTCACCCTGGCCCATTCCTCCACCAACTTGTTGCGGCGTCGAGGGCTGCTGGGCTGCGATCTGGTTAGGAAAAGGGGGCATACTGGGAGGGGGCACGGCCACAAACTGGGGCTGTTGGCCCCCCATAGACTGCGGTAGGCTAAACAGAAAGGGCTTGTTGCCTCCAGCTGACTGTGTGGCAAACAGAGTGGGCAAGTAGGTGTTCCCAGCGGTCCCCATGACCTGGGTGTTACTGGTCAAGGTCAGAGGCATTCTCAGGTTGCTGGTAAGAGAGTCGGGTTGACGTATGTAGAGCTGCGTACTGGGCAGCGACTGCGATATGATGGGATTTGCAGGCGTCTGCCCGAGACTAAGCTCCCCTGTGTTATGTGATGTACCTCTATCGTCAACATCATTCATCTGTTCTGGGGAGGAGTCAGTCACCTCTATTTGTAGTGGAGGCTCGTCCCCTTGCAGGACCTCCCCAGTACCTTCTCTTCCAAAGCCTGACAAGTATTGTTGTTCCATTGTGTCAGGCTCTGTGCCGATGGATGAACTTACGCCAGAGTCAAAGCTCTCTCCCTTGGGCTCACTTTCAGCACCTTCGGTTTGATCAGCATCCTCCACACATTCCTCCAGCTCCCGGCCTTGTCCGAAACAGCCGTAATCATCCTCCACCTCCTGCTTTATGTGCATGTTGTCTGTCTTAAGGCGCACCGGTCGCGGTTGTTTTCGACAATGGGTGGTTTCCGGGGTCGAGAGAAAACGCTCCATCTGCTGCGTCCTTTCGTGGATGCGAGTGACCCAAGATGGATCCTGTCCGTTCTGGTCTTTCTGTGCTGCGGAGGCAGAGTCATAGCTGCCTACGATGGATCCGCCAAAGAACGACTGCTCCCGAGTGCCGTTCTGCAGTGAGATGCTTGAGCAGGAGTAGAGAGACGTGTAGACACGCTCCAAACTTTGCTGCGATGAAGGCTGCATGTACCCCGACTCCGTGTCGCTGATAGGCCCCGAACTTCCTGACTCTGGGGTACCTCTGGGGGTCTCCTGTACAGAGTCCTCTCGAATGAAGGGGAAGCCACTAGTCCCACCCAAGACCACATTCTGTGAGACTATGCGAGTGCACTCATCAATAACAGTTTTTATCTGCAAAATGCTGGCAGCGGTAAGGATCTGTAAGGCTTCGGACTGCGAGACGCGCAGTACCCCGCTGTACATGAAGTCGATCAGCTTCTGAATGGACTGCACTGATACTACAGAAGGGATCTCAATGTCACTGTATCCTAGGAGTAGCTTGTCCTGAAAGAAAGGGCTCCCAGCAGCAAGCACGCACCGGTGGGCTCGCAGCATGCTCCCGTGGATGCGAACGGTCACGTCACAGAAGTGTCCGCGGTTACGCTGCTCATTGAGGGTCTCGAGTACAGAATTACTGAAGTTGTGGAGATTTATGTTGTGAACCCGCTCGGTCATCCCCTTGCACCTAATATCACCTGCCATATAAGAGAAACCACAAATGATTAAAATCAAATGTGAACAAATTCTGTTATGCATCACATGTACAAAATACAAACAATTAATAAATGCATTAGTGATCATCATACAACATTTGCAATGAATTACTGGCGTGTTATTCCATATATATTCTGTAAGCTAAGTCAACATTTCTTCTTCTATACATCATGAAAATGTAACCATTTCTTTTGAGAGATCAAGTGCGGAGCTTAATAGTTCAGCAAATTTTTCTTGTTTCTTTTCTGGTTATTGCATTATACATTTTGGTTGTTTTTTTTTTTTGTTTTTTTTGACTGAGCTGCTCTTCCACAGTCACCAGCAGGGCAGGAAAAAAATTTCAACAGTAAGTTTATACCAAGCAGAATGACAAATGGTTTTTTCATGTGTTCCTCGAACATCAAGTTCCAATCTGGATCAGATTAAATGTTTAACACCTTATGACAGTTAATTTTGTTTTAATTAATATTATTGCATTAATTTATTATAAATTAAGTGCAACTACCCTAATGGTATAAGGTTAAATACAGTTTGTCATATTTCACCGGGTTTAATGGATTTAATACGCAGCTCAATTGGTACTACACTGTATATTCCATAGGATGCATAATTTCATGCATCCTATTGTTTGGACATTTCAATTTATCAAAAATTCAAAATAAAAAAAAACACAATTATTGGTTGGAATAAAAACAGTGTACTTTAAAGGACTACTTAGGTAAGAGAGGAATTCATACATTTACTTGTATTCTTCCTGCTTGGCAGAACACCACAGAATTTGAATGTTGAATGAGTGGAATAGTTGGGGTTTTAAAATGACTTCCAAACCACAAAGAATTGTGGCTCTAACGCTTAAATGATTAAAGGTGTTACCTCAGAGTATTGGTTACATGTTCAGAAGAATTTAAATGATCAAGCCTATTTCCCTTGCACCTGACAATTGTTATTTCTGTTTTTTTTTCCACCAGAAAAATTCTTATGAGTAAAGTTTTGCCCAAAAGAGTCCCTTCAAATATAATAACCACAGTTTGCCTGCCAAACTAAGATTCAGTGTCTGATGTTAGCCATGATGAACTGAATCCTGTCGTAGGCATGTGAATTGCACTGTAAATAAGTGATGTACCGTGAATTATGGTACAGAAAACAGATGAGCCCCGAGTGGATAATTGCACTTAACCAAGTGTCCATCCACAGTTTAAAAAATTAGGGAAAAGCTATACCTATATTATATAAAATAACAAGGCTGATGAGAAAGTCAATGTCTGTATAAAATATCCGTAAAATGTTTTTTTTTTTGTCCTCTACAAAAACATTCCAATTTTGAGTATCTGTTACCACAATTCTGAAGAACTGCTGAACATGAAGATGACTCACTGTTAATATACAGTCCATCTACCCACCTAACCATACATCCAACTGTTTATATAATAGATTATAGTATAATACAACATGAATAAAAATATTAACCTTTCCTAGAGATGTAATTCAACCTCAACCATCTGTACCTTTTATGGAATGAATCCATCCGCAAATTAAACTCATCATTTTGGAGTACATATATAATCCTTAGATTCCACAAATGGACTACTGCTTATATCATGGCAGTAAAAGATCTAAATAAATAATTTACACCTAGAGTAAATTAATGTAATGTACACCTCTTACAAAAAATATCAAAAGCCCCGTCTTATTAGTATCAGAATTATTAATATCAGAAATACAATTGCCATCAAAGCATTAGTGTATCTGTACTATAGTTGAAAGTGCACATTTAAATCATTTCTATGTTAACCTGCAGTTAATCTGGATATATATTTTACATAAATTAACTAAGCCAAAACCCCCCTCTCTCTCTCTCTCTCTCTCTCTCTCTCACACACACACACACACACACACACACACACACATTTGTAATTATATCTTTGTCGGGACTCTCCATTCATTTCTATGGGAAAAACTTTAATCCCAATAATGACGACCTTAACCCCTACCCAGCCCTAACCTTAACCATGAGTGACGAAAAAATATACAAGACATTTTCACAAATTTTTATAAAACTGAATTTCCCTTTGTGCGGGCCAAAATAATGGCCCCTACAACATCAAAATAATAGTTTTGTGGTGCAGTGGTTAGCACTGTTGCCTCACACCTCTGGGACCAGGGTTTGAATCTCCGCCTGGGTTACATGTGTGGAGTTTGCATGTTCTCCCCATGTCATTGTGGAGTTGTGTATATATATATATATATATATATATATATATATAAAACATGTCCCACACACAAACACCCTCAGTGGCCACTTTACTGGGAAGTACCAGGAAGGAGACGCCTCTGCCGTCATAGCCACTTTGGGGGGAGGGGAGCCGGGCTTTCAGAGAGCCCGTTCCATACACCACTGATGTACTCACTTGTTATTTTTGCACTTGTGACCTTCCTGTTACCTTTAACAAGTCTGACCGTTCGTTCTCCTCTGACCTCACTCTTTAATAAGGTGTTTTCGTCCATGAAAACACCATTGTTTTTTGGTCATCAACCATTTACTGTAAACTCTAGACAGTGTAGATCATTAAAAGGCCAGGCGGGCATGTATGGCCCCTGCTTTCCACACCGCATTCGAAACGGCTAAGATGCCTGATCCAAGCAATTTTAATGCTTAGCTGAGCAGTACGTGGACTTCTGCACCCCGTCTGCATGCTGCATGTATTGAGTTGTAGACACGTGACTGTTTGTGGTATCTAATAAAGAGGCTGCTGAACATAAGTGACCTGTAGTGGCTGGAACGGTTTTCCGATGTTTATTCAGCTTCGCATTGTGCCCGCTCACTTTGCATTTTGACTAAGAAGATCATTCTGAAGTAAACATATGTGTAGAAATAACTGTGCTTATCGGTTACCATAGATCACTCTTAAAGACACATAAACATATCTAGCCAAGAATAACTATATACGTTTAACTGATCACAAGCTCTTCGTCTGAACAATTTATAATGCAGGAGGTTGTTCCTCGTCTCAGCTCCCTCAGAGATTTTTGTATAATTTCAGTCCCGGCTAACATGTTCTGCCTTTGTTCCTGATCAGGATCCGGGTTTTAATTAGTTTTTAATCAACCTGTAATACTGTTACTATTTTTTGAGCAAATACATTGAGAAAAGCAGTATACATAAAATGCGTTCTAAAGCGTTATTGTCATTCTTAATTCAAAAAGATTTATTACTTTTATTAATATCAGATATTCTCATTTCCCCTATTTTCCACAATAAAGGAGGAAATTAGAAACAGTAGTTTTAAATATAATCAAATGTATGACCTGCCAAAATGTGACCCCATCCATTTTTGACAGATAAAAAGATAATGAGACAGAAACCATGAAGTTCAACCAGATTTGAAGGACAATAGTGTATAATATAGATAGGAATTGAAATTGAAAATGAAAACCTTTCAATGGTGAAGAGTGGAACTTAAAATATAAGTTTGGTTACTCTGCTTGAGTGTCCTGCCCAGTCATTTCACTACACTCCCGAAAGTCCTCTTTACAATCGTTAAGGACAGATGAACGAAAGATGACACTTTATTGATCCCCGTGGGGAAATTCCTGTTTTCACCTCCCTTCTCTTGCTGTTGGTGACACGCATGCAGGTGAGAGCAAGCTTGGCAGTGAAGGGCAGCCACCTGTAGCAGCGGCCATGGGGGGGGGGGGGTTAAGGGTCTCGCTCAAGGGCCCACAGACATGACTATTCTGCTGAGGCCGGGCTCAAACTGGTGACCTTCTGATCAGAGGTACAGAGGCTTTAGTCCGCTGAGCCACACGCTGCCACCACAGGCTGCTCTTCATTGCACTTGTGCGTCCTCTTCCGGAGTGACTGTCAGCAGACCCCTGGTCCCTAACTAAGCTTGCAGTCACATGATCTGTACTGGACCCAGTCTTATCTACTGGTATTCTACCTTTCTCATTACATCTTTTCTTACCGCTACTACGTAGATAAACTGTATCTGACCCTGACACACAGGTTGTCTGTTATGTTAATTATTTTCTAGCAGATAATTCTACCTGAGCTAACTGGCCATTACTGAAACACGTGCGATCTCAGAGTTATTCAAATGCCACAAAGCTTGGCGTTACCATCCTCTAGCATGCGCACCTACGACTGGGGGTTCTTACTTCTGTATAACATCCAAAGGGTCTGCCCCTCCCTCTCCCGGCCGCCACGCCAGCTGCCCCAGTCACCTCTCGCTTAGCCTCCCGCCCATTCCTCCTGGCTAAACCTGCATAGCTGGCGCCCTGTTACTTAAACCAAAGCACTTTGTATATGAAGTATATATAGCAGTATACTGTATATAGTATAGGATCATCAGTGAATTGAGTGATAACACCAACATATAATTTTAAGCTTAATGAATCATTTCTCAAGTGCCTATTTTATGCTATTATGACGATGTACTTTTGCGAAATACCTTTATATGACCTCGTTGATAAAGGAACCGTAAGTATAATTTTATAAAAGTAAAAAAAAAAACTCAAAATTGCTTGACTACATTAAAGTGCTAAGACAAGATTTGCATTATCGCTAGAGACTGGCTAAAATGAAGTTCTGTCATTCTTAATCTGAAAGTTATCACATCAAATTCACTACTGATGACACTATCACCAGTAAACAGCCATTCGTGAATGAACTCATCAAATCCAATTCAAACCAGGAAATGGAACTGAAATTGGAACTGGAAAAAAACCTTACAGGAAGAAGAACTAGAATTGAATTGGATTTTCTGGGAGCTAAATTGAATTTAATGAAATTCTGTGTAATTACATGCGGGTTTCCTTAATACAGCTAATGATTACAAGTGTATAATATATATATATATATATATATATATATATATATATATATGCAATCCTAAATATAACACAATGTTCAAGGTACCTTACAAGTGGAATAGTGTTTTATGTAAAATACATTAAATAAAACTGGAGAACTTGAAGATAAGTGAGGAATGATGACTATACTGCCGTAGAACTGAGCTTTCTAGAAATCCATGAAATGATGTAGATCTGAATGTACTATTTATAGCAGTGAAGGATTATTTGAACAGAAATATTTTGCTACATTAAATGGAGATAATGGGTATTGCCTTTTTTGCTCTTGTAATACATGATGCTGCAAACCATAAAATAATAAGCAATTTGCACGGTTGTGGTAACATTCCTTTATCGATTATAATCTTGCGTTCATATACTTTCATTCTTTATTGCATCCAATCATCATTACCTGTTAAAAACTTCAAATTGCTAAAATGACATCTGTCAGGCCCAAGAATCTTGCCAGTGACACCGAAAATGTGTTCTACAGGTGCAGATGAGGCAGGAATGCCTGAGCACTGGGAAGCAAGTCTGGCCAAGTAAGGGAACCGGTTCTGGTTGTGTTTCCAGTTCTGGAGGGGATTGAGCTGGTATGATAGATTCAGATATCTTGGCACCTCCTCTTATGCTGGCAACTAAAATCAAATCAAAGTTCAACTTCCACACACTAAACCAACCAGCCAAAACATCAGGACCCGTGACTGTGAATTCTGGGTAATGTATTTTTAATAATTTGGAAAAAAAATAATTATAGACAATAATCTGTGCACAGTGTGAACAATGCATATTTTCACAATGAAAACATTTGTAAGATAAATTATCTTGCACAATTGTAATATCTACAAGATTGATAACGTGTATTAAACATATGCATTCTGTACTATATGAACTTGTTTGTTTATTCATATTTATTTTCTGCTTATTTTCTCATATTTTCAGTAGTAGTTATCTATAAAATACAAAATATTTTTCTGTAAGATTCTTTAGTTCTGTAAGGCTGGTTCAATTAGTCATGGAAAACAAATATGAAAACAGCTCCACTGAAGAGCATCTCTGTACCTGATAGTCATATAGAGTGCGGGCAAAACTGACACAAATTATTGACTTGTAATCATGCCACGGTCGGTAACAGGAAACACCAAGCATGGCTCTTTGAATGTGGTTTGACTTTGTGTGACACGGTGCCTGGAGGCTGCCCGCCAGGTACCCACCCAAAAGCGACAGGCATCTCTGAGAAACCGTCCACCTTCTGAACATTCCCCTAATTCATGCTTGTCTGCTTTACACACTCATCTAGCTCTGTTGATTTTGGATCTTTCCTGTGGCCTTCAGTCTAGAATGCTGCTTGTTATCCTAACCCTTTCTCACACAATTACACCTTGACTGTTCTCCTGGCTCCCAGTGCCTTGTTATCTAACTACACATTGCTCCACTTATATCAATGTATCAATCATTTGCCTACAGTTCTGAACTTAAAACTCCCAGCACTTAAATAACTCTCTTTAATGTTACATAAACAGTATATAAAGAGGCAGCTTATCAGCGGTTTCTTACTTTGAAGCATGTTTTATGATATTTCCTGAAACTAAAATACAAGGGAATACTATATCCTTCTACAAGTGTAGCTTAACTACAGTTAAGACTGGAAGGGCAACTTGGGCATTCAGAAATGGGGCATAGTCATGTGTCAAGCACACTCATTTACAGCACTTCAGTTTCACTGCCAATTGTTATACAACACTGTGTGCAACAATCAGTTTTCTCATGCCATTCACTAATGCCTTTCACTTACATATGTTGTAGCCCTTTGCCCCACTACCAGATTTGACTCCGTACATTTTTCTTGTGCGTATCAGAAATGTATTTTGTGATGTTAATTAGCAGTCTGTCTGAACACTGCGTACCGTCGATGACAACAGAAGTCCTGATGCAGCCATTGTTCAATGTGCTACACAGAGCTGTTTGACGTTTGCAAAATCATGGCTACATCTGCCTCCACTGGACTAACAAAAGTGATCAAAAACTATCAGGAGTTCATAATTTTGAGGCATTTGTCAGTTTAGTTTGAATATTTAAAAAAAGAAATCGAGCTGCCCAAACGTTGCTTATGTCGAGGAACAAGTTACTTACCCACAGTAAACAATCTCAAGTATATAGAGAGGGAGGCGTACAGCTATTCGGATTTCAAAAATATGTAATTTTTAAAAATATTTATTGAATTTGTGCTAGTAAACTTTTAGCACACAAAAACATCCTCTGTCATGAGGAGTATAAAGATGAGCCTATAATTGTGTACAACAGCCAAGGT
Organism: Hyperopisus bebe; assembly: GCA_026777045.1. Lineage (NCBI taxonomy): Eukaryota > Metazoa > Chordata > Actinopteri > Osteoglossiformes > Mormyridae > Hyperopisus > Hyperopisus bebe. Next base: position 6,711,266 of record JAODJW010000038.1, read on the forward strand.
TCCTCTTTGCTGTGGAGCCACTGAGTCAGAGGAATTAATGAAATATAATTTTGTTAAAGTGACATGAATTACTCTGTTAATACACAAACATTTGGCAATCAAGGACATTCCATGGTGTAAAGGGTGGGGCATTAGGACCTTGCCGCTTTTCCTGTCCTGTTCTAGCCATATGCAACTTTTAGCTAATGACTGTTTGCTAGAAGTTCACATTACGATGTAAACTAACGTCTTTCTAAAAGGTTTATCATTTGAAACTCATCTAACTATAAGAAAGCTCATATTAGCTACATGCCGGCTTACACGTTCCCTCCATCTTTTAGTCACTGGACTAAGTTTGCCACAGTAGATGGCACACATAAATAGTAAATACCACTGGAAACCTCTCTGCTCTGGATCTTCAGATTATGGTCTTTAAGCCCTGCTGTAGGCTCGTAATTCACTTTGCTTGATGTGGGTGGCCATATACCTTCAGGATTGAGGGTTAGATTCCTACCCCCAGTTGTGAGTGTGTGTGTGTGTGTGTGTGTGTGTGTGTCTTAACACGCTCTGCCCATGCTGGGACAAGCATCCTCCTTCCAACAGGCGGGTACACAATGTATGATTTTTGGCTGTCCCAGACAAAAGATTACCAACATAAAGAATGGCGGCAATATCTTTGATCGTGGCTCCAAACCAGTGGCCATGCATTGCACTGAGAGAGAGGTTCAAAGATGAATTCTGTCACGGTCCTGCGACCAAAGATAAGCTGCGACCAATTTCTGACAATGGCAGAAATGTAGTATGACTGTCTCACAATATGACTACTGGTACGAGCTACATCTACTAACGAATCAACACTAATGATGTTTTCTTGTACAGACGCTCCTCTACTTACAAACTTTCAACTTACGAACTTTCAGACATACGAACAAAGAGTCCAAATTGTGTTCATTGGGCTCCCGTTTCCTATCCGTAACATCAATTTTGTTTTCTACATGCCAATTCCGCCTAGTACGACTTTTGGCCTATACTCCCGCCGTGCGGCAGCGTAGCGTAGCGTGCGTACTCCCAGCATCCTAGTTCTTTGTACTTGGTTATACCCTTAAAATGATGTTGAATAACGACTTACAAACATTTCAAGTTATGAACGGCTGTTCTCATTCTTAAGTAGAGGAGCGTCTATAAATTGATTTGCATGGTAGTCTACGATTCAACAGGCAATGTCATTGAACAGTCTACACTGATGTTTATTAGATGCATGTCACACGGTATAGCTTGCAATAAACTCATTTGATTGCTGAAATCGCAGTCTGTAGGAAGCTTCAGTCGAAAAACATGCAGTTAGGCACACTGGTGCCCATGTGCCGTAACAGACCGGCCTCCAGTGTACGTGTGCACTGTTCTTCCTGACACTGGCTCCAGACTAGCCAAGACTCTGGCCCAGCTGTTTCGTCCCTTTCATAATCATGCTATTTAATTTTTATAATGTAAAATCCAGCACTGACAGATTCCAAAAGGTCCATTACATTTCTGATTACATCAACAGGCATCCCAAAACACTGATTCTAGGAGTATAAAAAGCCTGCGTTTCTCCAAAACCTCTTATTTTGCCTAGAGCACACAAATTTCTCTCTGCATGTCCTGTTTTTCAAAAATACAAACAGCTGTACTGAATTAAACATTTTATCGTAGTCATACCAGTATGGATACCTACGCAGCTGAATACAGAACTACAGCTTATACCGGAGAGGTTTTTATAACCAATGGTTGAGTTCAGGAATAAGAAAGTTGAAAATATGTGGAAAAACAAAAATAATGAGTTATTTCTGTCAGAGTGAACAGATAATCAGGCAGGAAATACAGGTTTACTATGGTATTATTTACTTCATAACAGATTAAGATGTTAGGAAATAAGGAGCTGAAATTCATTTCTTATAGGCAGGAACATATTTTTCCCCTTTAAGCTTCAACAGGTGACTGAGGCTCTTCCATATTCAGCCATTCTACCTGTAGCTCATCGCTCACATAATATTTGACATATTGTGTTTAGTTCTTGTCAAAATCACACATCGAAATGTATTAATTATGTGTATGTATGCATATTGTTTATAAATAATATTTCACTGTTTCTTTTGCGCTCTGCTGTTTGGAGTTGAAACTTCATGCCATTTATAGGTGATTTATGCCTGCTGGACATTATCAGATTACTTTAAGCAAAACTATATTAGTAGCTAATAATGGAAGCAATTGCTAATTTTCAAATGCATGATCAATTTCATGTTTTTTGTAATTTACACAAAATGGTGCACAAAGCAATCTGGCATTTATTAAAAGCAAAAAATAATAATAAACACAAGCTTATTCTTCTGTCTCTTCAAATATCATTAAGTTCTGACAGTTTAGCAAGGGAAATTATGCTTTAAGACTATAAATTTTGCTTCTAATCACTGGGCAGAGTGTGATTGACTACATTTGTACTGGGAAAAGATATTTTTGCCAATTTCTCCCCAGTCCAAAGCAAAACTCATATCATTGGAGCTGGAACATTGGTTTTTGGACTATAGAAAAATCTCTTAGCCCAGTGTTTCTCAACCCGGTCCTCAGGGAGTGCCAGACAGTCCAAATTTTTGCTCTCTCCCAGCTCCCTGCCAGATGGTCCACATTTTTGCTCCCTCCCAACTCCCTACCAGGAAGGAGCAAAAACATGGACTGTCTGGGGTCCTCAAGGACCGGTTTTGAGAAACACCGTCTTAGCAAGTCCAGTGTTTTGATTATTTCAAAGGGGCAAACACTTTCCATTATCAAAATCAGTTAATAAACACAAACATGACCCTGCCAACGAGTCTCGGGATTTCCGAAACACATCCATCCAGAGCAGAACGTTAACCAATTCCACCCCATAGGGAATGTATGTGCTAAGTGGTTCCACGGCACCCTTGAAAATATGAACTTAGTGTTACTTTCTAAGAATGCCCTGTAAATAGCATCCTTTTGCCTGTTTTTTTTTTTTGCACAGTGCTTGAATATACGTAGGTTTTGCTTAATTCTAGTGGATGTATATTGGGCATAATTTGATGATTCCATTGGTCATGGAGGATACTAAGCTAGTGTTTTTCTTCTCTAAGGCATGAAGTTCTAGTGTTAAGTCAGGAACTGGGTTCTAAGAGTAGGAGAGGCATCGGTGGTTCTGGGCCTTCCGCTGATGTTTCCCATGGAGACGGCGGAGAAACTGTCCTTATAAAAGCAGAGCTCAGAGGAGAGATGCACGCAGACGGTTGTGAGGTGGTCCAGTGATTTTGCGGCTTGCAATCGGATACCACGCAAGACTCTCTTGTGGTGGACATCAGTCCCGCTGCTTACAGCAAGGAACCCCAACGATTTTCTTTCATTATTTTACTATGATGTATATGTGATTAAATGTATGCATTCATGTAGGGAAACTGTGCATAAGAATAAGTAATTACTGAGTGTTTAAGTGTTTAGCAACATCTCAATGTGTGTCCCAAAGCATAGGTTGAAGACTATTTTTATTAGTTTGTGTGTGTGTGTGTGTGTGTCTGTGTGTGTCTTGTTATGACCTACTCCTGTTCTCTGTTGCTATGCCTTTTGTGCCTCTTGACTCGTTTTAGGGCTGCTGCGATCTATTGGGGGGCCGAAAATTATTCCACTTGTAGGGGGTGGCGTTAGACCCCTAGGCGAGGATCAAGGAGAAGAAGCACTCACCCGTTCACTAGAGACTTTCAGGAACTGTGACCATTCTTCGGGATGTGTTTACTGCTAGAGAGGGAGTATTGTTGTTTCATTATATTTCAAGAATCCGGATCCCTTTTCAGTTGTACAGGTTTTTCAGTTACACTGTAGCTATTCCTGACAAAAGGCCGCCTCCGGAGCGGTTATTGTGGTGAGCCGGACTAAGATTGTTTAGTGAAGGCGGGGATGAAGCGTCTCACACCATATGATACGTCCTATGAGCTGAGGTTCATAACAATGCATATGAACTGGTCAAACAAAAGTGGATTCTTAGTTAAAGCCTTAGAAAGCATATGCTATTGCATTCTGTGTTAACTAACATGTTTCTGCACAGTCTGATATCCAACATGTTGCTATACTGTGTGTTAACTGTACAAACGCAGCTATGCACTTGATGAAAGTGTACTGTATTCAACATGTTACTACACTGAATGAGCACTATGCAGATGGGAAAGTAGATGGACAATGTAAAAATAAAGTATGGCAGAAACATGCAACAGTTAAATATATAAAAAGTAGAATATGAATGCTTGAAAAAGGCTGGACAATAGCAATTATGGGCAAAAACTGCCAGCATTAGATTCAAAGGAAGCTGGGAAGAGTGTCTGCAAGGGCAGGAAAGCTGGCAAGCGGCCAGGCTTTGGTCTGGTCTGGGAGTAACGGGACGAGCCAAAGGCGATGGAAGGCACAGAGAGACTGGCCCGCGATCGGCTTGCCACGAGCTGGAGGACAGTAGATAAGAAAATGTATAAAAATTGATACAACTTAGTGTTGAGACACATCTGGGGGGGGGGGGGGGGGGGGGTGGGGGGGGTTTAGCCTTGTCTGTACCTCTGTGGTTACAATACTGACTGACAACATCAAGCCTAAACTTTCAATCTTACTTTAGTCTTATTTTGTAGTAGACTAAGCTCTAGACAGACAGACAGACAGACTGAGAGACAGACAGACAGGTTCACCCATTGGGAAACATGTAGTCTCATACAGAACACATGACATTCTGAAGAAATTCCATTCATACAGTTGCCTGTAGTTCACATTAACTTGACAGCATGTGACAATTTTTTATTTATTTTTTTTTTTTAAAAAAAAGCTGTTAAGAGTCAAAACTAATAATTTTGTGAACTGTATTTGGTTATAACACGACCAATCAAGACTGGTGCTTAAACTGTACTCTCCTGAGAGTTTGCAGAGCAATGGCATATCCTCTGTGCAGAAGTAGCCCCTGACAGCCTGACACACGTCTCCATCGTCACGTTCTGGCAGCCAAGGTCGTAGTTTAGCGCACTTCCTGGAACAAACACTGCTTCCTCGAACATAATGTGCATCTCACAGGATTGGCATTTCATTCATTTGCCAAAATTCCTCAGCATCCAGCTTAGTGATGTCACTCTTTTTTGTTAGAGGTAAGAAAATCTGGGTCAAATAAAGCTGGTCAAAACTAGTCTATCCGAACCTGGCACTGTGTAAATGAGGTAAGGAAGTGCTCTAATTAAAATGAAAAGAAGAAAGCGATAAAATGAAAATATACATCATTTTAAACAAATAGTGCCACTATCAGAATACTTCCCCCAAAGATCACGTGTACGCCAACATGCTCCTAGTTACTAAGTTTCATACCTGGTCCATTGTTCCCTTATGTTGTATGCACAGAAATAAACTCCAGTTTATTTTTGTTAGAAGCCATTTTACATTAAGTCATATTTTTAAAATTCATTTCTTGTTTGTATGTTCAGCCACAGCGGAGTTAAGTTATGAGATTGGTTCTTATAGGGTTAACATAAAACGTTAGCTTAAAAAGTATAAATTTTAATGGCATGTGTTGACGTCTGTTTTCTTCTTTTCTTTCCTTTCCTTCTCTTTTCTTATTTATATTTGGCCCGCGTTACCCTCCCATACTTTAGTGAATCGTGTGACAAGTAATTAATCACAGTTTAATGGCACATGCAGTATTTTCTCAGGCATATGAGAGGTCAGCATCATAAAAATCATAGTTCAACAGCACAAACTATAAACAAAAAGATCTTTCTTCTACATCAACAGCACCACCTGCACAAATCTGAAATCCCTTAAGCTATCAGTAACTAATAAAAGGCTACCATTAATCCTTCTCATGGCTTCCACCATTACATTTTACAATATTTAAAGTATATAATTTCATTTATGCTGATGAAAATGACTTTTTCCACCAGTTTTGTCTTTCAGTAAAACGGGCCATCTTTTCTTGCCTTATATTAGGTGACCTAACTCACTGTGCATATACATGGCATGTACTGTGTGTTTCAAGTGGCTTCTCTTACAATTCACTGCAATAACAAAGATGTCAGGGATCTGCCACATCATACTTAACCACGACTACAGTACTACAGTACAGTACTGTACTGTACACCCCACTACAGTACTCCTTACTCATGGCTCCACACCAGCGTGGCTTCAGCCCCATGACTGTAAGTTCTTCAATGAACTACAATGCTTTCACACTGATCTGGCTAAAAAGGTCGACATTTAGATGTAATTATCATACACATTTCTTTGTGAGACAAACTTACAATGTTGCTAAATATCTATTAAGCGCTGAGTGGGAAACTGCCTGGCAGAGCACTGCAGTGTGCTGTAAAGCGTCCTGCAGGCAGCCAGGCCCTCACTAGCACAAATGTGCCTTCACTTCAGGGCACTTTTACCACAGCTTGCCTCAGACTGACAGGAATCATCAGGGACTCCAATCACCCTGCATAACCACTTCACTTTCGCTTCAGGTAGATCACATAGCCCACGGTTCAGTGGCTGTATATACCCACAGGCTATCAGGCTACTCAATGTCTGATAATTATAAGGGTGCTGTAGATTAAACTGCTGGTCATTTGCACCTTCTATTCATTACCACCATTCTATTTTGCTGTTTGTTTTTAGGATAGAATTTTGCATGGTTCTGTGTTATTCACCACTACCATTGATGTTATTTATTGACTACATCGCTGCTTATGTTGTCATTATCGTCTGATTATGCTAGTTACTGTTCTTCCGTGCTAATATACAGTTAACTGACAGCCTGAATGAGGCATGCGAGCAAGCATCTCATTGTAACAACAAACTTGGAGGTGGTTAGGGCCATAAATATCAAAGACACAACGAAACAGCAAAATGTCAAATCTGATCACGATGCATATGTTTTCAATACGTGTTGGTGCACAACATTTGTATGAAAGTAGTGTTGTTTCTTGCAAGTCATTAAGTTTACGGTCATAAAAACCATTGCATTTGAACATTCCGAATCACGTTGTATTTCTGCAATTCACAAACCAAACAGACTGACTACAAGGTAAAAAAAAAAAACCTGTTGCATGCGTGTAAATGTGTGTGCATGTGTGTGCAGACGTGTCTCGGATTGCAAATCTTATTCCAGCCAGCTTACCAGAGTTGCCAACCCTGTATGTATCCAAAACATCCAAAACCGAAACAAATCACATGTATGAAGATGATCCCATAAATGAGAAAGTATCATTGGGTAGCTATGAACATAATAATACATACATACAGATATTTTATATATATATATATATATATATATACATACACACACATACATATACACATACATATACACATACATACACACACACACACACACACACACACACAAAAACACATATATATAATTACATCAGTGGTTGGTGATTTCCAGTTCGGCTATATGCATTATTAATATATATACACATTCTACCACTTTATTTGTAGAATATACCATTGTTAATTTATATTTAAACTTATTTTTATATATTGTCACAAAATCGCAAATCAGAAAGTTTCCAAGAAACTAGCAGATTTCAAGTAACTGCTAGTAACAAGCCACTGGGTCTTAAAACAATGAGCTGCACTCAACCTTGTGGCAAAGCTCAAAGTTCACTTATAATCCTGTTGAATACTACACTAGAAAAAAATACATGCCCAGATTTCAACATTCCTTGTCAACAAAGTGATAAAGAGCAAATTTACAGGACCGGTGCATTGTTGACAGGCAAAGGGGACTGTTAGCTCAGAGAGAACATGCACCCATACAAACTAGCTAAGAAACTGCAAAACAGTTTGCGATCACTTCGGTCAAACACGTGGACTTCTGAAGAGCTTTTAGGACCTGACCCAGTGAAGCTTACGACCAACTTTCCATGACCGTTGATAACAATTCCATTATTTCCAGAGTATGGAACCAGTTGAGTGGTGAATACCTTCTGAGAGTGGTCTGAGGAGGGAAAAACATTAACTGCCAACAAAGCATTGAGTGGCCAAGACTCATCAATGTGAAACGTCAATGAAGCAACCACTGTCCATAGGCACTCACCACTGCCATTGAGTATTGCGCAAGCCTTGTTATAAGATCGAGAACTTACAAAGCAGCTGACCAACAGGACAAAACGATTCTCCTTTTCTGGATTACAGCATGAGCATCAACTCAAAGTGCACTAGGTTCAAACAGGTCAAAACTAAACTAAGAAACAATCATGTTTTGCAATGCAGTATCCTGCTCAGATGAATATGTTCTCGGACAAAAACCAAAACTACACACTTATGACCAGAGTTGAGTAATTCAGATCCAGAGAGTAAAAGTCCAGACTGAGATTTTGTTTCAACCAACCAGTTGAGTATAAAGAGTCACAGTCACAGAGTACTCAGCCGGTTGGTTGAAACAAAATCTCGGCCTGGACTTTTACTCTCTGGACCTGAATTACTCAACTCCGCTCATGACAGAGAAGTCAGCAATAATTTCCCTCAAATGACAACAAAGGCATTAGTTTATGTTTTCAGTACCCACTATTATGTTTGTGTGTGTTTATATTATATATATATACATACACACACACACACACACACACCTAAAGGATTATTAGGAATACCTGTTCAATTTGTCATTAACGCAATTATCTAATCAACCAATCACATGGCAGTTGCTTCAATGCATTTAGGGGTGTGGTCCTGGTCAAGACAATCTCC
>JAODJW010000038.1:6720080-6734225 GCA_026777045.1 Hyperopisus bebe
GGTGACATTGAGTGCTGCTCCACATGCAATCAAAGAATAAGTGCACATTCTTTTTTATTTCTCTAATTAAAGGCGTCTGACATTATTCTCACAGGGCATCACATCTTTACACAGAAAAAGCTTTTAAGAGCAATGCCTACAGACAATAATCATCACAAACTCAATCCCTGAAAATCAATATAAATATTTTGATATGCCACGAATGTATTTGCTGTGTAGCACTACTCCTCTTTTCAATAAGAAATAATTCAATCAGTCCCCCCCCCCGATACCAAGGCCTCTGTGGCGATCAGAAAGAAAACATTTAAAAATTCTGTCAAGATACATCTTCAGTTTGAAAAAAAACAAGGAATCCTCAAAAATGGGTCCTTGCCCTTTGCTTTAGCCTTACATACCTTTGCTGAGGTCTACGAGCAAACGCTCATTTATTTCATAAAACACAGATACCAAAACTTGTTGCTATGACAAAGGCAAGATCTCAACTTATTCTAACATCACAGCAGAAGCACCAAAATGAGTTTTAAAATGGTGACATGCTTTGTACTGTAAAATGGAGCTTCGTATGTCTTCAAAGTATGAAATCATATGACCGCTGTTTTTGTTAGATGCTGAAAAGCATTTAACCACACGGCTGTGCTTATTTTCATTGTTGCAGAAACCTGTTTTTGGCAATCTATTTCATGGATACATCTTTGTGTACTTCTGTGTAGGCATCAATGGTAAGAGATTGACAAAGCTCATGAATCTCTATTGTCTCTTTTTCAGGAAATTGATTTTGTTTCAAGGAATTATATAAGGATGCTATGCACACAGAGTAATATTTTTTGTTAATAACTGCTGCCATTGCTGTATATTACTGTCCCTATTACCCAGGTTGCCTAAAATAAACATTTTTGAAGCAATTCAGTGCATGCATATAGAATTAGCAAAAAAGTGAATGTATCTGTTAAACACGTCCTTGCACAATTTGATCTTCTATCTTCTGAACCTGTGTTAAATAGCTGAGCACCCTCAGTCCCATTCACCAGGAAATTATTAAAATAAAATTCTATTTCCAAAGGTTGCATTCCTTACCACTGAACCGTTTGCAAAGATATGAAAATGACCATAGTAACTTCTAAATTTCTTTCAGAATTTTCCTGCCAACATAAATGTATACTGTACCAAGTGATTTATGGAATGGTAAGACCAAAGAATTAATAAACAAATGTTTCAATCTAATGGAAGTGTTGTTTTGCCTAAAATTTTGGTTTTTATCCCTGGCTGGCTAACATAAAGAGCTGTGCATTGTGGGTCCAGGCTAAATCTGATGCCTTTTGCAGACCCTGTCATGTTTATCATCTTTCCTGCCAACCTTGGTTTCTCTCTCTCTCCTCCTATACCATAGTGGTATTATTCAAACCCTATTGTGTGGCAGAATTTGGGCCGAGCTCTGATGCAGTTTTATGCATTCTTGTGTAAGGGGTCCCATATGAAATAACCATTTGTTCACTCCATCTGTTACAGGTTCAAAATTGTCCACATGAAAAAAGAAAAGAGAAGAATAGTTTTAAAAAACCTACTCATGAAAGATTACAATCTCTCATACACATCCTTTGGGAAATGTTCAGTCTGGGGATGCATCCAGTTTTCATTCATCCAATTTAGTTAAACCTCTACCTGACCAGAGACGGCTACTTCCATTCAAATTCAAGCGCAGTTTACCACATGATAAATTTCACGATTCATGGACAGAGATGAATGGAAAATGGGGGTGGATTCTGAGCTCAGTAATGAAGGGCAGAAGAGGGAGTGTGCCTGGGTCAACACACTGTCAGCGTGTGCCTGCCTTGGAGGGCTTCAATTTGAAGTTATTATTATTATTATTATTATTATTATTATTGATAAAATAAGCTACATTTATACAGCACCATTCACAAACCCAAGGTCGCTTTACAAGGAGGCAAAATTCCCACACCTAAGTAAAACAGGAAGAGAAATGTTCATTAAACAGGAACGTTAAGTCAGATTTAAAAGTGGATAGCAAAGAACAGTCATGGAGAGACTGAGGAAGAGGATTCCAGAGTTTGGGGGCAGTGGCACTGAATCACCTACCACCCAAAGTGAGAAGCCTGACGCGAGGGACAAGGAGCAGATTACAGGTGGATGACCGGAGAGAGCGAGGGGGAGAGTAAGGGGTCAGGAGGCCAGTGAGGTAAAGCGATGCAAGACCATGTGGTGCTATGTGGTTCTTCAGAGGAACAACCTCACTAAGGCTGCATGTCACAGGTGCAGCTGATGATCATTAATTGGCACCTGTGAATTTTATATACATCAAGCACAATATCTCCTGGAAAAAGATGTATAGTGAAAGAGCTTGTGTCTAAATAGTCATGTTACAGAACGGCTGATACAAAAAAGCACAGTATAAGACAAATCACAATATAAAAAAGAATGGGAGGAAATTGTACAAAAACTGAAATATTACCTTGCCACATTTATTGGTACCCTTTTCAAGAATTCAAATCAGTCTGGGAAAAAAAAAAACTAGATTGGCATTGTAGTTAAATTAGACTCACCTGTGATAAAATTTGGGTCCTCACATGACTCGAATTACCCAATGAATGATGGCTTTAATGCTTAAAAGGACCATTTTTAGTCCCTGTTCCTTTTTCACAATGATAAGAAATGCTATTATCACCAAGCATAAAAATTCTAAAGGGTACAAGGCCATTTCCAAAGACCTTGGCATCCCTGTTTCAACAGTTCCCAATGTTATTAATTAGTTTGCTGCTCATAGAACTATCAAGAACCTCCTGGGACATAGTAGGAAGAACAAAATTGATCAGAGAAGCCTTCAAAGGTTGGTGCAAACACCAGGTGAAACACACACAAGGCTTAAGGGTGACCTGGCGCAATCTGAAGGAATGGGTTCAACCCATATCACACTAAACCAAGAAGGCCAAGGTGGATGGCACTACTGGAAAAGAAACATTAAAAGGCAAAACTGATATTTTCCAAAACTTACCTAGAGAAATCACAATACTCAGGGAAATGACATATGGACAGATGAAGTAGAGATCTTTATCAATGCAGACTAGCTTTTGGTTTAAGGTTGACAAAAATTAAGCTGACGAATGTATTAAATGAATCGTGAAATCGGAGGATTACTGAGGCATTTAAGAGGAAATCTGCCTCCCAGTGCCACAGCAAAACAGGTTTGGGTCAAACATCACGATTGCTCCAGCAACATGATGATCCAAAGCACATCCAAGAGAAAGAAAATGAGCAGTGAGTCCTGATCTCAATCTGATTGAAAATCTTTGGAATGAACTAAAATATATCATTGTGAAAAAAGAACCTTGCAAGCATTCAATGAACTGAAACTAATTGCAACTGAAGAGTAGTGGAAAGTACTAGGGGACACGTGCAGGAAGCTTACAGACTGCTGTACGAAACATTTCTAGGCGGTCCTTGTTGCTAAGGGTGGTGCGACCAAATATTGGGGAAGGATGTCTTTAATCCTGTCCAGGTCATATTCTGTTTATTTCTATTATTTATTCCTGTTAAATCACTACATTTATATTGAAAATGTATCTTTTTGTTGAATAAGTTTTGGATATAGTAAATCAAAATTAGTACATTTCCCAATTATTTATGATATTGCAGGACATTCAAAAAGTTCAGACATGCCAATAATGTTGACTAAAACTGCACATAAAGGCAGCTCTCAATTCATGCAAAAAAAACAACTTTTATTGTAAGACGCAAAAATATCTCCGATACGTGTTGTTTACAGGAGCGCTAACACAAAAAAGTGGTATATGTCTGTATATGTGTTCTCTAGTATGTACTAGTAGTATATGTTTGGCTTATATGTTTTTTGCTATAAGGCAACGCAAATTCAATGGGAATGTAAACTCCAGTGTTTGTGGGATGGATTACTTATATCGACTGAGAACTTCCTGTATACATTCTCTCATAATAGCACTCAGTCCCATGTTATGGCATGGCCAGGTTTTCGCTCAAACTGAAAAGCTGTATTAATCATTTCAAATCTAAATAACAATAACTAAACAAAAAGTAATAACTATTTAATTTTACAAATCCGTTTAGCTTTATTTCCGTTTTGCCAGAAAAATAGTGTGTTTACATTATATGTTTGAAGCCTCACAACCTACTGCGTTATAAGTAAGTTCATTTATTAAGTGTTATTAGGTTTCTTCTTGGTTTATTCATTTCTTAATTGAATTCAGGAAAGAAAACCCTCTGTGGACCTTCCATTGGCTGAGGGTGAGTAGATGACTATGTAAAAATCATTGGTAGTTTTCATATTAATAAAACTTGAAACAAATATTAAAAGACACAAAGTTACATATTTGTAATTAGTAGTAACAAGTAACTTGATCAGTACAAATCAAATCATATACTGTTAAACCTTGGAAAAAAATGAAATTGGTTTATTTGTACTGTAATTTAATTGTTAATGTATTCTTTTGCTGCATGGCCTCCAGTCAAGTTGTTAGCAATTTTTATTCTTCATTCTATTCTACCATTTGGGACATAATTGTCAAACCAATTTCCTTCTTTTTTGAAAATAAAGCAGCCTTCTCCTTCTAAGTGCACAATTTTTTGCATGTAGCCCTCTTAGGGAAACAATCTAGCAGTCCAGCATATTTTGTAATGCTAAAACTTTTCAAAACTCCACACAAATTCAGTAGCTTGTCAAAGAGTTCCAAGTGAAACCATTTGGAAAGTCTATATATATCAGCTAATCAAAATCACTGACACCACCTATTAATGTAAATTCATGGACACTATTAAAAATATATATAAATCTATGCAAATTTGACTTTCAGCTCCTGAACAACCACATGGTTTAATAATAGTAACAATGATTTCTTTAACATCATTTCAATGAAATTCAGTCATTATTACCATCACCATTATAAAGCAGTATTAAAAGCAAATTCTACCATTTCTCTACCACATCTCTTTTACAAAACTGCTTACAGACTGTAACTTGAGTCTAGCCTTATCATAATGCATATGCATCATCAGGCTTAGTATAGTCAGACCCGCTCAAAATTCCAAATTTAGATACTCATGAATCTATCTCCTACATCGAAAACAAAATATACCATTTCTTCAGTGAATCTCATTCTTATGAAATTTCCCATTCCCTACAAGCCGGAACTATTTGTTCTAGAAATATTTACCAATATTAATAGCTGGTAAATGTTCAATCTGGATCCTGTCCTACCTGAAACTTCAGGAATTCTGACATAACTGCCAACTGGGTGAAAATATAACCTTTTCTACTTAGAAATCAGACATAAAAAATTGTAGTTAAAATCCATCATCCATCCATCCATCCATCCATCCATCTTCAACCCTCAACCCAGACTCTGATAGGAAAAACAAATGCTTGATAAACTTTGATACTCTGAATGGGATAAAATATTTTTTGGACAAGCCTATTTAACTCAGAGCTATACAGAACTACGCTAAAAAACATTTTACTATTGATGCAGGACTCTTGCAATATCCAGTGAAGAATGGTACAATCATTTACATTCCTACAAATTTGGCCTCTGTTGGTGTGCTCTCTAAATCATCCTCACTTAGACAGAAAATGTACGGCCTAGGAAATGATGCTGATGATTTTTTTCTACCAGACTGCAGTAGAGACACCTTTTTTTGTGCACAGAAATGTGCATGCAAACATTCAGCTATAGTATACCACCGTTACACGTGTTAGGAGGAACACATCTATTAAGGGCAATGCTTGAGGGGATGGATCAATGCTTGGATGGATGGATGGATGGATGGATGGATGGATGGATGAGGGGTTAGGAGTCAGCAAAAAGGTCATTTTGCCAAATTCACAAAAACATAACTAATTACACTTAAGAAATAATGAAAGCACTTACCTCAAACAGAATTTATTCAAATTGATCTTAGCCTCTGTGATCAGCCCTTGATAACTTTCTTCAAAAACTGAAAGAGTTAAAGAATGTAGGTGTTACTGGTCTCTTACATCATTACACTGATGACTGATGGTAACCAAGACTTATTTATTTTGTAATATTCTGTAAGGATTTTCATTTATAGTTAAATATATGCTGCATGATAATCAAAACATATTTCACATTCCAAAAGTTAGACAATGCCAACTTTTTGCAAATTCTGAAAGTGATTTAATTCAACAGGTCCCTGACTGAATTATTGTTTTATTCAAGAGTATCACAGCAGGACCTTGCAGAGACTTGGAAAGAGTCCATGTCCTTCATCACAAGGCCAGAATCTAGCCCTCTGTTTTCAAAATGTTTTCCTACACAAAGGTTTTAACCACTGACTGCCAGTGACAACGCAGAAGATAAATATTTTCAAAGAAACGCTTATCTCTCTACACCAATCAGGTTGTGTTTTGTATTTTTCCAACTCTATCATTACGTCCTTGCTGGTGGTAACCTAGCTAATATACAGGTAATGAAAAAGCAATTTCCTTTTAGCTGTCATTTGTTTTATTTTCGATTTGTTTTGTGAAAGCATATGTACCAGGATCCAAAGCGTCCCCGATTGGCTATGTCTATTTCTGTAGGTGTGATATTGTTAACGGTGGGTGATTATAAACGGGATATTTTCTTCAGATGACTTTCACCCCAACTGATGGCTTTAAAAATCAGCGCATTTATTCATACATGCATTTCAACCCAACTGCAGAAAACAAACGCAGAGCTGAGTGATGAAAAACCTGTAAAATGTGGTGAAACAGTGAGCCATCAAAAATGGGGGGGGGGATTCCACCACGATAAAAATCTGCCGCACAACAAACATTTACCATTTACATCCCGTGACCGTGAGAAATCCGTCAGTCTCATGGTAAGACTGTAACACCTACCTACACCAATCACTACTGCTTTCCACCAAATAGCCCGCAGTGTGTGATTATCCGTGTTGGAGAGCCATCCCCGCCTCAATGTTCTCCTTCCTCGTGCCCTTTGCTTCCAGACTACCTCTCTATTTCCTCTAATACATTAAATATTAATGACTGTAAAAACATAAACCTACTACTGCAAATTGTAAAACACCCAAAATAAGGAAATATATTTTCCTACATTAAGCCACTTGACAACATTTTACATCCTGGTTAAAAGTGTACATTTTTACTTCCCACAATTATTTCAGGTCCCACCTTTCGTGTTTTAGAACCTGCAATCGGCTGGCCTTACATGACGTCATGTTACGCTTCCTAATAAAAGCAGATATAAAAATAGACTTTTCTTTTCCATATGCTCGGAGAGCCTGCACAAACAGAGGCACTGTTTTCATGATTTTTAGAGCGACTGAGCACCAGAAACCGTCGGAGGGACAAAAGGTCAAACAACAGGAGAGATGATGTCTGTCTCTTTCATAAGAGTTTCATCATCTGCTACATCAAGTGACAGACGAGGAACGAGCTGATAGAGGAGCCAAAAGAGGCGCATTTAAATTTTAATAAAACAAGCAGACATCCTTAAGCCCTGCCACTATACGCTCTGCCGCAGCTGAAAGAACCCAAACCAAAAAAGGGGGGAAAAAAAAACAGAATGACATCAGCATTATCTGGAAAAATCTGAGGTCATTGTACTTCTTGTAGAGGGGCAAAAACTGACTGGCCAATCAGACGAGCTGCACTACTTATAGCGAAGTTGAAAATTGCACTTGTTACCACTGCCAATTAAAAAAAAAATGTTCAAATACAGTCAGAAGGTAGCAGCAACGTCGTAGAAGAGAACTGCAGAAATTCACATGCTGTGGGTTTATTCCACAAAAACTGAGAAACCACGTAAGAGATAAAAACAATGACAGAGACTATGGTGAATATGGCAAATAAGTTTTAGAAACGTGCAAATGTGGACAAATATGTGATGGTCTGGTTGTTCATTAAGCCATAAAACTCTGCGCAAAATATTGCCAGCTATATTTGAAAGCAGTCTAGACTGGCTTGTTTCTTGGGCTTACATCAAAATAAACAGTGGATGTTTAATCTATAAATAATACATATTTAACGACAGAGGCAGAATATCATGGGCCTAAACTGCACACACAAAAAACGAGTTGCATACGTAAAAAATGTATCCGAGGCATAATGTTCATTTACAGGCGATAAAGTAAGCTTTTAGAATATTACAACACAAACTAAACAAATTTCTTTTCAGAAATATACAATGTTTATTTTTTTTAACAATTTAAAGAAACTCTTTGGGTAAGTAAGCATTCTGCTACAGTATGACTATGCCAATACTATTGTTGATTCAATGCCTTTCCCTTCATTAATAAATGAGCTAATAACTCCCACATATCTACATATTATATAGTAGAGATGATTTTCATGCAAAATCTTGGAGTTGTGATTTGGCAGATTTGTAACAACTCCTACTGTTACTACACATACTTGGCATACTAAGCCATCTTCCATTGTTACACCAAATGAACAGACTAGACTAATAATTATTTCTAAATCATCCACTTACTAAAACCCATAACTAAAAAATGAGGGCCTTTCATTCTGTAACTGGAAAACCCTTGACAGATCGCTATAAATACACTGTTATGTTATAAATGTGTTCCTAATCATTTTAAAACAGCTCTAATGAAGCCCTTACTTGCATCTAATATATCCAAATTATTTTTCTCAAACCTTCCATTTTACTGTATTTATTCCAACATTCCGTGCACTGACATGCATTCTGTAAGTTTATCAATCACACATGCAATCAGACTGCATGTCATCATTGTCTGGACTTAATGATGTACCTACTATATGTATGATTATGTATGGGAGGGATTTTCTGCAGAAAATAAAATAAGATGAAAATAATAAAATGAAAATACAATCTCCACTTTGCAATTTAGTGTTCAAAGTCTATGCGCAAAAATCGTTTTTGTTTTATTTCTTGCAGAAAACACGTCCCATAGTATGACAGCCATTGACAACCGGAGAACAAATTCCCTATGAGTGTAAACATACTTGGCTAATTAACCTGATTCTGATTCTGACAGACGAAGTGATCTTTGTGGTGTAAGTGTGCAGGTGCCTTTTCTATTATAATTTTGTCTCTGTAAATTTTGAACGACTATAGTAATAAATTGACAGGTATAGAGCTCCGCAGGCCGCAG
The DNA here is from genome assembly GCA_026777045.1 of Hyperopisus bebe. NCBI lineage: Eukaryota > Metazoa > Chordata > Actinopteri > Osteoglossiformes > Mormyridae > Hyperopisus > Hyperopisus bebe. The sequence goes on from JAODJW010000038.1 coordinate 6,729,225, forward strand.
GTAGGCGGACACTGTGGTTCTCCTGGTATACCCTACCCTTTCAACATTTTAAAATTCTATGTATGAAAATTAGGCAATTATTTAGATGTGTGAAAACTGTAGAGGACATGGGGAATCCTTTCTGAATTCCTATATAAAACTATGCCCTATGTTGCTTAAACAATATCTTTTCAAACATGCTGAAACTGAGTGGTTTCTACGTAGCTGCAAATGCTAAAAAAAAAAAAAAAAAATCAATGTTACAAATTCATGAGAGCATTTGATTTTTTTACGTTGTAAAAATATTTACAGTGTGATGCTTTAATCTGTGGTATATAGGGATGGTCAAAAATGCAAATTCCAAACAGGATGACGCAGAAATGATACCACTTATTTTTCTGAGACGCTTCTATAACACAAGGATACTTTCCTGAAGTATCTTTAGCTAAGAACCTGTTACGAGTGTGACTTGTGGTTGCTGGGTTTCCCTGCTCGTCTCTCTCCTTTAATGCCCCCGTTTATTAGCTCTTCTTGTGAGATAACTTCCCCAGCCCAACTTGTGAGACAGAACGACCTTGGACCTCCCACACAGAATAGCGGCTGTAAAGACACTGCTGTTTTACATCTCATTAGAGAATCATCGCTGGCTAATGGGCTGTACGTCTCTCTCGTCTGCAGTCTATTAAAGTTGTTCAGTCTGAATGTGTCTCCTAGTTCTTTAGCATGAACACCAAAAAATTCCAAGATCTATATGGTCTACCGTTACCCATTTGAATGGTTCAGGCTTTGCGCATACTTGGATGAATCTAATCACATATTTTTACTATGCCAGAACTAGTATCTGCATTGTGTTTTGTCCTATTTCTGATTTTTTTATACAAAATGTTTTCCTGTTCTTTTTTCATTTTCCTTTTGCAAAGGCCCATCTGTGCAAGATCTCGCAGATCTACTGTACCTCAGCCATCTAGATCATTCCACAGTGTGTACACAACAGATCCATATGTAGGAATGATATGTTGCATTGGCACATCTGCTCTCTCTCACTAGCCCTGACTCCAGAATTTGGTTTACCTGACCATGACCACAATGCCTCTTGTATTGTCATTCATGATCAAGTGGTTTTCCTTCTCAGCCAATCAGGATTCAGGCGCCGCTTGTGTAGATCCTCAGAGTCTTCATTGCATCCACAAAGACAACCAAGTGTGGACGCCCAGCGGGAGTGTGTCTGATGCTGGCTTACACCGATTCTTATACAGTTTTCTGATCTGTAATCAGATATTCAACACAACAGATGTCCTAAGTATCATCTCTTCCTCGACCAGTTGCTTGGCCGTTCTGGTGAGTATAATTGTGGCTACACCATCTCTACAAGATAGAGATGTATAATAGAAAAACTGAAGCCTATATATATATATATATATATATATATATATACATACACACACACACACACACACACACACATACATATATACATATATATATACACATATACACACACACACACACAAAGCCCCCCTAAAACAGGCCTAATGACACCCCTGTATGACAGTAAGCTCAGAACATATGCCTTTCTCTCAGACACTACAGCAGTAGGCCTTGCGAGCTTCCTTACATGGTTACAAGTTAGGCTACACACTACTTACATTTCATGGCTTACAGCATAGCAGTGTGTTGCAGGGCTAACATAGGGTGCAGATACATACTTATATGGTTACACTGTGCAACATAAATGCCATGAATTCTCTAAAGGTTACATTCTCTAAAGGTTACATTATCTGCTGCAGGTTACATCTTTTTGGTATTGTCCTAAAAATCAGATTCTCTAAGCATTATATATTCCATATTATGTCATAAGTACCTTTAGAAACACTACTTATAGGAATACTTTTCAATATCTGCCAATGTTGTTTTATTTTTATTTATTTATTTTTACAATATATGCATTTCCCATTGGTGGAAAAAATATTTTGAAATTTGTGTATAACAACGTTGGAATTTTCCAAGTGCCTTTGCTGTACAGGGTCACAGGAAGGCTCTCAAGAGCACATCGTTAGGGGGGCAAGTTGGTCTATTCAGAGGATGGCGGTGGGCACGCAAACTCCATGCACAGACTGGGGGTGGGGGGGGGGGGGTTGGATTTAAATCCCTAACCCCGAGAGGCAGTAATGCTACCCCAATACTGAGCTGCCAATAATAGAACAATTAATAATGAAACAATCATCATTTGTTGTATTATCATCATTTTTATTATTCTTCTTCTCCTCCTCAATATTATTATTCATTCTTCTTATTATTATTATTAATAAGAATAATAATATAGCTATTGCTGTAAAGCATAAACTAATATTTTATAATATTTTTCATTTTTTACATTCATATTACACTAATTGGTGAGTTACACCTCAAGACTGATTCACTTGGCTAAAAACAGAATGATACTCTTTCACTTGCTAGTGTCATAGTCTGAAATTCTGATTTTGTCATAATGTAATATATCCTAAAAACACAAACAAACAAGTTCCCCATAAGTGTAATCACAGCATACCTCAACCTCCCATTTTATACTAGGTGCCAGGTAATTAATGAGCTTTTTCTAGTAAGGTGAATATTGATTCAAATAAGGCTAAATGTTTTGCTTTAGGAGTTTACAGGTCATACGTATTAAATTGCACTGTTAATGCCTTTTACAGCAGAATTTGAATGTATATTGATTTGGTAAATTATTGACAGGATAATCATAACGCTTCTACCGTTAAATATGTAATTAAAATCCTGCCCCCTGAAATCCTGAATTGAATGTAGATTGTTTATTTCTTTATAACGTGATCAATGAGCTTTAAAAATGCACCTGAACTTTTCTTCAAGGCGTCTTCAACAATCATTTGACAATAAGCAGAGCTCATGGCTTATTATATAATTAAGGTATAATTACAAATGCAGCTTTGCTCCTTGACGTTTGTGGATTCGCTTCCCACCCTTGGCTCCTGGTTTCCTCTGACAGTCCAAAAACATGTGGTTACACCAAATGGTGGCTCTAAATTGCCACTACTGTGTGAATTGCGTGTGGCTCCGTGGCCAGTGATGGACTGGCATCCCATCCAGTGTGTCCCTGCCTCGTGCCCAGTTTGATGGAATTAGGTTGACTATTTTGCATTTTGGATGGATGACGGCAGGCGATGTGTGACCCCCTGGTTCAAATCCCAGGGCCGGCAGACTGGGGCCACCAACGGGCCCCTGAGCGAGGCCACGAACCCACAACTGCTCCAGGAATGCTGCATGCTGGCTGCCCCTGAGCTGAGTGTCAGTGTCTCAAGAACACGACTGGACCGCCGAAAAGACTTTCCCTAGAAGATCAATAAAGTATCACTATTCTATTCTATAAGTTATTCATTAATATACATTATTTTACATTAATTTAATCCATTTCTGCATCAGACATGTTATTTAATTTTATATATATTTATTTTTTTTTGCTTTGTGATATGTTTTTTATGTAGCACATTTAAAAATTAATACCGACTTGATTTGATACATTATGCTATACTAACCAGTCCATTACATACTCAGATTCAAATTATATTGCTCATGTAGAAAACGATCTTTTGGATACCCATAAAATATTTACACTTTATCACAAAACACAAGCACAAAAAAAACACACACACAGACACAAATACACTCACAACACACATTAAGAGCCCCAAATATACACGGACCAAAAAAGGGATGCTGTTGTTTAATACATGGGCCCCAAGGTCCATCCAGGGTAAGGTAATCAGCACGAATACATTTTAAATAAACCAGTTTGTGATTTACTGTATATGGAGAACAAGCTGCAAATTAGAAACAAGCCAGTAGACTACTTACAGATTATGAGTTCCACAAATCAAGACCAACTAGAATAAAATAAAATATAAAATATGTCAAAACAATGACCAATATTGTTCTCAGTGGAAAGAAAAAAACACTAATTTAACTCTAAACAAAAATCTTATTGTTTTTAGTCTTTCACACCCACACACACTCTCACACGTGCACACACACTCTTTCCAATTACTGCTCCATCAGGAAACATTTCTTGGCAGCCATTTTCTATCAACTTAACCTTGTTTACTTCCTTGGGATGGTGGCATCGCTAATGATAGGTGTGGCAACCATTCTAACTTTCATGAAATATTTCTTCCCAAAAATGAATCACTGAATTCCAGGAAATCTTTTCTAAATCTCCCATAACCTACTTAAAGAATGATCCTACTTAAAGAATGTATAATAGAAAATTAGGTGGGAGTAGATAAACACCACATGTACAAATTTTTTTAAAGAGCAGTTCTCGTGCCGATATTTGCTTTTTTTTTTCTTTTTTAATCAAAGCACTCTTTTTCAAAAAAACAATAAACTAGAGGCACAGACTTCAATTTCAAAGAAACCAAAACATAAGACTTCTATTATCAAATAAAACTAGCGACGATACAAATTACTAAACCATCAATATTATTCAAGTATTTCTAATAAAATATTTCACTGTATTCTCTGGGTGAGTTTTTATGATTTACACGACTCCCGAAATAAACAGTGTGTCTTTAAAAAAATCAAAAATATTCAAAAGGTTTAGCTTATATCTATTTATTAGCACATGATAATATTCATATGCCAGAAAGCTTAAAAATATTATGAAAACCACAAGAATGCTCTCTTCCCGGATACCTTCAGTATAGTAAAAACATATATGGTTCAACTACGGTCAACTCAGCAGGGATTTTTGCATGCAAGTGATTTTAGTTATCTTAGAAAGTTCAGTATATCTTGTAACCCACCCCCCCACCGGCCCCCCATAACAGGATGGCCAAATTCCGTCTGCTGGCTAGTGTGATATTTTCGATTCGAGACATGTCTGCACACACATGCACACGCATGTAGGAATTATTAGCTCCTGTAAATTTTTATATTCTCCACCAATATGTTTGAAATTAATTACGTTTAATTAATTATTATTTAATGCTGATTGTTAACCAATTGTTG
>JAODJW010000038.1:6734325-6749531 GCA_026777045.1 Hyperopisus bebe
GTGTGTGGGGTCACTAACCCTCCTTTGGTGCCTAGGCCAATGTCTGCCTCTCGTACCAGGCTCGGCCTTGTCTCAGGCCACCTGGAATTTAGGCCCTGTGATATGTGCATGTGTGATCCTACACGCATTTACATGTATTTGACAGTTACCATACAGTATTACCTTGTATATAGTCTGTAGGGTTTGCAAACTATCCCAATGGCTTTGATGTGGCTAATTTTAGATTTATAATGTAATAATTCAGATTTGCCATAAGATTTCTTGCGTGACAGTAAGTTTGTGCGGACATCAAATTCCAGAGGAGCAGCCCATGATGACCGGGTGTCAGTTCAAACTGCCAAAACATGCTCTCTTTTCCTTGGCATATCCTTCAATGGAAGATCTCAGGCAACTCATCACTACTGTTGGACAATAACTAACAGCATGTAGGTTATTCCTGTTGCTGGCAGAAAGCTGGCCATAGCAGTTATCTGCAGTGCCACTGGCAGAGAACGTGCCTCAAGTCTGCTGCTAGATGGTTGTGAGCAGTCATTTGGTGGTTCTCAGCAGTCATTTGGTGGTTCTCAGCAGTCATTTGGTGGTTCTCGCTGACATGCTGCCTTAGGTGCTGTCTAGCAGATGACTTCCTGCACTGATGGTGGCGGGGGAAAAGGGTGCATCAATGTCCCTACCAAGCTCAGGTTCTTCTGACCACTTGAACTCCCGCTGTTTGGTCAAGTGTGGAGCCATGAGGAGAAAGGACTCCTACAATTAGCCCACCTGCTGTGCCTCCATCTCTGTTGGATTTCTGCTCTGATCATGCAATACAGCCTTAACAGCAGCAGCAGGCTTAGCGCCCTGAAAATCGCATAATCCTGTCAGGTGATGCTGAATACTCAATCTACTCAATCTAACTCAAATCTGGATAGGATATACCACCTCTCATATTAGATGAAGTGAGGGGTAATTTTTTGCACTTACTCTACGACAGCAAATTCTTCGGACTCAATAGTAGCAATAGCCATGACTCCGGCTGCGTCCAGTTTAGAGGCTTTTCCAGCCTTAGTAGATGGAGATATCAGGTTTCGTCAGAACAAACAGTAGAGAAATTGGGCCAAAGGACAGACGCTAGGGAAGAGGTGTAGCAGCCCAAGTTGACCAGTTTCTGTTGTCTTTATCGATACCAAAAATAAAAATGGAGGATGGGTCCATAATCGACTCCTGTTTTTCCCCTTGCATCATAAATGATGTTACACTGTTTTTGTCCTGCCCCCACTGGGAGCAGGAAACACTGTCTATATGAAAGTGTGATCTACTGTTATTCATTGTAGTAGGTATGGAATAGACACCCAACGTTTTCATTTCCCATCAGGCTTCGATGTTTTGATGTAAGACATGGTTTGTCCATATTGCAACATATAAAGCGTTTCAAATTCATCCATCCATCTTCTGAAACCACTTGTCCTATTCCAGGTCACTCACACATGCATACCAACAGGCAACTTGGTGCCTCCAATCAGCCTCAGCATGTTTCTCGACCATGAGGGGAAACCAGAGAGCCCAGAAGAAACTCCATGATGACCCAGCAAGAACATGCACACTCATGGCAGAGGTTCAAACCCTGGCCCCAGAGGCAACAGTGTTAACTACTGCACCACCATGCCGCCTTGAATTTCAAACCACACTATATCATTCTTGGGGGGGGGGGGGGTAAATATATATTATATAAGCAGCTTTACCTCTGTCGTCCAGAAGGGGGTGCTGTCATCCTGAGTGTGATAAACTCCGTTGGAGATAGCAATAATGACTCAGATTTTAAGATCAACTTAGACAGGGCCTAGCTTTTAAGTAATGGTGATTGCAGATTTCCAGAAATGAGAAATTATGACCTTTGTTAAAACACAAAGTGAAATATTTCAGAAGAAACACATCTTAACAAAAGTATTCCGATTCTGATCTTTCAGCTGTCTTTTCAGATTATCTACCTAGCTTTATTCATCTAGACCATTCAGCATGAGATATTAGAGATTACAAGTTCTTTGGCATTCTGTATAAAATGAGCCCAGTGCCCGACTGCCTCCGATTGCTAATTTACACAGAAACAATATACTGCATTCTGCTTTATATTATTCATATAATTCATAATCGACAGCAGTACTCATTAAACATGACAAATATGAATCCTCTGAATTAACAGTCCCATTAGATCCATAACCATATGACAACTAGAAGCTTGTATCTGTCGGTCTAGATAGACAGAGAATAAATTCAATGGCTTTTATTTGGAATTTTTTGTATTCAAATGTTACTGGTTTGAAATTTGAAAAGTAAATAAGTATTGAATTGTATTTGCATGTAAAACTGCATGAGCCAAGATGTAACTGAATTGTCTCCGTTTGTGTGACCAAGACTCTGCATCTAGAAGGTTTCTTAGTCTGGTATTGAATTTTAAGAAAATCAAACTCACCTATGAAGAAGTGCATGTTTTTAAAATTAAGCCTGAAGCTATGGAAATGCAAATATTGAGTGAAGGTATATGAAAACTGAGGTCTCTATAGAATGGTTTGAACAAAAATTAGAAAACCATCAAAAACAGACAGACGATACCATCCGATATTGCCTAGATGGGACCTTCTCCCCAAAATGAGGTATATGAAAACTAGTACACTGGTGAGGAATGCTACTGCAAAGACAGTAAATTTTAATGATTTGCAGAGATTAATGAATCAGGGAGAAAATGTATGTCAGTAAACAACATCTGGAACGCTGTACAGACCTACCATATGTAGGAGAGAGACTAGTACAAAACACAAAAAAACACAAAAAAAAAAAAAAGGCTTCAATCTTCAAGTCCACATGACTGGGTCAACACTGTCCCTCATTCAAAGTGGTATTTTTCAAAGGAAAAACTAACGAGACACCCTGATTTTAGCAGAATCAAAACATAAAGCATCCAGTTTCAGTTGAACTGAACATCCGAGTGATAAAAATAAAAAGAAAAAAAATGTATAACTAAATCTGTAGTTCTGTTGCTTTGTTGTAGTAATTAAGGAAATTCTACTAAACAGCCTGCAATCCTGATCAAGATAAGCTGCTGGAAAATGGAAGGATGGACAGAACTCTACCACATAATGACATTTAATATTCAGTACCTTATTCTGGTTAGCTAAAAAGGCCCGGCCTGTTTGACAGTCTTTAAAGTAACTTCAAAATTCAAGATTCAATATAGGGAAGAGAAAGGATGGTAACGCTTTTTTTGAAAAAGAGGACTTATTAAAGGAAAACAGAATAGTCTAGCTATACAATCATATAGTATATTAAACTATATGAAAGGCAAAACATGAGAACATTTGTGCAACCCATACTTTGATTAAATTTAATAATGAAATGCAATTACTTTGACATACTACAAAGCATAGCTTTTAGCAGTGGCTATGAAATTAATATGCAGCAGTAACAAACAACACTGTAACTGGTTTAGCCATTTTATCCTTTTTAATATACTTTGTTGTCTAAGCTGTTTTTACTTGTTGTGTTTTAAGAGGTACCCATCATTACTTACTCTACTTCATAGCCAGCACTACTGTTTCAATCCCTGTGTTTAAACAACATTCCATGGGGCTTTGTCACAAGAGATCGTACGAGCAGCAGAAGTTACATTCAGTGCCAGGCCACACCAGTAAACCCAGGCTAGAGTTCACCACCCAGATCTGTCTTCAATGACCATACCTGATTACCCACTAAGATCCCAATAAATTTAAGTCCTATACTACTGTTACCAGGGACTCAAAGTTCTGCAACTTATTTTCTGCACAATAATGAGCAATAGAGCACAACCAATGAGTGTCAATTGTAAACCAGTGCCCACAGATTGCCAAACAGGACAGCCAAGACCCCGACATCTGTTACTTCCAGTCAACCAGCGCACAGTAAAATAGTCAACCTGACTACATAAAGGAATAAAACAAGAGAATCACGACTTCTGTCACTACCCTGGAACCAAAGAGTAACCAGGAGTCCCAGCCCATGTCCCACCTGTTTCTCATCAAGCTCACTGCTGGGGACGACATTAAGATGTACACCGCCATGTTTGAGGGGACTGCCAAAAGGGAATGGTGAACGGCTGGCGTCTGGGCACGTACCCTGGCTCCCTACTTCATAGGGGAGGCGCAGGCTGCCTACCACTCTGTGCCATGAGAGACGTCCAAAGACTACGACACCCTGAAGGCAGACATCCTGCCCACTCAAGCCTCTCCCCATTCAACACAGCACCCCGGTTTTACAGCTGGGGCTATGCCTCAGAACAGCGAGTCTGTAGGCAAAAATGTCAAATGTTGTAGTTGACATGGCGGTGACTCCAACCAGAGTGCCAAACTTTACCACAAGTGGAGGAAAGATGGCCACGGGCCATTTCCTTCCTGCTGCTTGCCAAGTGGTGACTCGTCTGCCAGGCAGACCTGTCAACCCCCAGTAAGATGGCCGAAGCACCCAACCAGGCCACCGCTTTCCTCACCCTAGAAGACGGCAGAGCCAATGAAACCCAACGCTCCTCAACAGAGCAATCAAACCCAGCAGATGAGGCCCTGATGAAGGTCAAATTTGACCTGGGACTACCCCCAAAAATTGGCTAACCAGGGGTAGGATTTCCTGGACAAGCCTGTTTGCCACCTCAGCTGCACAGTTCAGGTGGAGGGACACCATGTGTCAGCTCTACTTGATTCCAGAAGCACTGTCATCCTTGCCGGACCCTTCTGCTTCCTATAAGGGCTCTCTATCCCTCAACAACATGCACTGAGAGGTTAGGACTCTCCCTGTCACCATGATGAGTATTGCTCACTGGGGGAGTCACAGTCAGGGTCATACTCCTCCTACTTGGATGGAGCTGGCCTAGGTTTGAGGCCTCCTGTGATGCGCCCCTCTCTGTTGAAAATCTGATCCGAATCACCCTTGCAAGCCATACAGAATACCCACTAACCCATCTGAGCCAGTACTCCTAGCTCAAGCCAAGGACAGAGATGCTGAAGGTGAGACTCCCTTCTTAGCCAACAACCCATACTCAGACCTTTTCTAACCAGAGGTGCAGGCACGATTGTTGGCAAATGGAGAAGAGCAAGGCGACAAACTTAAACACTTTTGAGGAACAGGTCCTACAAGGTGAGTGGAGTACACAATCCTGATACCTGCTTCCTGGTGCAATGGAGAGGTTTTCTATTATTCAGTCTTTCAGCAAGGAGAATGAAGACTTGTTAGTGGGACCACAGACCCAGGTGGATATAGTCAGACTTATTCAATTAGCTAAAGATGAGATCCACCATCAAAAACTTAAGCCAAAAGATTTCCCATATGTCACTGGACAGCTTCCGGTCCCCCACCACTCAGCACCTCGGTGATGTTTCCCATTACTGAGGTGCCCTTAAGTGTGACCTGATAGATCTCCTCTTGTGCTTCGCACAGGGACATGCCTATATTCGTGCTGCCATAGATTATGCCACCAGCTCCCCCAGGCTCTCCTAATATAGAGAGCCACCTCAAAAAATGTAGCCCACAAGCTGTTCCAACTATTCAACCATGGACATTCCCAAGGACATCTTCTCAAACAAGACATGGTGTTGGTCTCCCAGCTGATGAATTTAGCAGACTCCTCAAGCTACACCACCTGTGGAACTCAGTGTGTTACCCTCAGATGGCCAGACTCATTAAGCAATTCAGACAGATACTTTGATGCATCATTGACAAGGACAAGAGGAACTAGGACTAGGATGGTATTAGGACAGCCTACATTCTTTTTGTGGTGCAGAAAGTTCCCCAAACTTTGACAGGTTACACACCTTCAAGTTCCTCTTAGGGTAAGTGGCATGGGGGCTGCACTACGTCATGATATAAGCAACAATAATTGGCATGTTGTACTATAGTGGAACACATCAGGAATTGAGAAGGTCATGCTTATCATGAAGGAAAAAACTGAACAGACCCAGTGGGCACCACAATGAGCCTACAACAGGCCCACCCAACCAGTGCCCTGGTGATGAAATGCTCATCCTCATCCCAAATACCTCTGCAAGTGGTAGGGGTTCTACACCACCCTGGAGAAGGTGGGTCATGCAACTGGGTCTAAAAACCAAATCAACCTGCTGAAGCGATAATTTGAGTTTTGGATCCTCCTATCATCCCCCTATGTAGAGTCTCCAGAGCAGCCCCACCGCTGGGAAAAGCAGGGAATTGTTTTCTTCCCAGTTTGCACGCACCTACTACAGCATTACAATATCATTATCTGACAAAGGCTATACTGGTGACACATGACGACACAAGGTGATCAAAAGTATGTAGCAGTTGGACATGTCCAAAATCTCCTTGTGCAGTCCCATCATGATGGCCTCTAAGCTCGACAGCACCAACAGCATCTGCAATGACATCCACCTGTTGAACAAGATTGCCTGATTCAACAGCTATCCCATGCCTCAAATGGATAAACTGGTGGAACATCTAGGAAAAGCCCACTCCATTTTCACCCAGGACTTCACTAAAAATTATTGACAAGTGCTTATAAGTGCAGATGCTAAAGAAATATGGACTTTAAACCATCTTGTGGTCACTGGCATTACTGACTCCTCTCCTTTGGGGACCACGAGACACCTCACCTTACTGAAGCTGATGTCCATCATGCTTAGATCTCGCTGAGAGTAAATGATGACCTACTTAGACAGTGTCACCATCTAAACACACAGATGTATGAAACACCTTGCTTACCTTCATAGTTAAGGTGCTGGACTCCAAAAAACTGGTTTTCCCTACCCTAGGACTGGCCAAATACTGCTGTCCTTAACTTCACTTCTGTCACCCCCCACCCCCCATTTGGACTTGATGCGGAAGGACTGGCCTGACCAAGTCCTTTGGATTAAGGCTACAAAGACCAGCTTCCAAGGCTGAAAGACGTTCTCATCACAGGTGCTTCAAAGGTTGGTCTGGAGCTGTCCTTTCCCTAGACTTAAGGAGTGAGAAACATCTAGGTCTTGTCCAAGCTCACTCCCAGCAAACAGTGGTACACTGTCATTAAACAGGAGGATCGGGCCATCAAATAAGCTATCAGTGAGTTGAGGCATTATCTCCTTGGGCAGCCCTTCATGGATGACCCAGGCCAAGCACACTAATAGCTGAATGACTCACTGCTTCCCCACCGTCCAGAAACTCGACTTCACAATCCAACACCACACTGGAACTGATCACAGAAAAGCCCACCTGCACTGCCTCTGGAATCAGGCAGTCCCCAGGTTACGAAGAAGATCCTTTCCTTAAGTCTATCTTTAAGTCAAATTTGCAAGTCAGAAAAATAACACAGTATGATAATAATGATTAAACAGCAATAATAAAAGTAACGACAGAGTACTGTACTGTCCTCTAGCCGACGAGCTGCTGAAGCTACGCATTCGTCTCATGAGCATAACAAAAGTAGTGCGTGCGTTCATACACCCATTGTATTTATCCTGAATTTTAAATATAATAGGCTTCACTCGCTCTCCCTCCTGCCCTTGCACACGCTGCTTTGTGGCCCAGGCTGGTAGCTGTCCGACACCCCGCCATCACAGCCAGAAGATAAACCCTATATAACAATGCCAAAACAAAATACCCAAGATTGTCCCTTAGCAATGGATGGCTGAAGCCCAACAGCATGAAGGTCACTGCAATAAGACATTCTTTATTTATTCATGTATGTATGTATATTATATATATATACACACACACACACACACACACACACACGCACACATACATACATATTATATATGTATGTATATATACACATACATATGCATACACATACACACACACACACACGGCGAAGGACATGGAAGCATCTAATACTGGATAACTGCAACTTCATCTTATATACAATACAGGCATATATAACAGATAAAACAACTTTCCAAGGACTTTTGCAATTATTTCCAAGTTACTGACGATTATGTATGTTCTGCCCAGGTGTGTTAAAAAAAATGCTCTCTGGAAAATGAATTATTATGGATCAAAAATAAACATTAGCTAAATAAATGAGATATTGAAAGTTATTTTGTTTTACAATATGGCCACCATCACCATCATAAATGAAGTTACTCCAAATGCCTTGGTTTTGTACTACAACAGAAAACCGGAAAGAAATGCACATGTTAAACACATTACACCATTGTGGAAGACAGAGGTCAACTTGAGACATAACATTTGTCTCTGTAGGTATACCGAATATTGTGCTTTGCATTTGCGTTCATACAGTGTTGTCTGCTCCAAAAGGTCACTCCTCGTGGAGGGTCTATGCTTCGTGTAAGGGACTGTGGGTATAGAACGGGTATGGGGGGGGGGGGGGAACAGACCCCCACTACGCCTTACATGCATTAATGATATTACATTTATAATATCAATATAAATTGCTAATTAGATGTTTTTAATTAGATGAGGATCCAGGGTGCACACACCATTTTAGACACAAATCTGGACAGCATGTCTATCGAAGGAAACCATTTTACCTGAAGGTGTGAGGCAAAGAAAATGGGGAAACCATTCAAATCACAAGCATTTACAGAGCAAGGACCAGAACTGACCTATAGCCCCGGAGGTCACAGAGCTTTACGGAGTTATTGATGCAATGTCAATAAATGACAAATGTCAATAAATAAATGAGCTTGATGGGCCGGAATGGCCTCCTCTGGTTTGTAAATGTCTTATGTTCTTAAATGTACAAATTACAGGTGACAGACACAAACTTCATGCATGACAATGAATGATAATGATCAATTGATAGTCATTATCATCAAGCAGTTTGGTTGCTGAGGTGAATGACATGACAGGAGTGTCTATTCAGATAATTGAATTTGTATACTTTATAAGTCTGGGGTCTTGGATACTTCTTTTAGATACTGTATCATGCCAGATGTCTGGGTACTGTTGGTGATCTGTCATCATATGACTCCAAGGAGGAAGCCAAAGAGAGCAATAAAAAGGATTTTATTTATAAGTAGTTTTGATATAGAAGTAGAGGACGGCAAGGCAAATAGAGAATGACCCAGGCGGACTAAACTTCTGTGGCCTGGAAAAAACAGGAAAGGCTGTGGATACACATGTAGTCATGACCTGAGACACGCATCATAAAAGCAGGCACAGCTAATACGAGTCGTTTTAATTTGACAGACGGCCCATTGCATGAAACAGGAAATCTATGAGAGGCAACATTCCTTCCATGCTTCTTTAAAAGCGATTCTCTAACATAATAACAGTTGACACAAGCGAGAGAAGATTACTAAGATAAATCAATTGAACTGATAGGTGAGAAGAGGCATTCAGTGTTCAGCTCTAAACGCCACTGGAAGGAAATGATGACCATGCATTACAGAATCAGCAGTAATCACTAAATTTCACCGTAAGCCATAGAATATACGTCAAAATGCCTTACCGCTTAGTAGCTTTTAGGTCTTATCACAACTCTGCAAAATGAACTCCAGTGTAATCCGGATATCTTCTACAGAAGCTTGCAGTTTAAGCTGCAACATTCTTAAGAGGCATGGGTACATATACAGAAGCTTTTAAGCAGAAAATACTTCAATAACTTCACGATCAAATAAACAGGTGAATCATTTGGTGGTTGTATTGAATACAGTGATTGTAATGTGACAAGTGAAAATGACTCGGAACATTCAAAATATTATACAATGCCGATTGTATCAATGGCATAAGAACTTGCAGGCATCAACAGAATACCAAGACATTTAAAGTGACTGTCAAATTTCACATTCTACATCCTACACATTCAACAACACTGGAAATGATTTTTCAAAATAATAGAAGGAAGCAGAACACCAAGATGCTGCAAACAAATTTAAGATTGTGTCCCCTTTTAGAAATGTATGCCTTTTTTCAGAGCACTGTAAATAAAGCTTATTTACTACTTCAAAGTCTGCATGTGAAAATAGCCTTTTATCCAGAAACCATTTGAGGCAGAATTTCTCACCGTTTCATGGAATAGTACAAGAAAAAACAGAAATTTTTGAATAGACAAACTAAAATGCGAAATTAAACATTGATTTCAAAATTAATGACCACTTTGTAAAGAGGAAAGATATTTATATGACTTCTCTAATGTAATGGACTTTAATTTTAGTTTTTTTTTTTTCCTTTTTAACAAAGCTATAAAATCTGATAGGAGTTTCTCGTGTGCAGACATCCTGAAACAACCTCTCAAATGTCATGCATGGCACCAGAAAAATGCATTTTTACAGGGAAATTTAATTAAAAAATTATAATATAATAAATAATATAAGCGTTATAATGAAACCTTCCCCCCAATGTCATACCACTTCCTCAGTGATGTTCGGAGAGTTTGTTTCTGGGTATTAATCACCCACCAATAAAAGCAGCTGCCTGTAGGGTCAGGGAAGCATGGAATTTATACATATTACAGTTGTGAATTGATCAAAAAAATAATAACATTTTTTACAGTTTTCTGTAATTATTCATAATTTAATCGCACCCAACATTAAATCTTATGTTTATAAATATTTACACATCAACCCCCCAAATTAATGTAGAATTAGCACTAATAAAGTAAGCTTCCACTGAGATGTTAACTAGACTTTAGCTGGGAATTTTGGGATTCTGGGCAGCGTCATACTCAAAGTTCTTGCATTACCTAGAAGCAGAAAGGAAAACTATAGGTCTCCATTAAAAATCTTTGGTCATACTATTCTCACATTTGAGTATCAAAATACCACATGCGTTAAAGCCATCAAAGAAATAACGCATTACGGCTTTAAGATTAACTTGAATGTGTGTGTGTGTGTGTGTGTATATATAAATATATATATAACAAGGACTGTTAAAATGAATAAAGTTCTGTCAAATATATATTGCATAAAATTAACTTTATTCCATTTATGTCATTTAGCCTATGCTCCAAAATAGAAATCATCATGCAAAATAAACATGTTATCTGTCCAAATAATGTCATAAAAAGGTTTGCTTATGAATCCGTCATTTATAAATTGTCTAGTTTCCTGTTCCTGGTGTCTTCTCTTTAAATGGCATTTTTGCTTTTTTAGTATGTTTACATCAAACTGCTCATATCTAGTGGATGAAGTTTAAAATTGGACTAAAAACAGCTAGTGTCATTCCTTGATTTACAAGATCTTGAGTTACGAACATTCGCTATAACGTATGTCTGATGAAATGCCGGCATTTCCATTCGTGAACTCATGCGTGTTTCTCGGGCATTGAAACACAAGATTTCTCTACATTTATCAGTGCAAAAATCAAATAAATGTTTAAAATCATTAAGAAAAGTGAAAAGCTAATAAAGGTCAATCGTTCGTAAATCGAGAGATTGCTGTAATACTACTTGAAATTATAATACTGGCGAAGGGTGGTTTCTGGTCTGGTTCGCCATATGTGCAGTCTACGTGTTTCCTCTTGGTTTCTCTTGGTACACCAATTAACTCACAATCCAACTGCAATCCGAAGACATGTAGCTAGCTGCACTGGTGTCTGTAAATTGGCTTTAGCACATTATTGTTTGTGGAAATATGCACCATTTGTTGGACAGGTATCTAGTTCAGGGTATACCTGCCTTTCGCCCTGTGCTTCCTGGATTAAGCCCCAAGCTCATCACAAACCTGCAAGTGGTTCTGGAAAATGAACTGATGCAAGGTATTACAGTAGGGAAGTCTGCACATTTTGACTATTCGTTTTGTGTAGAAGTAATTCACAGCAGCACCATTATGAATGAATGTATCTTGTTACTTGCGACATAAATAATCAATACACTGCTATGGGCTTATATATGGAAGGTTAAAAGAAAAATCAGGTGGCTTAGCATATACAAAATGTGTTTAGCAAACTAGACATTCTAAAATATAAGCAACATAGAATACAGTACAGCATCATTCCCTGTGGAACTGTTCCAAGCAGGTTTGAGAAATGATTTATCACTGTTAGATGATACAAATGCAAACGTATGGTTCTTAACTGCTTTTCTAATCCCACTGCATAGCAAACAATGATGTTTGCAGTCTTGTTCCACACCTGGGCCATTTATTATTTTGAATGATTCCTTCTAAATCTTTAATTTGTGGATTTTCTTGTATATAAATTTTGCTTCCTATACTGCTCAAGGTTCCGCAGCACGATCATTTTCTTTGCCTGCCTTTTGAAAGAATGTCAAAATACATGCTATTTAAATTGTGGAAAAGTGGAAAGAGGGAAATGATATCTGCATTTGAATCATATCTTTTTTTTAATCTGATTTTTTTCTGTATGTTAAAAAGTAAATGATAAATTCACATTAAAACATACTAAATGAAGCTGCATTTCTGATGTGGCAAAAATGTTCTAAGCCCTTAATGCTTTAATATTAAATGCATCTCTAGTCCAGGAATAAAATATTTTGTCTTTATTTTAGGTATCAAAAATTGCCTAGGAATAAATAGAAAGCTTGCATTTAACTTGATTTTAAATTTGCATTGAGTTCAACCGACAAGTGACACTTACATTTTAGTTTAACAGTAACCATTTTATAATCATCCTTGTTTCAAGTGTGCCTTATAAGTAATGTAAATGATTGATAACTGCTGGCTAGCAAATAGTGCATGATCTGTATTAAATTATTTTAGAGGTAATGTGTTAACCCAACAATTCGCCAACTATCACTGAAACTGTGAGGACTGTGCACATACAACCAGTGTTATACAAGAAGGGAAAATTTAGATTTAATAAATTGAATAATGTAGAATTATTTCATAAATGTGAAATTTATGATAACAGACTGTTAGGAACACAAAATATTTTAGCACTCCTCTGTCTAACCTCTTACTCTGGTTTCACTGGGTCTTTTTCTAACATCTCTGACAGCCAGAATTTGGTCCTGCTGCTCTGCATTGTGTAACTATTAACACGAAGAGTCTCTGCGTTTAAAAACTTCTGTTGACTACACACAGCCTCAAAGAATTAAACAAACAATTTAAGTATTCTAGTTAAGTAGCTCTATAAGACCCCGCCCCCCCAAATTAAAATCTCAGTGGAATTTATTTTGTTCTCAATACAACAGCGTAAAGCTTTAAAATGTCCTATTTGAATTGTATTTGTTCCAGTTCAGTTCATGATTATTTTTCAGTCTTACTTGTTTTTACCAGTTCAGACCTATAAGATTAAAAACTATCTGGTAATTTTATTCACTGAAAATGAAATTTAAAAAATCAATTCATTTAACACAGCTGTGGCAGTTGGAATAAGCTGGACAAAGGCCTTGTAAGATAATTCTAAAAGGTTACATATCAATAGATTACTTGTTTAAATTAAAAATTCATTCTATGACAGAACATGTGTTACTTGTAATGCTATAAGATTACAGGATACAGAATGCATTGCGGAGCTATTTGTAAGCTGGTCAGTGCCGTCTCACACCAGTTACATGTATCCAGTCTCTAACTTTTTTTTTTAATATTCTGCTATAGCTACGTTTACCAGGTTATTCCATATCATGTTGGAGTTACTCTGCTTTTGCTTTCTGCCCTTTCTCCCTCCACTAGGGGCCTTTTGGCCTTAAGCTGACAAATCATTACCTAGAACCAGACATCTGACCTGCAAATGTCTAGAGAATGAATACACATGTTGGGATGATCTACTTTACAGATGCTGCACCAACCGCTTCCCCTGGCAGCAGCGCTCTGCGGCTGCTGAGTCACATGACCTTGATTATTCGACCCCAGCTGCTGTCATTCATGATCAAGCCGCTTCTTGTATATTGTTTACAATCACAGTCGTCATTTACACAGTCGGCGGCTCGGCAGGTAGCACAGTTGCCTTAAAGCTCCAGTACTGGGGATGCAGATTCTGACCTTGTTCCCTGTGCCTGGCGTTTGCGTGCTCTTCCGGGGCTCAGCAGGTTTATTCATGCTGCTCCGACTTTCACCCACAGCCCAAGCCACACAGTTAGGTGAACTGACATCTCTAATTTGACCATAATATATGGGGCCCTAAACGGACTGGCAAACCAGCCAGTCATGATGCTCTGCGGCCCCACCGTGACCCTATACTGCAGTGGTTTTCAATCCGGTCCTTGGGCACCCACAGCTGGTCCATGTTTTTGCTCCCTCCCAGCTCCCTGCCAGACAGTTCACATTTTTGCTCCCCTCCAGCTCCATGTGGGAGCAAAAATGTATACTGTCTGTGGGTCCATGAGGACCGGATTGGGAAACACTGTTATACTGATTGCAAGATCCTATACTGATTGACCCAATAGATTTGCAAGGCAGATGAATGGATTTGTGCAGTCACAGACCCATTTGTACAGGAGTACTACCCAGTTGCATTCTTTGAATGACTGGGGGCATAATTGTTGTGTTCCCTCTACGGCAGTTTTGAGATTTTTTTATTTTTCTATCTGGGGAAATCTGTGTTTTTGATGTAACTATATGAAATCACTTAAAATTGCACTTCTTGGCACTTTTTAATGAATTTTCTTTTGAAAATCACATGAAATTGGATTATGTAACTTTGTTGTCATGATACCATAAGTACTTATTACAAATAAGAGACCCAGGAAATGTGCTGACCTCTCCTGGTTGGTGACCTTGATGTCATCTACCGCACTTAAGCCAAGAATAAGGGGATGATTATTAACCACTAACCTCTCCTTTTACATGAAACACAAATTAATATAAAATTTACAGCACGATTTTTTTTTTTTGCCAGGTGGTTTGCTTCCCCTGATGTACAGTAATAGGCAAATCTATGTCATGTTAAATATCTTTTTATTGAAATTGAGATTTGAAGAATGGCTTCTATGTAGCAGTATGGTGTGGGCCTAACATTTTCAAAATACAATGGCACCTCTGAAGTCCTTTCTCCTTGATTTCTGATACAGCATGTACTCACCATTACAAACTACTGACAAGCAGTTGTGATGTGTCACAACTGTGCAAAGCATTTTATAGTGACAGCATGTGAAACTACCATTTTACAGTAGCTGGTGATTTTTAGAAGTCCAATGGCAGGCGGAACCAAGATTCAAATAATTTTGTATTCAATTGTTTCTAAATAAATTTCATTCTGGTAAACTGGATCTCAAGGTGTAATATTATATACATATAAATCGTTATGGTACTATAATGGTGAATTTAAGGCGGTTGTATTTCAGTTTAACCATCTGCTGAAATTTCAAACAGGGGATTCAGGTGTATGCGTTTCAAATA
>JAODJW010000038.1:6749631-6766737 GCA_026777045.1 Hyperopisus bebe
GTTACAAATACCGTGCAATCTATTAGAATATAACATATGTATTTGTGTGTAACAGTACAGTTGGGCAATGCAAGAACGTAAATAACTGACTGCACTAGCACCAGGTTAGGTGAACGAATAGGGGGAGAAGAAAAATATATGCGACTGCTTTAAACAGCTGTCGTGGGGGCCTTGCTTTTTAATTGCCGCAGTGGGAGCTGTCAGCTAGCCCCACCCATGCTGGGCACATTTGGGCCGATATTATTAGGAACTTCCACATCAGGGCTGTGCGCCACAGTGGAGAGACATCGCCCTACACAGTCTGTATACCGAATGCTACCACGATTTAAAGGGCCACCATCACTGTTTGCTCGCCTTTAAAATCAAAAGTCAAAAAATGCAACGGCCATTACATTCAATATTCACATCTTTAAAATATGTAAAAATGTTTACATCTATCTCGCAGTTAAAAAAAAAAAAAATCTAGTGACGTGGCCAGCGGGAATATTCAAAATCTTCTGCATCTTAGGTTCCTCTTTTTTCAGTGTTCACTGTAAATTCCTCTTGCTTGGTCCATAATGTCACCTGGATTGCTTCATACGTGTTCATGTAACTTAAGACATGGTATAATTATTTTGTGCAGCCAAATACGAAAAGTCCATCAGCCACATCACCGCAACACATTCTATTGAAGTCTAATGCCTTTACATACATCCGTCCAATTCACTGTGGCTTTTTTGGCCAGAAAACAGATGCTAACTATATGGGTCATATAAAAACATGTTGTGACACTGAGTTCAGTGTACTGAGTTAAAGGCAAAGGCAATTCCAAAGATAATCAAAATGACGGGGCGGGGGAATGCACATCTATTCTGCCTGCACATTTTGTTTATCTTTTTTGGAATTCAGTCTCAAGACAGTATAGTCATGACATACAACTAAATACAGACAAAAATCTATGCCGTTACACTAAAGCAGTAGCTCTTAATCGTTGTTCTGCTGGATAAAAGTTAGATGTCCAAGATTTTTGTAAGTCAGAGGTGACAGCTCCAAATGAAAAGAAACTGGATCAGCCTGACCAATCTCAGGATGATAGGATGAAAAAATTACACAATGACTACATGATTTTGCAACCTTCAAAGTGAGCAATGAGGGTAAAAGTCATTTGGGAGTAAATTGTCTGTAAAAATTCTGCCCATACAAGGGGAAATTGTCACCTTGGAATGAGCAAACCGAATATTACATCTTTAAATGAAAGAAAAAAATCCAACTCACAACAAGCTCAAGGAACATAAAATGATCGTCTATTTATTCACTCTGTAAAACTGTTTTTGCGTGCATGAATGTATTATGCAGATATGTAAATTATTACCAGAGCTATGGTAAAATAAATAATCTGACTTGGTAAAAACAAATGTTTGTATTCACGGATGATGTAAGACTACAGCCACATGTGGCATACTTACGGAAAGTTGATTCAAGACCAACAATATAAAAAGTATTTATAGATTACCGTAGTACCTATCAGGAAAGCCAATTCTAAATAAGAAGCAGACCTTTGTACACCCAGCTATATATTAGGTATATATGGGGCATTTTATAATAGAGTATCAATTTCTAAGTGCAGGAATCATTTTATGTGTATGCTTAAAGAGCATGACAGTTTATCATATAACTGCAAACTTATCATACCTTTCATTTTTTTTAAAGGTGCGTCAACTTACCTAGAGATGTGTTAGCTATTTATTGCTTTAAGAATCAGCTCTCAAATTTCGGTAACTCTTTTCACGGAAACACTTGCCTGACAAGCGATATATGGAAGCATGTATATGTATAAGAAGGCAACACATTTTGACACAGAACATCTTGAGGTGGTTTGGCAGTAATGCAACATGGTCACCTCAAACCTGAGAACGTCCATTCATTCTGTTATTTACAATAACCTCTCGTACAATTATTACAGTACAGATACAGTGCATCTCAGAAGAGAGACTGTAAAGCAAGATGAATCCAGGATGGGAAGCCATTCATGATCACTCAAGCACACACACACTGATAAAAGAGAGGGAATCCTGAGCACTTTAGGTAAAGTACATGAAAGATAAATGACAGAGAAATGAAAACTGGCATGAACACGAGAGATGATGCTAACTCTGCAGACGGAAACACGTAACGCTTTATTTAAACACAACAGTACCCTTTGAAAAATGCTGGGAACATTACTGTGCTCTATATGACATAAGCCCTATTATAAAGCACAGTTTCTAATTGTAACATCTGGTTAATATTTCCTCTTTTGTTTTGTTCTGGTATTTTTCCCCTTTGTGGAATATAATAAAACAAGACTAAGTTTCGTAACTGTTGATTTGTCCAAGACAAGCAGTATAAAAGATGAACAAATGAATGATAATGTTGAAAATATTAAAGGACACGACAATGTACTGCAAGTCTGAAGTGCTGCAATCCAGAAGGCTCCACAAAAGCAGGACCAAGACTTTAGAGATGCCACTCCCTATTGTATGTCCTCCAAGCTTAACACATCGGCCCTAATAGTCCCACCTACACTAATTCATCAAGCATCCTCACCAGGACGCATCTGCCTTAACCTGTGTACTTCCTGAACAACATAACACAGGTCACAAAAATGGCTTCCCCTCCCCCCAAGGTAGACAGCCAAAGAAAACAGGAGCATTGCGTGATCAAAAATTCAGGTATGTTTTGGGGAACAATGAAACAATGGCATAAATGTACTTGTATGCATACCAGATTAATTCACCGAAAGAGGATAATATAGGAGACAAGACTATTCAAGTTTTGTTCATCTTTATTTGATCCCTCAATTATTACAGAAAAAAGACAGTTAAAAATTCTCATAAATGAATTAATTTCCTTTTTATATAAGGATTGTTGACTGCACAGTTTATCTTTAAAACAATATCTGCACTATTTTTGAACTGTATTTTTGTAGATGTTATATTTCAATGTTTTTTGCATTATCCCACAACTCATTGTACATCTTTAATTGTATTTTTTAATACATATCTCTACTAAAGTTAAAAAAAAAGCTTTTTATTGTTTTGTATTATTTTTTGTATTAAAATTTTGGCACGATGCCTTATGCACCACACTTCCCCAATATGCAAATTATATTGTGGCCACTGTGGGCTGCCCACTGGGCGGCAGCAGCTCAGGCTCCAGTGCGGCATCCCGGGCCAATCGGGTCAGAGGTACAGGGTGTGTATGGTGGGGACCTGGGGAAGCGCCCAAAGCAGCCATGTGCGCCGATACCATGGCTGATAGGCAGAACCACTATAAGCACATATAATTAATGCAAAACATGCAAGGGAACAGTGGACATCACAAGACCCATTCTTTGTCTTTAGACAATCATCACTGGATAATTAAATAGCAATCACATGTTTTACACATCACAAACACTGAGAAAACCGTACCACATGCATTATACACAAGGAATATCAAAATAAGCGATTTTACCGAGGAGATTTTGGCAAATTTGTATATGAGTGTACGTATAATACACACTGTACAATATGTACAAAGAAGTGCAGATGGAGATATGCCAAATAATAATAATAATAATAATAATAATAATAATAATAATAATGCAGGTGGGAAATAACTTGCCATTGACCTTGGGGAAATCTAAGGTTTCCAAAAAAAAAAAAAAAAAAAATTGACACGACATTGGTGCAATGGATTCTTTTGCATCTCAGTTTAAATATTTAGCTCAATTTATGCATGACATGTGCATAATAGATAAACAATTTTATGTTGCAGAGACACAACAAGAAACTTTTTAAATGCAAAACAGAAAGGAGTTCAAGTCCGTCAGATGTCTTAAACATGCGGCCAGGAATAAAGCTAGAGAAACCGTAATCAGCATAATGGCAGAAGATTCTGGGATATTGATGACACTGATTTGCTTCACTATATTGATACTGTAATCAATTAAAAATGTATCCGAATTTTTAATTTTTTTGCTATTAAACCCTAAACTGCTAAAATGTATCACATTTTTCTAATACAATTACCCCCCCCCTCCCTCCCCACCCCAGGCCATAACACATTCCAGGGCAACATTTTAAAACAGACGACATGCTGCATTACCACATGACTATACACATCACAACGACAAAATGCAATCTATTTATCTTTATTTTTCCATTCTTGTACAACATCAAGTTACATTTCTTTGTCTTCTAAACTTGGTCATGAGCACTTTCAGGTTGCAGTGTGTACACTTTATGTTCCTTACTGCTGTGTGCATATTAATTTCTGGGATCAATAAAGTAAAATAAACTAAAAAAAAATTTAAAATAAAAAAATCAATAAACAAAAATTTTCCTCAGTAAAAATATCGGTTGCATTCTGACATCTAATAGTTTCTACTCCTTTTGTTTAACATAAAAAAAACTTTTAAAATTAAGACTGCAGTACACTATTTGCTAAGCAACCTGTAATAAATTATATTGTTAAATAGTATTGAAATGTTACAGATTATTATTTGCTTAAAACAGCTTGGTACACTTTGATGTTTTTTAATTTGGCTTGTATTACTTTAAATTAGAGTCTTAATATGGAAAATAGACCCAATGTCTACAAAGAATTAAACAAGAAAAAATAAAAAATTTAGCTCCTAAACTCTGCTCTCAAGTTCTTATGTTACAGGGCAAACCTAAATGAGCAATTCTGTTTATATGATTAATTATCATATTTCCAAATCCATCATATGGAAAACTGACTCTGGAAAAAAATCCCAACTTTTTTTGCAAAATACCATAAATAATATAAAGATTTAAACATGACATTCTGTTTGGCAGTATTAATGTAATATTCATTAATAGGTTATTAATAATAGTTATATGGTGTAAATGAGGAAACGTTGGGTAACAAATAGTTAACCTTGGGATTAATGCTAGGCTATGAAAAGGTGCCTTTTATCTACGTCTAAAGTAGCCATTTGGCGTTCCTGCAATAATACCGAGTTTAATTATTTCTTGTGTTTGGTCTTTGTTCTTATTTTTCTTTCTTCTGTTATGCCATATTCTAAAATACGGTTTATATATGCAATTAGTAATACTGAAATGACAGCACATATTTCAGGGAAGAAACGATCCAGCATTAGTCGTCTGTTGCTCAAGTTTTTAAATTTGAAATGCTACATTCAACTTTCAAAGGCTTAATTCATAATACCCTATTTTAATATAACACTGGCAAAACATTTCTTTACTGTGGAAGATAAACACGCACAAAGACGGTCTCAGTGGCTTTCTTACTTGTTTGTGATTGTTCATTCTATCTCCTCCCAAACAGGCTAAATAAAATACCCAGTTGGTAATTAAATTAAGGTCAGCCATTAGGGGTGTGTATTTAACTGGCACAATTAATGCAAAACCGTTCTCTGTATGTTTTAAAAATGAATGGAAAAATGGCTCAACACAATATTACGTGCTTGATAAGAACAATATAGATCGACAACGTCGAAGTTTACGATATATATAAAGGGCTTTTAAAACTCCACTTTTCGGTCATTACAACTTCACATGACAAATCATATGTAGTGATGTCGTTGATTTATCATTCAAGCATGTACAATTTTGCAATTTAAATACATAAAGAGGGGAAAAAAAGTTCATAACGCGGTTTATAGTTTTAAAAGCAATGATGTATAAGGTAAAGCGCATTTAACGGCGTAAGTCAGTATCCCCTTAAAATTTAACGCAACTAATGTAATGGGCAGCAAAAAACTGGGTCCAGGTCCTAAATAAAAAGTGTTTTCAGCAGTGCTTCAGTGATAGTAATTAAACTTTTAAAAACACATCGGCTCCTCTTTTACCCATATTATTGGACGTATCCATAGGTCTGCATTGCGCGTTAAGGCATTTCTTACCGTTTATACCAGGGGCGGGAGACAAGAATAATATAAATACATATTTCTGAACAGAGCTTTTTTGTAGATATACAGGCCCTATATATATATATATATATATATATATATATATATATATATATATTTGCAATCAGTTCCACGCTGTAAAACAACACACCTTCATACTTTCATATGTCGTATGAAATAGGTTTACGGGCCTATATACGTTTCTTCTGTTATACAGTAGGTGTATAACTTAACGCGTATGTCACGTAACCTCCTTTCAACTTCATGGACTAGAGTATTTAACTTAATAAGTTTCAATATTCCCCTTTATATATATATATATGTGTATAAAATAAACATTGGACACACAACAAAAAGGACTACCGACAATAGCAGTAAAGAAAGTAATGTACGCAGGCCTATAGGCCTATAAAGTTAAATTTGACACTGTACTTATAAAGTGATTGATTTGAGTAGATGAAACACAATGTATGGTTAAATTAACGAGAAAGCAATGTCATCACAGGAGCTCACTTTACTTGTAACGTTTAAGATAAGCAGCTATCAACACTGCCAAGAAAAGCCGATATCTCCAAACCAGCCGAATTATTCACTGTACATGACTGCATTTAAAAATATGTCTATGTTTTGTCGATCTGAGTTCATGAGTCTGGAATAGGTTAAATTGTGTGAGAGTTTAGTTGCAAATGAACGAAGCTGAGCAAGAATGCGTGACCTGCCAGAAACTTATTAAATTCCTTTAACACTGTTCCAAGGTGAAACGCACGTATTTTTCCACATCATCTATAACGTAAAGTGAAAATTAAGCTCAAAAGGGTTAACAACGATTTTTTGCATTCCTGCATTCACAAGTAATGTATTGCATTTCTTAGCAAAGAATAACAGTGTCCGAAAAGGAAAACGCGGTAGTTCCAAACGCTATATTCCTTTAATAACCGGTATTAATGTATGACAAAGAATAAAAGTGTACTACACACGTTGTATAATATTTTTTATTTTCGCTTTATGGTCTTTTTGTATATATCACTTTTTCAGATCGCCATCGCCTCATATGTTAGACTGATCTCCACCAATACAAAAAGGCAGCAGCATCTTTTGGGCTGAACTACGTCGCAGGCCAGAATGACATTAAACACCAGGGTGATCGCCGCACGGTGTCTGACTCTCTGCCATATTTCGCCCTCAAAATCCAAACGCTTAGGCTTCGTGATTTTCCTTCACATCGCCAATTCATCCGTATCACTCGGAAAAATACGTGACCTTCAGTGGTGGATTAAACTACCTATGATACAACCAACTCACTCTTGTAATTTGTATTGCCAGGGCTGGAATTTCGCAACTTGGTCAACTTTATAGTAAAAAGGGGATTTGTTTATTAAAACACGGCACCGAAAAACCAACCCGTACAGCGGCCATAAAATTTTAAGACATTTTAAAAAGAGACCTGTAGACTTGGATGTTTATAAAATATGTAGAGATCTCCAGTTTCACCACATACGCCGCGTTTGTTTAGTAGTACCGCCCGTTTCGTTACAAGTTTGCGCGGAACAAACAATTTTTATTATTATTTTAGGGGAAAAGTTTCCATTTGATGTAACCAGTTTTTCGGTCGCTGCGCTTATATCCTTATGTAATGTAAGGAAGTTTTAGCAATTGTTTTACAACGCTGACAATGTGTACAACGATTTTTTTTACAACTGGGACAAAAAGTGGTTGCACATGGGTAGGTAAAGTAATTAAATTAGTCCCGATATGTTCAACAATTGTTGCATATGAAGGTAATCATTGTATGTATTAAATCATCTTGGTTCACCTCAGTAAACCGCCGACTGGGGCGGCTGTTGGGGGTGGGGTGGGTGGTATAATCTTGATTTCAGACAGTCTCAGACTTCCTATAGGCAACTTAAATCGCACTTTTCATACTGTCAACTGAGTAAAGCATCCATTGTCTTTTCTTCTAGCCACACATGAAAGCGTTAAAATGACAATTGTTGGTCCACTTACAATACATAGGTAATGTTTAATTCTAATGACGTATAAAAATGTTTGCCAAATTAACCACATGACTACCTGTCGCATTCAACAACTGGTGCCTAAGAGACTGCTGAAATTATAATCGATATTTAACGTATTATACTATCAAGTAATTATAAATCATGTCAAAACTATGCAGGATGCAACAAACAATAAGCTATATCATAAAGTAAAATATGACTTGTTAAATCTAAGAGCGTTGTCATTATTAAATTCTATTTGTTTTAGTTTGCTGACCGAAAAACTTTCATAAACCATTTCTACAGAATAACAGACATTTCTGTTCTTATAAATAGCGTAGACAGTATCAACACCCGCCCCCTCCCATTGCTTTTCTGATATCTTACCTTTTACTCTAAACTTGTTTTCGTGCTGTTGTTGCGACTGCCCGTCACTCCTTCCCCGTTTTTCACCAGGCAAGAGTATGAGTTTTTTAATATATTTTTTTACTTTGTTTCATTTCTCACTTCCATCTTCTTTCATCTCATCAATAAACACACGCTGCAGCCTACCTAGGCAAAAGACCTCAACCAGTACCTCCAGTTCCCGCCCGTTTTTCACTATTCGTCGAATATTTCGGATAGTCACGCCTTTTCATTGACGATTGGAACAGAAAATACTCTCTCCAAGCGCGTAGGTTGGGGAATAAATCGTTTAACATTACAATGACCCAATCATTACATTGCACACCCACATTTCACAGCACTGAGGAGCACTGAAAGTGACTCCATTACGGCTCTGATACAGAAATAGAATTTGTAGCAAATAAAGTGAAGCAATTTGATCCAACATGGAGAGAGAAGGTATACAGTTTCTGAATTAAATCTACGGTGGAAGACTCACGCATTTCAGCTAGAGGATTTGCTGGCTTGCGATGGCATTGTTGTAATCGATTTTCAGCGATTCTGTGCGGTGTCCGGCGCTGTAGCACAAACAGTCACATCCATACAGTCATGCACAACAGCAGATGTACATGCTACGTATCTTAAACACTTCGCACATGACATATATACATATTTCTGCATATATGTCTATATGCTTGTACTTACATCTTACATTATATGTACGTCATTTATACACAACTGAAATAATACGTATTCAGTATGCTTTATGTGAATATATATACCAAATGTATTATATGCGCACTATATATAGTATTAGGGTCCACAACATTAAATTATGTTGACGAAAACTCCCGAAAGTCTTTATGTCCCGTCTTCTTTTAGAAAGGCAATTCATTGACAATTAAATGTGTCTATCATTTACTCATGCCAGACATTGGGTGGAAATGTTGTCAGTTAACCAACCAGAATTATTTTCCGGCTCATATTGGAGGAGGTGGCTGCCTATCATTTTAATACCATCAAGCTAGATTGCCTCGGAGCATTTTACTTTCTACGCATTTCTATTTTCTCATTTATTTATTTTTTAAGACAACGACCCGAGCTGACCTCAGGCCAACTTAAATAAATACTGACAGTTTATCTAACCAATCAGGTTGGGAAAGGTGATAGCGAACGGTTATATTGTCCAATATCTTTATAGAAGACCGTGACTGACACTGAATGAGAGCAACTGAGGATACGGTTTTGTGTTGCCCCTGCACCTCCTCTCCACTATCATCATCACCATTACCTCTGTCTAGACAGTGACAGGTGTGTGTGCCCGTCTGAAGTCTAGACTGCAGGAGTCAGACTTAAAGCTGTACCTAATGTTATTTCTACACATATTTGTTCTCAGTGTGAACATCGCACATTTAAAAAAATGTGTTTTATAATTAGATCCACGTTTCTTAGACTCTTAGTATGCACGTTGTAACGATATTAATATGGTGGACTAAATGCATTTTCTTATTGTTTATCTTTAATTCTGTAACAGTGGAAATGAACTGACACAATTCACTAATAAAAACAAGCAATGGCCGTATAGTTTTCTCGAGCTTAATTTGCACGGTGAATTCTGCCTGCATAATATAAAATGCTGAATGTGTTGAGAAGCGGGCAGTTTCGGAGGATCGTTATTGTCTCGGTTCCGTACGGAGCCGAGGGGTGCAGCGCGCGCCCGGGTTCCCCTACGCCGTACGCAGGTTTCGCCCCTGTTGGCGTATATGGTGGGTGTTTTTATTTGTTTGTTTGCTTGTTGATTATTATTATTAGTAGTATCATTATTGTTATTTCTCACGAGTACTCCAGGTTCGTTTCACAAATCAAAGGTTTGCCTTTCGTATCTCCAAATTTGTGCGTGTGTGTGCCCCTGCAATACTGTACTCCACCTTGCGTGTCATATTTCTCAGGATATTGCTCTCGATCACCGTGAACCCTGACTGGAGAAGCAGTTACTGAAAATGGGTGGTCAGACGCATGAAAATATAAAATTATCCGCAAATCAGCTTAATTTATGACTGCGAACGTAAAGATTGATTCGAGAGAATTAGACAGAACACATAAACGTCGATACTTATACTCATGTACAATTTGAACTCGGCTTTGAAAATATAAAATATTCTAAGATAAAAATGAATACATTCTGAATATGTAGATCTTTGCTTTTGATAGTGTCCATTATTATAATGTATGTACCATGTAAATTAGCTAGCAATAATAAGGTATCGCCTAAATGAAAACGCTACATAAACCAGTCAGTGGCGAAAAAGAACTGATTTTCTATCTGAAAATATCATATTAAATAAGCCTTATGACTTAGTGGTAAATGGAAATTCCTGAGTTGAATAACCACACAACAGTATCCTGAAAGTTATTACAATATTAAATTCCAGTTAAACAATGCGTGCTTGTTTCCCCATTTTGATTTCACTGCTTTTGCCTACCGTTGGAAACAACTACATATTTTTGTATTGATTATGAACATTTGTAACGAAAGATTTTAATCGGCCTTAACGAACCTCTCAATCCGCTATATCTTACGTTGGTTGCTGTGGCCAGGGGCGTGGATTTAGGCCTTTTTTGAAGTTATCGTGGCGTATTACATTGTTATTTTACAAAAGGAAATGGCATGTTTTTGCGCCCTCTGCTGGCGGATGGTATATTAGCGTGTTGAAATGAGCTCATACCAGATTCGAGACAGCATTAAACAGAATAAAAAATAGTTTTAAAACTTTACATTTTTTTTCTCAGATCATGTTTCCCAATCCGGCTTATGTACCATCAAGTACAGTTTTGATTTGATTGTATTCTTCTTCATTTGTCTTATTTAACTGTTAATATTGCTGGTTACAACAGTACATTGAAAAAGACTATGAAATAAATGTTTTTTAACTGTAATATTATTTATCATCAATTGAATATTACAGAACATAGAACAATACTAAAATGTAATATTTTAGTAGCCCTTATTACACTTTCAATAAAAAAACAAAATTTGCAAAATAATCCAAGCTCTCAGTTCATATCAAACAAACAAGACTTCCCCCGTCATACACTAAAACTGAATGTGTGTTTTTCGAAGTCCAGGATGCATAAAACTTCTGGTTCATGTACACAAAATGTCGTTAAAATGAAGGGTGTAAGTGAGAACCAGTATGTAACAGCCCAACGCCTCCGGGTTTTTGGGTTCGACGTAAGGTCCGCCTGCATTCCCGATGTCCGTGTGGGTTTTTACTAGGTACTTGGCAGTCCAAAGTCCATGGACTAATGCCTCTAAGATGTCCTTTGTGTGTAGTTTTTGAAGGACTAGCATCAAATCCAGGGTGTGTTCTGAGCATCCTGGCTCGGCTTCCTGGCCTAATGTCTATGGAAAATGGATGCTGTTTTTGTTGTACCTGTTTTTGTTGCACAAGAAAAGTTTGTCATCTCTGAAGTTTTGTGTGTCAATCTTATCCTTAGACGACATCTTATCATATAAACATGTATGGGCAATTGCAGTGTGCATATATAAGTTCTGCATAAGTAACACATGCTTTATTATGTACTTGGATATTGTTTCCAGTCTTAAACCATATTGTAGTTTCTAGTTTGTTTCCAGTCTAGTTTTGTTGCAATGTTTATAGTCTGTAGATGTTTGTTTGTGTTTCTGGTGAGTCATCATGTGTTTTTGCCAGTGTTGCTTGCAAGCACACTACTCCAACACAGTAATTTCTAGGATAAACAATTTTTCTCTTATTGATTGAACAATATGATGCATTTTTTAGGTTTACAGCACATATGTTATTTGTTATTTGATTTGGAAGACACAGTTAATCCAGTTCGCCTAAACTTCCCAATACTAAAAACATAGCATCTTCACAAGGCTCTTTGTCACAGTATAAACTCAACAAGGTGACCAAAGAGTTCCACAGGGATACTGGCCCATGCTGACTCCATTGTTTCTCATAGTTATAGGGAGTTGGCAGGTAGTTGATTTCTACTTTGAAAGGCTCATGCTAACTCAGCACACAGACATTCAGTTGTGTTGAGATCTAGGGACTGGACAGGCCAATGCATTAAACCAGGACTAGGCAGTCACATCCAGAAAGTGCTGTTGCATATGCGGGTTTTCACTCTAACTCCCTAATTGCATTACTAATTGCAGGACTGATTGGCTGAAAAGTCCTCACATCTGGTTTGAGCGACTAACCTAAAGATTATCCCAAAAACCTTCATATACGCTGGCACTTTGCAGATAAGATTGCCCACCCCTGCATTAAACTGAAAATGGATTTTGTCGGCTCATTCACCATTTACAAGAGGTCTCAAAGTACCAGATCACGTATTGATCCTTCATTTTCCTCATCCTTCCACCCCCTCTTCCTGTCACATGATGTAACGCAGTCCTGTCATTTGTTGATACAGCTTATGGAGAAAAAGGGAGCGCTTGGTTTGATGCAACCGATCTTCCTGCTGATGCAAACACGGCAGAATGGGTGTCATCTAAGAATGAGACCATATAGGGGTATGAATCGAGATTGCGATGTAAAAATTAATCATGCTACCCTAGAATGAGATTGCATAGGGGTATGAATCAGGATCGTGGTTTAATAATGATTAATTGTGCTGCCCTAGAATGTATTCATATATGGGTATGAATCAAGAACCAGCAAACAAAGGGACCACGAGGGACCAACAGAAGTAGGCAAGAACAAAAACTAAACTATAACTATCCACAAAGTAAACTAACACCGAAACTACAACTACTGTAAGAAGACATGTGGGGAGCAAGAAGGGAGCAATACACTGAAAACACAGGAACTATCACAGAGTAACAACCACAGTGGCTGACTGAGGACACAAGGCAAGGATAAGAAGGGGTAGGTGTGGGCTATTATAGACAAGAGTCTAGGGGCAACAAGGAGTAGGTGAGGCCAATTAACTGATACAGAACGTTCAAACACCAAGTGAAACCTAAACAAGGAACTGTAACGGAAATACACCAAGAAAACACAAAATAACATAAATGTTAAAGTAATCCACAGCAAAACAGAAATGGGGATGAATGGCTGACTGCTTAGTCCGTTGAACCGCACAGTGACCAGGGGAACAGGGAAACACTGGGAGTAAAGGACACAAGATGGGCAGCGACACCTGCTGGCCAGACAGGGAACAGACACACCGAAGGGGCAGGACAGGGGCTGATCCTGATGCACAATAGTGGGCCTGGTCAACGGGAAGGGAGAGAGGGCCTGCAGAGAGGAGGTTCAACACCTGGCTGCATGGTGTGCTGAAAACATGGCCCTTAACGTCAGGAAGACTAAGGAGTTCATTGTGGACTTCAGAAAAGCGAGAGGCTGCAGACACACCCTCATTCATATCAATGGGACTGAGGTGGAGCATCTTCAGCTTCCAGCTCCTGAGATTATACATCTCTGAGGACTTCTCTGGGTCTATTAACTCCTCCACCCTGGTCAGGAAGGCCCAGCAGCATGTTTACTTCCTGGGGAGACTGACGAAATCCTGTCGTCTCAGATCCTGACCGACATTTACCCGTGTTCCCTGGAGAGCATCTTGAGCTGTATCACAGTGTGTCACTCCATCTCCAACTGGAAGACCCTGCAGGTGGTGAAAACCACCCAGTATGTCATCGGCACCCAGCTCCCGTAGATCAAGGGCCTCCAGCGTAAGCAATGCCTGAAAAGAGCGGT
The DNA here is from genome assembly GCA_026777045.1 of Hyperopisus bebe. Lineage (NCBI taxonomy): Eukaryota > Metazoa > Chordata > Actinopteri > Osteoglossiformes > Mormyridae > Hyperopisus > Hyperopisus bebe. The sequence goes on from JAODJW010000038.1 coordinate 6,763,635, forward strand.
GCAACATCACTGGAGACGCCTCCCACCCAAACCATAGACCATTTACCCAGCTTCCGTATGGATGGAGGTACTGAGGCCTGTGCTCTGACACCAGCAGGCAGAGGAACAGCTTCTACCCCGCTGCAGTCTCCCATACGTGTGTGTGTGTGTGTGTGTGTGTGTGTGTGTGTGTGGATTAGGTTTATATTACATTGTGGGGACCAAATGCCCCCCACAATGTGATAAAAACCTGCCATTTTGATGCTGTGGGGACCATTTTTCAGATCCGTGACTGCTATCAAAAAACTAAAAATGCCAAAAGTCTCATGTTTTGTTTGGTCTTCATGTTGGGATTAGAGTTCTCCCCATAGGAATGAATGGAGAGTCCCCACAAAGGTATAATTACAAACCTTTGTGTGTGTGTGTGTGTGTGTGTATACATATATATATAGTGGGACACACATAGCAGCTGCTGCGGCAGACAGACATCCATGTCCGGAGGTGGGACTGGACCATGTATTGGCCTGGGGGGTCATCAACCAGGATCCCGAGGTGTTTCGTCATCTGGTGGGAGCGACAACGACACCATGTATAGGTGTATATTTTCTACTTACCTATTTATCACATGTGTATATATTGTATAAATGTTTTTAGCATTTTTGCACTGTTTTGCACTTTCAAATTAAATGACAAACTGCATTCTCTTGTCTTTACTTGTACTTTGCTTAATGACAAAGTTGAATCTAACTGAATCTAGTCTAACCAAATCTAATCTAATCTAAAGATAATTAATCGTGCAGCCCAAATTTACAGATGAATGTACTACTGTCATAAGTATACCTGTTACTATGGCAACACCACCCCCAGCTTGCAGCGTTGACATATACCATGATGGTTACTTGCACTAATGTATTTTCTCCCTTTTTTGTATATATGCAGCAACAGGATCCAGGATTCTTCAGACTAGGCAGTGTCTTTCCAGTCCTCCAATCCAATCTTTTCATTCCCAACCCACTGCAAATGCAGTTTTTTGTATTTTTTTTGCTGACAATTGCCTGTCATACCACATTTGTGTTAAGGCGTGTCGCATTGTGTATTTTTTTCTTGTTTTTTTCCAGCACCACCGTTACGCAGGAATGTCAGCTGACTAACTGCAGACCATCTGTTGATCTGCACAATTAGTAGTAGTAGTAGACTGCTACCACCTGTCTCATCAATGAGCTGTCTTATACCATTGGTATTTTCGGTGGTTCTGTTCCAGATACCCATAGCACACTACTGAGGTTGAAAAACTCAGCAGCATTGTAGTTCTTTTCAAAAGTACTTTTCAAAGTATTTTTTTCCGGCACATTCTCCCTCCCAAACACAATCCATGTCTCAGTTGCTTCAGGCCTTAAAAATCCTTTTTTAACCTGTTTCCTCCCCTTCATCAGCAATTATTCCAGAGAACTGAACAAGTTTCTTGTCTTTTCTGTACACTCGGGGTGTATTTAATGATCACATACAGCTTTTAATTGCACTTCTTTTCATAGCTTCAGTACAAAATTCAACATAATTCACCAACGATTCATTGCACCCCAATAACTGTAGCTGTAGTGCTGTTCTCCTGATTTATTCGCTGGCAGTCCTCCTAGGAAGAGCCTGGGACCCATGACCTTGTGAAGATCTACCTACCAGAGGCCAAAGGGGAGGAACAATCCATCTGTCATCTTCTCCAGCTTGGATGGTTTTTGTTGAGAAAGGTGAAATGGGACGAGGGACTGTGGTTCTTTATAAATGACCTGGGACTCGTGTATTTATCCATTTTTGTGTTTCTTTCAGATGCTGTTGATCTTTTGCCTTTTTTCTCTCCTTTACAGATGCAGCAGTTGGCTTTACTCCTATCTTTCTTAGCTTATCTCTCTCACTTTCTCCTGTTTGTCTTTTTTCTCTCTCTCTCCCTCCTGTCCCTCCTCTTCGGTCAGCTCAGCCACTGCAATATTTTACATGTGCTAAAAATAAAAAAATAAATGAAATAATATAAGAAATCGATCAACCTGAGGGGCCCATACAGAGTTTATAGAGCCCCTCATGGCAAAGCAAACATGTTTGGCACAGCAGTGCATTCAGACCATGATTCTGCTTGCTAAAACTGCTGGACAAAAAAAAAAAAGAATTTATTAAAAAAAATAAACAAAGGACCTGGGACTAAATACTTTCACAGTTAAGTACACTTAAGTGTTCTGCTGTCATATAGGACACAAACAGAAAATGAGTCTTACGCCCATCTCCTGGAGAAGAGCTTATAGGTGAAATTAGAGAAGTGCCAGACAGTCCCATTAAATGGTCAGCCTGTACTAGATCGGCCTTTTACCAGAACCGTGGAGTTTGAACGTTCCTGAACTTTGCTCACATTTATTAATGACGTTTGTAGTTTCAGCTTTGACCTATCACTGCTGACAGGTGTCCTGAAAAGTGAAAGGACTCTGAAGGTGCAAAAGGCCTTTGACGAGTTGAAAACTTTATTAACATTAGCCCTGATTTTCATACATTCCAATCACACTCAACTCTTTCTTGGAGATAAAACACTTCCAAAATAGCAACAGGGGCAGTTCTGTCTCTATATCTGGCCAATATGAAAAAATTCAACTTGTTACTGAACAATGGATGCACTGATTAGTGGAGTCCTCTATCCTGTTGTACTATATACCTATTTAGATAAATATATGTATATAGGTATAGTGTAAATTATTACCCCTCTCACCCTCATTATAATCTGTCTTGTGTGCTGTTGTGTTTTATGTTGCACATATGGTCATGGAGAACGATACTTAAACTTGTATTTATGTTTATACCTATACTTAAACTTATACTTATACTTATCTTCAAATGTTTGAACCCAAAACAAACCCATTACATTTTTTGCTAAAGCATACATTCTGATATATATGTATACACACGGGGGCGGCATGGTGGTGCAGTGGTTAGCACTGTTGCCTCACACTTCTGGGGCCTGGGTTCGAGTCTCCGCCTGGGTCACATGTGTGTAGAGTTTGCATGTTCTCCCCGTGTCGTCGTGGGGTTTTCTCCGGGTACTCCGGTTTCCCCCCACAGTCCAAAAGACATGCTGAGGCTGATTGGAGTT
>JAODJW010000038.1:6766837-6780740 GCA_026777045.1 Hyperopisus bebe
GCTGGCCCCCCGTCCAGGGTTGTTCCCTGCCTCGTGCCCATTGCTTCCGGGATAGGCTCCAGACCCCCCGTGACCCAGTAGGATAAGCGGGTTGGAAAATGGATGGATGGATGGATGGATGTATACACACACACACTCACATTATATATATTACTATTCAACAGGTGTGGACGCAATAGCACGTTGCACTTTCGCTACTCAATGCTATTCAATGAACTGTTGTATAAAAACATACTCAAAGTAGTGCAGTTGTACTACAATACATCATGACTGTTCAGTTGCAGACATGAGGTCGTGTGTGTGTGCATGTGTCTATATATATATATGCTTTATTCTGACAATCAGCAATTTAAGACTCTCCTGCCTACAGACTCCAATGTGCTGTGGTTCATGCTCTTCAGGAGGGTAAAAAGCTCACGAATTTTGCATGATGAAATCTATGACCATCTTGTATTAAGTAGCCAGGTCTGGAAGTGGATGCAAATGGATCATTTAGCTGTCATTTTGCTATTTGCCAGCAGCATAGCTAGTCAGTACTCCAGCCAGACACAAAATCCTGTAGTTCAGTCTGTCCAATTTTTGGCTCTTAGCAAACTCTTTTGATAATGTCCATGTTCTTCTCCGCCTATCAGATCCTTGGTGCATAGTGGTGTACTTTGCAATAGACTTTCCTTCCTCTAATGAAATACTATGATATTATTTGTCTTGGTGAAGTTCTCAAAATGCTGAAGGTATATACATTTCCTTTAAGTTAACACACACGGTACCTACATACACGTAATGTAGGCAGGGTAAAATCAGATCCATTCTAAATTCCACATCCTTTATTTCAAAGAAGAATTCCCTTTTCATCCAGGGCAGAAGAGCAGACTGTCTACAGGGTTCTTTCCCTCTCTATTTCACACATAATTTCACCACAGAATACATAGGTCCATCCTTTAAATTCTTGCTTTATCAATTGGGTCCATGTACCATTCCAGGGCTGAAAAATCATTTCAATAAAGGGCTCGCCCTGGACCCAATCCAGTCCCAAGAGGGCTAATATAAATTACATTCCACTTAATTTTTTATTAAAAGGAGGGGGAGTCTTAGTGGTTTACCCCACATATAATACAATTATAAACAATTATACTCTTTCTTATTAAAATGTGATTACTGGTAAAACGCAAGTATAAAAACTCCCGGTAACAAGCTGTGACAGGGCGAGTAAACAGATCTTCAGCTACTGGAGGTCTCAGATTCAGTAAAGTAGTCCTATACCTGCCATTCAATGCAGTTAATCACCATACACTTACTCACAAAGCACTCATGAATAAAAAACAGACTCATGGAAATAGGTGAGATGTGAAATCCTGTCTGCAGCTGCATTTCTCGTCAGACTTATGTTGGCAAAGGCCCAACACACGATTTCTGTAGCTTTGAGAGTCATGTCTTCACAAACTCACCATCAGAGTACTGCTTCCAGGGATTACCTTGCATATTTCATAATCATTTACACAAAGTGATCCCCTCATGCCCAACAGCTCCTTGGCACCAGCAAGTATGTTAATTCCTCAACCGAAAACATGTCCTATTTTACATGATGCAACCTGTCCTCAATAATCTCAGGGTTATGTATAATTTATGCATTATTCACCAGAGAGTCAACATATGGAATTATACATATTGCAGGGCAGGGTTGCCCAATTATTCTTTTCCAAAAGCCAAATTCGATCAGCGACACGAAGCTGAGGGCCACTGCCCTGATATTTTTCTGTTGTGCTGGTTTAAGTTTTTTTCTATGCAGCCATTACTGTTAGCTGTTATTAGTGGTAGTAACTCTGTAGTAGCAGAGATAGTTGTAGTAGTAGTAGTACTAACTATAATAATAATAATAGCCATATTGTTCAGTCCAGGCAGACTTGACCTGCCTGTCCTTACTGTCGACCGTACATTTTTTTTTTTTGCGGTGGTCGTGTTCTATTCTCCTACATTTTTTTTGCAGCGGTCGTGTTCTACTCTCATTCTTGTCAGACCCCGCTGCTACTTGAACATTCAGCAGTCGCTTCAGAGTGAAGAGTGCAGAAGGTCTGTGACTGGATGGTAAAGCTCGCTTATCTAAAACGTGATTACACTGACGAATGCGACACGTTTCCTGCGGACCAAACATCTGACTCCTGGGGACCACACTAGGCCCACAGGCTGCCTATTGGAGAACCTCATTTTAGGGTAATAACACATTATTACAAATGATATAAAATCACTAGTTTTATCTCAACTACTGTATATTCAGTTGCTGTTTCATTCTTTTTCTTGCTGTTTTTTTTAAATTATGTTCACTTGCTATTTATTTCTATAACAGAAGTAAATATGGGGGCATTAAAATTGGTTGAAAACACTTTTTGTTGACTGCATTCCAAGAAAACCTCCGACTCCTGCCAAATTTTTGTAATCACAATGTTCCTTGGGCACCTAATATCCACGGTTCAAACGAAACTGCAAACTGTAAATGTATAATTGATTATACTAGAGAGAATTTATTAACTATGTTTACTTCTACTTATGTATACTTAGTACAAAATATTGAAATATTTTCTTCTGTGACATAGGTTGGCTAATAGTAATTTCACCAAAGCTTAGCAGCAAATAATGAGACACTCCCGTAGGAGTATATTTAGGGGTTTAATATGCTTATATTAAAGCATATTAGATTTTACATGATGCAACCCATCCTCAATAATCACCAAAGCTGGGTATGTTACTATTTAGTCTAGAAACAATCGTCATTCATATATTTGAATTATTTGGTCCGTGACATGGAGAAGGGTATCATTCTGTAATCAGTGAAGAGGAAAGTCCTCCACTGGTACCAGGACACATTCAAGTGGGCCGTCTGGAAACTGGAAACTTGCCTGAATTTTGTCCCAGATTTGTATACATACTGTACAGATCCCTTAATTTGTAGCCAGCATGAAACAAGGCACACAAGCGCCCAGCTTTTGAGAAATCTTTCTCATTGGTTATAAGCAGAGCAGAGTTGGATAATTCAGGTCCAGAAAGTAAAAGTCCAGACCAATTTATGTTTCAACCAACCAGTTGAGTATGAAGAGTTGCAGTTATAGAGTACTCAACTGGTTGGTTGAAACAAAACCTTGGTCTGGATTTTTACTTTCTGGGCCTGGACTATCCACCTCAGGTCAAGTGTGAGCCAGTTTTTATCCAACACCAGGGTGGGAAGTTATGAGTTCCCAGTGTACCCTGTGAGGAGCTCGTCATATCCAGTCAAGCCCACACTGGACAAGCAGGATCTGACTGGGGAAGGGAAAAGGTGCTGGGATGGAGCATTTTGGCACCGGGGAGAAACCTGCTTAATAAAATCAGCATGTGGAGAAAAACAAAAAGCAAGTATTGTTTGCGTTAGTGCAGGAACATACAGTAACAGAAATAATATGGGTAGCAGACCATTATCTGGTAACAATTCGGCATGCCTTTGAGCATCAGGGAGTGAATGGGATGACTCAGGACAGGAAAAAACACAACCGAATCTTTTATAATGAATGACATTCAGGAACCAGTAAACTTCCCATCTCACAAAGTCTCTGAGCCTGTGATCGGAAGGTTGCTGGTTCAAGCCCCGGCCTCAACAGAATAGTCACATGTCTGTGGGCCCTTGAGCGAGGCCCTTAACCCCCAGCTTCTTGCTGCTGTGGCCCCCCAAGCTTGTTCTCCTGCTTTGAAAGAAAGCGAAGCGGAAAAGAGAATTTCTCCACAGAGACTAATAAAGTATCTTTATTCTATTCTATAGTTACGCACCTCTCCTCATCCTCGACTTTATTCCTTTCACCTGAAACTTCTCATTGTTTAGTCTCTGATTTATGAGGCGCCACCTGAGTGAAGGCGTATAGGAGCAGCCGACGGCATTTTAAACCAGGGGCGATTCTAGAGGGTGGGGGAGGGCGAGGTGGCCGGGGGGGGCAGTGCCCCTAATGACAACATGCATGCCCCCCATGGCCCCTCTAAATGCATATGCTAATTAGGTCTAAAATAAACATTATTATTATTATTATTATTCGCATTTATGTATGTGGGCTAACATTTTGTGTGCTGGGAACAGGCGAAACACAAACGGCAAACGTAAGCACGTTTTCTTGACGGACTCTTAACGTGGGTACGCCGGGTGGTCGAGTCACTTCACTCGGTGAAAAGCAAAGTTAACAAGACAAAAAAATAACTGTGGAAGCAAGACAGTCTAAGCAAGAAATCAGAGTGAGTTACAAAACTGTAAAATGTAACTGCACAGCATTGCATAAAGAACTTATCGGTTTTCAAAATTGCCCTTTGCTTCTTAATGCAGGCAACCTAGTGTAAGTAATACTTGGAGGAAATCAAGGTCAAACGCATCTGCCCCCCTAACAGAACAACTGACCACAGTCTACCCCCCCACCCCGAGGTGAAATAGTCTAAAACCGCCACTGCTGCGTACTTATAATCATTACGACTGAAGTCCAATCAAGTCTTACTGATAAAAACACTAAAGCTGTTTCACATAAACCACAGAAATTATTACAATAAAACTATGTCACTTTCAAGTGTGAACCTACTCATTCGATATCTATGCGGAAGGCTGATGTCCTATTTTTAGAATCAATTTGGGACAGGCTTGCGAGGGCTCTAATCTCTGAGCTCTTAGATTCATGTCTGACTGTGACCCAGGACGTGTGGCTGGGTACCTCTAGTGCTGGCATTGAAGGGGAGACAGTTGAGACTGCAGGGCCTACAGCTGAGTCAAAAATATCTCAATAATTCTTGAGAAGTAGGACAAAACTAAACACAGTAAAACAAATTTCATTGTTGAAAAACATTCCTGGGAGCGGTAACTGATTTTTTAGCCATTCACCTGCATATGCATTGGGTTTCCTTCTTAAGGTTCAGATTTGCTAACATCATCCAGTATAGATCAATGTATCAAATTGTTTACATAATTTTAAAAAAACCAACTGAAATTTGTCAATGTAACCTCTGAAATGACTTATTTGTCAACCATGGGCTGGATAAACAGTTATGGATAGATGGATGGATGGATGGATGGATGGATGGACACCAGGTAATCCAGATGTTCAGCATGAAGGGATTTAAACAGGATTAAGAACCAGAAAAGGCCATGGACCTGTAGGTCAATGAACTCCAAAGTCTGAGAAACAATCAAATGGTGGAGTGAAAAGTTGCTTAACCAATCAGCAAAATGGTGATACATTTTATAGAATTATGTACAAAGCTATAGGAAAAGCAAAACATTGATCCAAAATGGATCTCATTCATTCAAGTCATCACCATCCACCCATCCATCCATCCATCCATTTTCAACACTCACTTGCCTAATGCAGGGTCAGGGGTTCTGGGTCCTAACCTGGAAGCTACGTAACCCCCCACCACCACCCAATTAATTTTACCAGCCTACAAACCCATGGGCCAGCCGGGAAAATGCCTGGAATGCCAGATGGTCAGTCTAGACCACAGGCTCAGCATCGTCACACTCCTTGGGGTGGTCACTCCACATGCATTCTGCTGTAGCTGCAAAACAAGGAGGGAAATGATTTTTGGGAGGTTGGTGGCAGGATTGGCACTCCAGCCACCGTAAAACACTTCATAGCGGCTCAGTCTAAACACGCACGACACCCTCCTGCTCTCCGTGGGAGTAGCTCTGCCGAGTGGAACACGTCAGAGAGCTGATAGGGTCTTTGTGTAATAGGGCCTGCTGCATGGTGGCACTCCGGTCCCGGATCGAGGCGGCCCGTCTGGGTAGCCGCGTGGAATGTCTTCTTTCTCCAGCAGGATGACCATCTTCCTCCGCTGTTGGGGGAGCTTCGTAAACTCCACGTTTCGGATGGCCAGATTTCTGTAGGTGGGTATACCTACTTTTGGCCTGGTCGGTCTGATGGCTGCCATACTCAGGGAGTAGCTGTTGTTGAGGCAGATCGGCTGGTGGATCGGATTGGTGTGTGATGTCACTACCGTAGTCCAGTCCCTATATGCTTTTATTGTCCCCAGAGAACATACTGCCATATGACTGTGCAGGTCTACAAAGAAATTTGATTCATGTTGCTAAATAAAAATGAATCTTAGATGGGAAAGTCACCTTTCATTGATCCTAAATGCAGACCCAAAGATGGAGCGACTCATGAGCAATAAGGTTATAGCAATAAATAGCAATTATTATATTCATTTTGAATTCATTTTTTATTTATTAATTTTATATTAGCAATAATGCTTAGAGAATTACACTTTACAAGTGCTGTCCAGGGAATGTGCAGGGGATGGATGAAATCCCTCCAAAGTAGTGAGAGAAGGTCACTGAATCTGTGTGGTGCTGAAGGAGATTCACGCCAATAGTCTCTGTGACTATTGTGACAGTGGCAAACACTTGGGGTAAGGGCTGATTTTGTAGATAGCAAATTTATGTTTTAGCCTCTCCTTTGCTATCTACAGACACTGGCGTGACACTCATGCTTTCAGACTCCCATGCTCATGCAAGAAATCTTACGGCAAATCCATATTATTCCATTATAAACCTAATATTAGCTGCATCAAAAGTGTTGGGGTAGTTTGCAAACCCTGCAGACTTTTCACTAGATAGTAAAACTGTTACATACATGTTAATCCAAGTGTGGAGCAGACTTGTTTCCAATCAAATCGAAGTTGCAATCCCTGCAGACAAATGATTACCTCTGGCTTTGAAATGCATTTTGTGTGATTTTTCAGTAGTTATTGCTGCTGCTTTGCACCTCCAACCATAAATGCTGCTCTTTGTGTGGATTTTGCATGTTCTCCCCATGTTGTCTGCGTTACCACCTGCAGTCCAAAGCATGCCGTTAAATGAAATGGCTTCACTCGATTGCCTGTGATGTGTAACTGTGTCAGACCCGGTCATTCTATCCATCCTGTGAAAGTCCAGGATTCTTTTTATGCAAATTAAATACTTCCTCATGTTTCAGTAACTGAAGGAAATGACCAGCTTTACCCCCTACAGAAATCCCAGGGGGCGCTATAGAATTGTTTTTATTGAAAATATACTGTTCTGTGAAGATTAAACAAAACGGTGAAGAGCAGGCTATGTCTCATCCTAAGGATTCATAAGTAAATATCCGTCCATCCAACTTACACACCACTTAATCACTATATAATACAAACATATTATATATACTGTATTCTTTTAGGTAAAAATAAATAATGGCCAAGTCAAAAATTGCAAGAAATTTAGTTTATCATGGTTTTAAAATCAGATCAATGGTTAGGAAATGGTCAGAAACAAAAATGTAAACAGATAAAATGACTAAGTATAGCAAGATTCCTCCCGTATGTTTCTTCAAATATTAAAGTCTTGCAGATCAACTTGCAGATACTTTTTTATGGAAAGTGCAATTAGTCATGTTTCTCTTCAGTTTTGATGGCTTCAAACAGTGGACCGGAAGTAGGAAAATGCTGGTTTGTGTTTAATCTGAGACCACATGTTCTCTGTAGGGTTTAGATCTCCAGCCACATCTGGGTAGATGGGTTGTCCCTCTCAGCAGCAGCATACAATGGAAAATCTGCGCTGATTCACACGAACTCTCTGTCTCTCCCCTTACATTTCACATCACTTGCATTTTTGCACACTGCCTTGCACATCTCCACCACTCTCACAGTGTTGTGTTATTCTTTTGGTCTCAGAGTTTTTTTGGTATTTTATATTTTTTGTTCAGTATATATTTTGTTACTGTTGTATGCTTAGATATATTATACCAAATGTAATATATAATACATTCTGTATTTATACAGCTGCACAGTCAGTGAATCTGCCAGAACAAGCACTTCACTGTATGTTGTACAAGTACAACCGCATGTGACGAATAAAACTTTGAACTTGAACTTGGTGGTTTTTACGGTGTAGGCAGGAGCTTTGTTAAAATCCACGTTTGGCCGTTGCTCCTGTGAAAACTCCCTCCCATTTGGAAGAAAGCCTTTCTGCAGTGTTCTCCTTCACTCCGTGGCATTTATCGAGCAGCTCACCAGCACCCCCAGATGAAAGGCTTCCCAGACCATAACACCTCCTCCTCCACTCTTCTCTACAGTGTTGATGCATTGAACTCAAACCGTAATTAATGACTCCACACACCTGTGCTGTAACCATTCCGTAAATTCGGTACTCTGTCCAAAATTCTGAATTCAAAATTATTTTTTTATGGAAAAGCAGTGGCTTTTTAACACATCTTCAACAATTAAACCCAAACTGCCTAAATGTGTGTGTCTGTATGTACAGGTAGGTCATATATATTTTACATTGAGGGGACTAAATGTCCCCACAATGTGATATAAACGTGTTATTTTGACTAGTGGGGACCAAACTAGTGACTAGTGGGGTCAAATCTGTCAATACAATAAAAAGTAATGCTAAAAGTATTTTCTTTGTTTACTTGTTGTTAAGGACAGGGCTGCGTAGAAGTTAAGGTTGTGATTGTTAGGAAAAGGGTTTTTCTCTCAGAAGTGAATGGACCGTCCCCACAAAGATGGACCGTCCCCCACAAAGTGTTTGCGTGTGTGTGTTTGCGTGTATGTGTGTGTGTGTTTGCAGGGACGTTGCTTAAGCCTACCAATCCAATTATTTTCCAAATGTTTTAAGGCTCTTGGAATCGTCCTAACTATCCCCTTCCCTTATGGTGTCCCCAATGTGTGTGTGTGTGTGTGTGTGTGTGTGTGTGTGTGTGTGTGTGTGCATGTGTGGATTTGCATAGATCACATTTGAGGACCAAATTGTCCCCAAAGTGTAGTAAAACCTGAAATTTCTCTACTTTTGGGGACCTCAGTTTAATAAAAATCTGTGAATGCAATCAAAAAAGTAAAAATGCCAAAAGTCTTGTATTTGGGTTGGTTACTTATGGTTAAGGTTAAGGATGGGTAGAGGTTAAGGGTGTCATGACTGGGACTATGGTTTTTCCCATAGAAATGAATGGACAGTCCCCAAATAGATAGGAAGACCAACTTAACTAGAAGACTAACTTACCCTGGTTAAAGCTTTTTTGTAAAACACTATACCAAAAGGTGTAATATGTCCTGATATTACACATTTTGCATTGGTTGAGAGTTAACTTCCTGACCCAAGTAAACCAAGAGGACCATCTAGTGGGGTCAGAAAATACAGCAAATGGTTCACGATGCATGGCTTTGACCACCAATGCTCCCGACTCTCGACAATCCAGTTAACGAAAAGTTAGTGAGGTCAGCACTGGAACCTGTGAAAGGAGCTACATAAAAATAAATTGAATTGAACTGAAGTTTTGTTATGGTTAAGTTTTTTTTCCCTGAGGGCCAAACTTTATCAGCAACACAAAGCTGAGGGCCACTGCCCCCGATATTGTTCTGTTGTGCTCATTTAAGTTGTGTTTTATGCAGCTATTATTCTTAGCTATTGTTAGTGACAGTAGCTAAGTAGTAGCAAAGGTAGCAGTAGTAGTAATAATAATAGCAGCATTAGCATTTAGCATTGGTGTGATCCGGTAAAATAAAACAAAATTAGTCAGTCCAGCCAGACTTGAATTGTCTGTTTTCATCATCAATTCATTTTTTTACACCTCCAACCATAAATCCTACTCTTTTTGTGGAATTTGCATGTTTTTTTTTTGGTTTTTTTTGCAGCGGTCGTGTTCTACTCTCATTCTTGTCAGACCCCGCTGCTACTTGAACATTCAGCAGCCGCTTCAGAGTGAAGAGTGCAGAAGGTCTGTGACTGGATGGTAAGGCTCGCTTATCTAAAACGTGATTACACTGACGAATGCGACACGTTTCCTGCGGACCAAACATCTGACTCCTGGGGACCACACTAGGCCCACAGGCTGCCTATTGGAGAACCTCATTTTAGGGTAATAACACATTATTACAAATTATATAAAATCACTAGTTTTATCTGAACTACTGTATATTCAGTTGCTGTTTCTTTCATAACAAGAGTAAATATTGAAGTATTAAAATTGGTTGAAAGCACTTTATGTTGACTGCATTCCAAGAAAACCTCAGACTCCTGGCAAATTTTTATAATCACAATGCTCCTAATATCCACAGTTCAAACAAAACTGCAAACTGTAAATGTGTTATTGATTAATCTGGATAGAATTTATTAAATCCGGAAGCATAAATGGTAAACAAGCCATTTCTTTTATTTTTTGGTTAATGGTGCTGTTTTGAAAAAAAAACAATTTGATTAGTTGACAGTTACCTTTTGTCTACTCTGTAACGCAACAGCGTACAACACGTTCAAATTAGGCAGTCAGTCCCTTAAGCGCCTTGGCTGTGAAAAGAGTAATAGTAATACACAATAGTAAGGAATATGTTTGGCATTGTCAAGTTACATTGCAATGTGATGTCCCATTCCTATTTATACCAGTTTGAGCCCATGCACTCTCTTGTCCTAAATTACTTACCAGGAAATGTCAATTAAGTTTGTAAGGGTTCAGGGTTTAGGCCTTAGGAGGGGACATTGGGATTGAGTTTATGACTCTGACTCTGACTATGACTATGACCGTGCTTAGTAGTGAGTAGTAGTGAACCACTCACCACCCTAGTAATAAATATAATTAATAAAATGCGAATAACCAAAAAAGTGATAATACCAAAACAAAAAAAACCGTACATGTCTGTGATTTGTCAAAGACAAAGCCTGTCAGAATGTTTCCTTTAAAAATGTACAACAATAGTAACTTATACTATATAATATAATATAATGTAATATAATATAATATAATGTGTAATTTCATGCTTATTAAATCTCCTGCATTTACTTGCTAAAAACACAGTATTGCAAGAGCAACACAGACCACAACTACCTCGTAATATCAGTTAAAGTGTTGTGAGAATCGGAGTCTAAATATACCCGCAGAGCAGCCCTTGTCAGATGCTCCGCTCTGGCGCGCGAGAGGTGACAGGAAACAGTCTCGAGACTGTCAGTTTGAGTTTTTCGGCTGGAGCTTAGTAGCCTCTAAAAACAAAACACTGCTGAGAAAATAGGAAATAGTGGATCTTTTCGAGGATGGAGGTAAATAAAACTTACGTTTTTAATAAACTTATGTATAAACTATTTTCATGTATGGTCATGTTTCATTTGAGTAAGTATAGTATTTGAAAAGGAAACTTGACCGTTCTTTCTATATGAAAACCGAAAACACTCAAGAAAACATACATATAAAACTTTTAACTAAATTAATTACTAATTGTAACTTCAGAGTGACGTATTCGCAATTATCTTTGAAAGCGGTTGAAAAAATGTGATATGGCGTCGAACTGTATATAAAATGGAATAATGTAACTAAAAAGCGACACTTGTCGTCCATTTAGCGCGAAATATTTTCTAAATATGTAAATATTTGCATGTAAATATTTTCTATATTTTTCGCAACGCTTGGATTTAACCAAATAGTTTGAAGTTTAGTTATATACATAATGCTTAGGTCTGCAAGGAAGGGGACCTTTAGTTCTGACCTAACCAGTACGTAATAATATTAATGATTGGGTACTTAAACTAGCCTACCTGTGAGTAACTGAAAATTGACTGGCCCTGTGTTGTTGCGAATATTACAAAAGTGTTGTTTTTTTAGTGTGTCAATGTTACCAGATTAACAGGCACAATAAACAAGTATAAAAGACTATGGAGTGTGGTTAACGGTAGGGGAATTTCCACCTGAGTTCAGAAATAAGTTTTCTACCACTTCCGTTTCTTAACGTTCCAAAAGTGCCATTAAAACAGTTTAAAATGCGTATAGTGTCCTTATCTTTACCACGCTGCGAAATAATTATATCAGTAAGTATAGTGAGCAAAATGATATTATTGATGCTGGTAACTTTAAGTTGATACAGGCAGAATCATCCTTGCTATCGCACTGCAGTCTTAGCGGTGTTTTTGATGAGAGCCTTTGTCTGCTGTTCGCTTTGGAGCGTTAGAGGGAACTTCACATGATGGTCATATGGCAAAACCACTGTTCCTAAATAAATGAGTACAATATTAAGTTTCTTGTTTTTCATGCGTTGTACCTCAGAGTATATTTCTGTTACAATTCCAGCTATTGATCCTTGTATAAGGATTCCTTGTGTTCCTTGTTTAAGAAGCATGGTGTAATTTCCTGCTCCACCTGAGCGTAGAGTTTGCATTCATCTGCTGTGACATGCCTCACAATCCAAAAACGTGCAGTTAGTATAAGTAGGTTCACTAAATCACCCTTAGTGTATGACTGTGTGAGTGACTGTGTTTACGTGCCCTGCAATGGCCTGGCATCGCATACAGTGTTCCTATTCTGACTGCGATAGGTTCCAGTCAGGTCCTGCCCACAGCCAAGACCGGGACAAGTGATTAGAAGGTGAATGGAAGTCATTTCTTTGCTCTGACCTGCAATATCGGACCCAAACCATAGAATTATATACGTGCATTTACACATAATTGCAGGGCCCTATCTGTGACTAGAAACAACAACCTTTTGAATGTATATCAATAGGCTTATATCAGACAACCCACCTCTCCCGGAAGATCAGGGAGTCTCCCTCAGATTGGCATTGGCTCACTGAAATCCACGAATGATGCGCTATGTCCTGGAAATCTTTCCGCTATTCAGTGGTGGTAAAATTACCTGGCAAGAAGTTTTACCGCTACAGCCTCGCCCCAAATTTTACCTCTCTCTCACCCCAGTCGGTTATACACACACACACACACACACACACACACACACGGTATTACCATCATACCAGCCAAGCATTGGCCAGCACCCCGCCTTCCCAGACGCCCCTCATCTGCCTCCCTGAAATCAGTATCCCTAACATGGGATGTGTGATATATGTGTAGCCTTTGAAGATTTTATGACACTTTCAGGCCTTGGTTATTTAAGAGGAAGAACAATGTTACACAAAATGTTTACCCTATAAGGCAAAGAAACGTGATTGTGTAACTGAGATGCTTTGCGATACATACTGGTATGAGATGTCTTAGAAACGTTACTTTGCTGCTAACTGTAGTATCACCTGTTGGTTTTCTGAAATACTACAAAAGGATTTCAGCAGTGTACTTATTATTGTTAAACTATGAAAAAAGACAGCTGAATGAACAATAGCCCTTGTGATTTTACAAGTAGAGTGTTTATGTTGTGTTACTCTTGTTCAGTGGAACCCAGGCTTAGACCGTTATCAGTTGAAAACCGCAACTTATCCTTATCTGAATAAAGCTGAAACACATTCTGTTTGTTTGCTTGTGGCTTTTACAGAGACCTTCCATCTACTGCACTCCCTCCTTTATGAATTTTTCAGAGGAGGGGTCTTGTTCTTGTATGTAAGTGGTACTTAATTTTCGTAAAACTGGTGACTAGTCAGAATCAATGGGCTTGATGTTTATTGTCTAAAATTGCTAGACATGTAATTTAAATGGAACTAGTTGGGTAATGCATGACTCTTTAGGGTCAGACTCTGCAGTCGGAAGGTCACTGGTTCAAATCCCATGGCTGGCATAGCGATTTAAACACTGGGACCTTGAGCTAGGCCCTTAACTGCAGGTACTCTAATGACACTGGTTGGCCCTACTGTGTATATACATCATTTTAGACAAAAAGTATCTGCAGATAAAAACGAACACTGTTGCGTAGCACCTCCTAGTTTGGGGATTTGAGTCTGAGCGTTGCATATCTTTCTGTGTCTCCTCAGGACACTCCCATAGTCTAAAACATGCAGTCAATTGAATTGGTGACACTGAACTGCACATAATGTGTAACCGTGCACCCTGTGCTTGGAGGGGATGTAGGAAATGGAAGATTGGATGAATGGCATGCATGTATAAGTCTGAAAACTGAAGTCTGCCATTCCATCCATGGTGTTCCCCCTCCCTGAGTCCTTTGCTGCCCAGGTTAGAGTTTACCATGCCCCC
>JAODJW010000038.1:6790379-6822586 GCA_026777045.1 Hyperopisus bebe
ACTGATGTAAGGAAACATATTTATTCCTGTTGTACACTAAAGAGGGCATGCTGTGAAATTAAAAATAAAAATAAATTAGAAAAAATCTAAATTGTAATATGTCTTATTTCCTCCAAAGACGAATAACCTACAATTGAAGGATACTTTTTTCCTTGGGTCTGAGGAGGATATAGCAGATGATTTAAGTTATTATTTCGTGTTTTGTGCTGGGTGCCATGGTGATGGATTGCACTGTTGCCTCATACATCTAGGGTTGGGATTTGAATCCCACCTCTGTTATGTATGTGCAGTCTGCATGTTCTCGTTGTGTTGAGTAACTCTCCTACACATATTACAGTCCCCATTGCTAGCAGAGTATATGTGCTTCAAGTCCTGTTCAGAATAAGTGGTTCAAATGATAGATGGATGTATTTTGTAGATTTAGATGTAACACAGTGTTGGAACTGAAGTAGGGAAAATTACTGAAACAAAAGGAACTATGAACATGTCATGTGCATAGAGTATCACTATAGAGTATAAGAGTATGAGTATAGAGTATGGCACTTAGTAAAACTAAGTGGAGGGAAACAGATACGTTTATTTTGAACTAAGAAGGGAAAAACCTAAACCGAATATTAGCCAGATTAGATGGGAAGAGTGAGAATGATGGTAATTTTTAATTGCCAGCACCACACAATATTCTGAAATATGAAGTGAACATACAGAATATGAGCACCGGTTGACAACTGAAGAGATATAAATAAGAATTGGTTGATGAAAACCATGGAAAGAACAGGAACTGCCATTCATGTTTTGTCATCTCCTTTTTGACAAAATGACAGAATGTTGGAGAGGATAGCAAGCATATTTTCACTCTACAGAAACAATATTCTTTACTATGTGACAGGCAAAAGCTGCTAATGACACTGTAAGAACAGTGTTTTTAACAGGCAAATGCATTTTAATGTAAGGTTTATTTTTTAAGAGGAAAGAACCTGCATTGTTTTAGCAGATTAAAATGGTTTAAGTATTCTTGTCGATTGGAACACAGTGTATGGAGTCTTTTGATATACCTTAATTCTTATTTGCTGTGTTTAAAATGTATCCAGAATTTTGTAGGGCAGTGGTCTGATGAATCACATCCAAACCAATAGATACACAGTATCCATGCTGTACCCTGTTTAGCGGAGCTTCCACACTATTTACTAGATGCATAGAAAACATAATTGCAAGGAACTACATAGAATAGAAAATAGTACACAGAATAGAAAAAATACAAAATAGAGCTCAAAGCTTTACACTGTAGCTTTCCTTTTGTAATTTTCAGTCTTAGACTTAGTCTGAAATACTTTCTTATCTTCCAGAATTAAAAAAAAGAACGATGAATTGACAGTGTATGTCAACTTCCAGGTGATATGGTGATGCAGTGGTTAGCACTGTCGCCTCACAACTCTGGAACCTGGGTTCGAGCTTCTGCCATGGCTCCGTGTGTGTGGGGTTTGCATGTTCCCCCCCCCCCCCCCCCATGTCATTGTGGGGTTTCCTCTGGGTACTGTGGTCCCACCCCCCCACACACACAGTCCAGAAACATGCTGAGGCTAATTGGGGTTGCCAAATTGCCTATAGGTGAGTGTGCCCTGTGTTCTGGGTTGTTCACTCTGAACAGGATCAGTGGTTTCAGAAAATAGATAATGTTAACTTCAGAAAAGGGTAAATAATATAGGGAAAGGAAGCTACTATCTCATATAATTTATAAATGACATAATCAAATGTTGTTTGAGTGGATGAGTGTTGGAGCCATGAAGACAGCAGTGGGTAACAGTATGACTGAAAAATATTCTTTCTTAACAGCTCAATGCAATTAACAAGTTTATATGAAAAAAAAACTGAAAACAAAAGAATTTGTCTTCTGTTGTACGCAGAATGGTTATGCAAAGAATTTCACATTGGAGTAACGATCGTTTTCAAATTATTTCTATCACTGGGATGCCAGTGTTTCCTAAATTTAAAAAATATCATTTTATTTTTCCTGAACTTTTCTCACCAAAAATAAGCTTAACAAATAAATAGTATGTTGCAGTCCCGGATGTGTGACCATGCTCAGCGTGAGCAGATGGAAGATAAAGGGATGGATCGAGTACAATAAAATTGTTAGATTCTATTAAGCACAAGGTTTACATAACAAGCAAAATAAATTTCAGCAAAACTCAATGTGTGTAAGAATTTACATTTTTTCTGTGAAATTCCAGTGGCTTCACACAATCACAAATAGTTCTGGAATGGATGAATGGATAGAAAATACCCAGAAATAAACTCCTTTTATATAATTTCCACCTAGTTTTTACAAAGCTTAACAGATTTAATTCCATTTAAAACGGAATCAATGTGCTTCTCATTCAATTAATCATTATAAAGTTATTTGATAGTATCCACTTGCCGTGTCAAATTATTTTGTATAATGACTACTTAATTTTCAATCTCAGCAGACAATTTAAGAGATTTGCCATTAAAAAAATGAAATATGACTGCCAATGGCAGGCATATGATAAAATTAAATTTAAGAAATACAGCTAAGGTGTAGAAATTCATTAAGAAATATGAATAAAGTCTAGACAGTCATTCTTTAGGCACACACCTAACGCACACTTTAATGATGAGGAAATAACAATGTCTTTATGGAAACTGCATAACCAACAAAGAGATTAAGAACTTTGATTTCAGCTCCCTGGTCTGCATAAGGTTATAATGCAGATGAATAATCTATAAATGTCAACACGTGACCTGTCAGTAAGGTCTTTTCAATATTAGTTAATTTTTATGGCAGTGTATATTAAATATATTACACCAATGATTATCACAACACAAGTAATATACAAGTAATAAATAATAAGTAATATGCTAAAAAGAATTGGCTATGTGTTGATAGAAATTATAATACAATGACATAAATAAGACAAACTGAATTTGATTGACTGACTAATTGACTTCTACTTGTGTGAATCTTGCCACTGGATAGTTGTGGACGTGTTTTCATCTAACTGGGCTTGAAATGATGAATATTAAATTTGTATTCTAATGGCATCCCTCAGACAGTCATTCTGCAACCTTTATAGTTGAATAACTCATGTGTGTTCATGTTGATTGTTTCCATCTTCCTAAATTAAAATTAATGAGTTAATCCGTGCCAGTTTAAAATGCTTAATAGGTGCAATGGTGTGTGTATATAAATAGGGCAGTATCCATCAGAGGGGAGAATGTCATTATGCCATCTGTGTTTGGGGTTCTGCTTCTGCCATATAGGTTTGCTCGCTGTCTTAAATGTTTTATTAATCACTTTTGTTATCATATAAATATACAAGCATTCAGTTTAGCTTCTCACGGGGAAGTTGATATTAACTGGATTATTTTGTTTTAAAGAAATTGCCAGATGAACACATACGTAGGATAAAAATATAATTTGCAGTATTTCTTTTATTTTTATTGAAGGCTTATGCCTAAAAATGGCATCTAAAATGGCTTTAATGTCATTAAAGTCACTTTCAGTGGTTGTCAGGCTTCTGTTTGTAGAGCTATTTGCCACATAGGCAGAGTTGGAAAGTTCATATTCAGAAATTACAAATCCAAACCAAGATTTTGTTCCAACCAAGCAACCAGTTGAGTACTCTGTGAATGTGACTTTTGGGATAAATCTCAATATGCGTACTTGACCGTACTTGTGTTCTCGTGTACCCATTTTACGTCATCTTCCAAGACCAGTTCCAATACTAACAACACAAGTACAGAGGCCGGTAAAAAGCCCCGGATGCTGGTCTTGCTCCGCCCCAAATATCAAGGATACATCAGTTGCATCCCCGCCCAATGAGACCAATCCCATGATTCATTGTGCCCCAAGTTCATTCTTGGGAGGCAACTTAGCAAGTCCAGTCTTGCCAAGACCACAAGAACGGTCTTTGCGTTCTTGGTACTGAGATTCACACTTTATACTCTACTGGTTGATTGAAACAAAATCTGGGTCTGGATTTGTACTTTCTGAACCTGAACTTTCCACTTCTGCAAATAGCTTTTAGATTTTAGATCGATCACGCAGTGAGAATAGTTGCATCAATCGCCAAGGTGTGCGATCAAAAAAAAAAAAAAATCGCTGAACATCCCTACTTCATAACACGATACCATCTCTTGTCTTATCTGTGCGTCAAGTTTTTGTATGTAGTATTTTTGTTTGAAGTGAATAATCACAACTTATTTCTGTTTTTATTTTTTGGTTTAGAAAAGTACTATTGCACAACATTCCGTGTCGAAGTTGGCAGAAAAATTCAAGGTCCAAAATCCACAAACATCTGATAGAACCGAAGTGGTGAGATTCTTTCCATCATTTGTGTCTTCTTTTCCAATTTGTTTCATTTCCTTTTGCAAAACCGAAACCAAGGAATATCACACTTCTGGTTTGAATTGTGAAACAGCACCCCCAAAATGCATGCTAATGCTGTACCTTCACTCAGCACAGCGTTTGAGCAGTAATTTGGCACTGTTGCTTGAAAACAAACTTTTATTTCTTATGAAGTTTGTTTTATTCTGATGTATCATATTTCTTTTGCTATGCTGCAGTGCAGTGATGCACAGAGATTTGTATGCAAAATGTACCAATGTGGAAAAAAACAACCTAAAACTTGAGATTTGAAGTTCAATTAAGACTAGTAGGAACAAGCAAAGAAGGAATCTTAGTTTGTAATTAGAATAATTTAAGTTGTAGGTTGTTGTTTGTAAAACATCTTAAAACTTTATTAATCCAAACTTTAAAATGGAGCATCTTCTTTTATTGATAATACATGGTACACACAAACACATGTTAAATGGAATTGTAACAAAAATATGTTTTTCAAATTTTGGTGTTTTTGGTTGAACATTTCAATTAGTAATACAATAATCTGATTAGTGATTATAGGTGATTTTCATTCCTGAAAATTAAAGGGAGTAAAATTCTGCTTTGGCTGTTTCAGTGACTTTTTAACAGTGGTTTTCTGTGCAATAGCTTAAAAATACAACCTGTGTAATTGCCAGTGACATCATTATCGTGTCTATGTAGTCATGTAATTGTATCTTTTCATTTCAGAGCAAGAATATTCATAGAAAGCCACCATGTTCTTTGAAGCTGCAAACGAAAAATGATGAGGAGCAGGACAAACAGGAGGTCAGAGGTCTATTCATAGTGAACGTGTGTCGTTTGCTTTTCTTAGGCAAGTCTCTTGCTGCTGGAGCCTTACTAACCATTAATCAATATTCTTCAAAGACAAATGCTCAATAGCACACCATGGCAATAGAAAGCAAAAGAAAGCAGAGTAACAAAAGCCTATAAAACAGTTTACCTCCTGTTAGCTAAATGCTTTTACGGTATGTATATAAATTAACGTGGAGTGTCATTATGTAATGTTTACAGCACATTTATTCATATTTGCAATATTTGTTTCAATAAGATTTCCTCTGAGTTATGAAAGAAGAATATTTAGATAAACATAAACTAATATTTACATTAAAAATTCATTTCTGAAGTCCTTATGATCCTCTTGGAGTTGATAATCTGGATTTTCAAATTTATTACAGAAGAAGGCAGTGGCTTCGTCACAGCCTCCTAAGGTGAAGTCCAAGAGCTCCCCACTTATTGAGAAGCTGCAGGTAAGTGAGACCTTTTGAGTAGCTCTAAATATTTCATGGTATGGAGTCTTACAAATTTAATTTATCCAAATATTGATAGAACCAGCATGATGGACTATAATGGATAAACATTCTATGGAGTGGCAATGCCCTCTAGTGGGTGATGGTGGCCACAACACAATGATGCCACAACTTGCAGTTTAATCTGTTAATGATGTGAGTGGAAAGAGGCTGTCCTTAAATGCTTTAGGGACAGTCTGGTTCAGATTATCAAGTTAAAAAGATAACAGAAAGCACTGGAAGTTCCTGGGCAGCCACAGGTCTTATACAGCAGTCTGTACTCTGTCTGCACTGTGGTTGCAGATGCCCCTGATTGGTTAAGCCTGAATGAACCTTGTTCATTGTTCCTTTTTTGGCACTTTTAACTGTTTATAAAAATAGCAAGACAATCCACTATTCAGACACATTGCCTATTCTTTTCAGGTTTTCTCAATGCATTGTTTTTAACCAAACTGAAGCAATAATTTTGTAGAAAATTAGTTAGGAGCATCTCTCCTCATATGTTCTTCTTATTACAAGTAGCTTACATTTTTTAATTTTGTCTATGACTCTTAAAGTAAGTAAGAGAGAGAGAGAGTGTGTGTGTGTGTGTGTGTGTGTGTGTGTGTGTGTGTGTGTGTGTGTGGTGATTAGCAATGTTGCCTCACACCTCTGGGACCTGGGTTCAAGGCTCTGCCTGGGTTACATGTGTGTGGAGTTTGCATGTTCTCCTCCCGTGTCATCGTGGGGTTTCCTCTGGGTACTCCGGTTTCCCCCCATGGTCCAAAGACATGCTGAGGCTGATTGGAGTTCTTCAGTTGCCCATAGGTGTGCATGTGTGAGTGACTGGTGTCTGAGTGTGCCCTGCAATGGGCTGGCCCCCCATCCAGGGTTGTTCCTTGCCTCGTGCCCGTTGCTTCCAGGATAGGCTCCGGACCCCCCGCGACTCAGTAGGATAAGCAGGTTGGAAAATGGATGGATGGATGGATGTATATATATTAGAGTTGTCAGAGAAAAAAATGCCTGTTTTGTCTAATTTGATGTGTATTTGTACATTACCACTTATATTGTCAGCATGACAACTCGAGTGAGAATTTGAAAATTCGAACGTCAGGATGTCTCGTGCGCCCATTCACTTCAGCTGGCTGAACTGACTCCACAATCTTGTGCAAAACCCGATGAACCATGTTATGTCCCAGTATGATGATTCACTGAACGTTCATCATTCATTGATGAATGTTCCAAAGATCATTTTTTGATGTTGACGCTTGGCTGTCTTGGTCTTAAAGTGCCCCAATGAATGTTCAGTGGGGTTGAGGTCAGGTGACTGGAGAAAAGTCTGCGGTAGCAGTACTCTTGTCTCTAAAAATGGAATCTTACTTTTCTGTTGTCAGGCTGTAGTCGATTTGGTGCAGATATTGAACTACAGAGTAAAGAAAACATCCTGAATACTCCCACCACCACATTTCACTGTTCATACTCTATGGTATCAATCGCTCCTCTGTTCACCTCATTACTTAAGCCCTGCTGTTACTGCCGTAAAATCTCAAACTAGGATTCACCATTAAATAGAACTTCATTGTTTTCCAGAGTTATGAGTCAAATAAACTATGAGTCCAAAGTGTCCAGGATTAAATGAAAACATTCCCAGGTTTTCAGTGTGGTCTCAGACTGCTGTTCCCCAACTACATATATGTGTACTGTCTTAGCTACTGCTGTTTAAGCATCATATTTATTATATTTGTTTATGTTCATCAAAATAATTCCCAGAGTTACATGGAAACACTTGTTTATTGTCTGCAATTTTTTCTTTTTAAAAAAGAAGCTGTATAGTTTTTTTTTCTTTGAGTATTAGGTGTTTTTCTGTTGTGCACAAGTGAACACATACCTGACCTTTCAGTCAGGGTAACTTTTATATTTTGGGAACCACACTGACATTTGACCCTCTACGTTCATCAGGCCAACCTGGTTCTGTCCCCCACGGCTCTGCTACCCTCACCAATGAGCCCTGGGGCTAGGCAGCCTGCTCCCTTTTTTACCCCACCATGCGGTCCCCTTAGTCCCCCACCACAACCCCACCAGCGCCGCCCTAGTGAGGAGGAGGTACCTGCCAGCTTTGAGAAGCCTGCCGAGGGCAACATCCTGCCCAGCATCAATAAGGTAAGACTGACATAGTTCATTTCCCCTGATAGAAGCTAATCGCACACAGAGTCTAAAAGGCACTTTTCCACGAGTGTTTATGGTTGCGGACAAGGGTGACATATATTTCATCATCAGGAATTGGCTGTGGACGCTGTGGTTAGTGCACATGTAGCCCAGATTTCTATGTCTATGGGGAATCATGTCAAGGTAATTGATTAGGTATTTCTAGTAGGTGGCAGCACCGACTTTCACAGATCAGCAGTCAATGATGAAAGAGTAGAGGAAGAATAGCTGTTGCTGTTGTAGTAGTTATTGTGAGCAACTAAATGAGGAGGGTAGGAGGTACCCACATATCTAATTTTTCAAACTGTCCAGACATTATACCAAGATATACGGTATTTTAATAATCAGGGGTCCTGGCTAATTTTGTCACAAGGATTTCAAAATACAGTGGTATGCTATAGTAATGTAATTTCACCCAGGTCTAGACTAATAACTTTGACCCTGTTAATAAGTTCACCCATTTCACTACACTGCCACGCAAACTACCATCCACAGCCTGAAAGTGAAGTATGAACTGGCCTAAAGAGAGTGGAAAGAACAGAGAGAACTCAAAGAAACAATAAAAGAGATTAAGATTAGCACAGATAGCACTAACAATAGTGACTTTCCGACACAAAGGGAGGCACCAGGCTGAAGTGTCCAGAGTGAATCATACGATAGCAAAAGCATCCAGGTTAAATTCATTATAAGCATGCAATATGTACTATGCTTCCTGAAATCATTGCTTACAGACATGTGAAGACTGTCCTGTGCTGACCGTTTTACTATTCACTGAAAATCAAAGAGCAGAGCTCGGCACTCCATTAAGCGACGGCCACCTACACGGCTCCCCAGGAAGTCATCAGGGGAGGAGCCATCGGGGGCAGAGGAAGCGGGCCCAACATCGTCTGCTACGAGCGGCTCCCCACACGATGGAGATGAGGAAGATGTATTTCAGGAGAATGACTCGGCCCCCAAGAAAGAACAACAAGAAAACACCCCCTCCGCTCTTCCTGATGGAAGGGCAGAACTAGAAAAGGAGGAGAGTCCAATAAGTGACAACAAAGTGGAGACAGACAGCACATGTGGCTGTAAGGCAGCTGAAGATGTTACAGAGCCAATAAAACCTGATGGAGAGACCCCACCTGAGCAGCAGACGTCTGACAGCGCTCCCAATGGAGAGACCCCACCTGAGCAGCAGACGTCTGACAGCGCTCCCAATGGAGAGACCCCACCTGAGCAGCAGACGTCTGACAGCGCTCCCAATGGAGAGACCCCACCTGAGCCGCAGACGTCTGACAGCGCTCCAGAGGCTCCAAAAATACAGGAAGAATGCAAAGAAGTACAACCAGAAACAGCTGGAGAAACAGATAACAGCACAGGGGTAAAGAAGGGGGTACCCCTCCAGGAAAAGGAGGATGCAGACGAGGGCATCGGGTTGTAGAAGGTACAGTACGAGGCAAGACCCGACTGATACTATGTTTTCTGACAGGTATTTAAAGGGGTTCAAGTATTTTCAACACAATTTATGGGATTTTCAGGGACGCCATTAGGGGCAGTGTATGGTTCATCAAGCTAAGCCTCTGTGTCTGCAATTAGGAGGTCCCAGATTCAAGCCCTGGCAGAATAATCACATGTCCGTGGGGCCTTGAGTAAGGCTCTGAACCCCCATGTCACCCTTCACTGCATCCCCCCAAGCTGCCACTCACCTGTATGGAAAGCGAGATGGGGCAAAACAAAAAGAGAACTTGTTGTTATAATTTTTGTCTCATTTAAAACTAATAAAATGTCACTCTTCTATTCTACTATATAATTCCAAACCATTGGTCGAAAATAGCACGCAAGTATTAACACTTATATTAAGTTCACTGTTATTTCTTTGTCCAAAGCATATTTGTATATTAGGGTAACAAGGTAAAAGACTAATCTTGATCTGCTGTGTTTGTCTCAAATACCTGATTTGTTAAATCCTCAGTGTTTTAGTATACTTGTGCACTGTACTTTATTATTTATTACATATAAAGCCTAATTCTTCCTCTATTATATCATTTAACAACAGGAAGAAGAACCTAGAAGAGGTGGACACTGAAGGAAGCAGATGCAATGCCTGCACATATATCCAAAGGGCCGTTTTACACAGCACAGTATAGGCAAGGAAACAGAAAGAATGCTTTGGCACTGTGGCTGAAGTGTCATTTGCTTGTTCTCAATTTCACATTTAAATGAACTCAGATTAACTGAATGTTTTACATTTAGGACTTTTGAGTGGATTCCATGTCTGAAAATTTATCAGTACTAATAAGTATTGTACCTGGATGGCCAAGGGTCACTCATTTTCCGAAATATTTTCTGTATGATAAGATGGCACGGTTGGCCATTGGGGAACACTGAGGGTTCACAGCACAGGCTTAGAGGTTTGAATCCCACCCACAGTTCTTGGGGTATGGCCTTCGTATGCTTCTCCTGTCAGTGTAGAAACATGCAGTCAGGTCACCAGGTGTGCGCCCACGTGTGAATGCGTGCCCTGTGATTCCAGGGAGTTATTAGTGACTTCCTGCAAATGTTCACGTATGGAAAGGCTGACTCCTACCACCCCTTCACTTTAATTTAGTGCATCACTAAAGGAATAGTACTTGCACTTCCACGCCAGTATCAACATTGTTTGACCTCAGATTACACTTAATCACAGCTGATCACCAGAATTTCAGGTTATTATTACTGTACGGCTATAGATATATGAATATGATATATATATATGAAATAATGCAGAGAAACAAAGATTTATTTTGATGTTAAATTATAGGAGAATGGAAAATAAATGACCTATTTTGAGTAAGAAAAAAAATGTTTTTATTTTTGTCATAATTTTTATTCTCATTTAGAACTGGTTTTTACGGGTATGATATTTTGAACATCTTCTGCCATATAAGGAAATTGTTCTTTGTTGATATTCTTCAGCTGGCTTGCATAAAACAGCACACGTGATATTTTTCTGTAAGTAAACATCAGTGCCCTGGATCAGAACGGGGTTACTTTGCTGTAATGTAAATTATTTTTGACATAATTAGCTGCATTATTAATTCATTTCTTGTGTCTACAGTTATTCCAGAAACCCCAAATCTTTGTTTGTAATGTCCTTGGAAGCTTGACAAAGTCAGAATGGGCATTTTTTGCTGTAATGTTTTTTTTAACCATGATTTGCTTTTTTTGGAAAATCATGCATGTGTCCTAATGGCGCCTATATTCTTCACTAATAAATCCTTCATTAATTATGAGATCTGATGGAATGTGTATGACCACAATTTCTATGACAATACAACATTGTGTGAATCTATAGGCAACATGCTGCTTAACAGACAGCCAGAATAAAGTGTTAAACCAGATCCCTTTGTATTATTCTTCCTTCCTTCCTTCCTGTATTGGATCAAATTGATTTAGGACCTACAACCAAACAACTACATGAAAATATATAATTTAAACTTAATTTCACAGAGTATTCATTGCTACTGAGAGAGAAAGTTGATTACATATAGTACGTTCTTCAAATGTAGCACATGTATCTTCAGTACATTTCCCTTTTTGGTTGACAATATCTGTTATATATTAAAAATAATTCTAGACTGGTTTTTTCTTATTGAAAGGAAATTTAACAACACCAATAAAATCTAATATTTGGAGGCAGTGATGTAGATTTTTATTACAATCTGTGACAGACCCATACATGGGCTTCCATCTTACCCACACAATCACCAATGCTAATCAGACCCATTTTCACCTGTGTCTCATTAATTGTTTAGACTTTTAAATCCCTGTGCCTTTGCCATAGTTACAGTGCCTGAAACTGCCAGAGCTGGCGCCGGTCTGGCCCTGTGTCTTTCTTCCTTTTCCCAATTTGGCCAGTAGGCTGCTGCCCATCCAGTTTGGTGCGGCCCTTGTGTGTTTTCCCTGCTCCCTGGGCTGCCACATGGCCCAAAGGGCTGAGCACGTGGTTCAGAGACAGACATCCATCCATTTTCCAAACCGCTTATCCTTATGGGTCCTTTTCATCGTAAGTTTGAGGCTAGCCCTACCTTTGTTGAATATTGGTTTTATTTTAAGCCCCGGTGTCTAATATTGTTAATATGTCTTTACTTTCGTGTCCTTGTTTTATGGTTACCCTGCCCGTGCCTTGTTATGTTCAGGTTTACTTGTGTTCCTTATAAGAACATAAGAAATTTACAAATGAGAGGGGGCCATTCGACCCATCAAGTTAATTTGGGGAGAATTCAACTAATTGCTTAAAGTTGTTAAAGTCGTATCTAGCTTTGATTTAATGGAACCCAGAGTTTTAGCTTGCCCTACACTAATAGGAAGACTATTCATACTCTAAATACACACTGTGTAAAGAAATGCTTTCTCAAATCCAGTTTAAAATGTTCTACCACTAATTTCCACCTATGGCCATGAGTTAAAGTATCTGATCTAATATTGAAGTAACTATTTGGTTGAACAGCATCCAGACCTGTTCGAATCTTATATACCCAGATCATGTCAGGTGCATGCAAAAACACCTGTAGAGGTCAGATTTATTTGGGGATTACAGGGGAATATGGACACTTTATGGCAACACAGCACCTCTTCCTGAGGTGAAAAGTGCAGGTCCAGAATTATTCAACCAACCAGTTGAGTATAAAGAGTCACATTCACAGAGTACTCAACTGGTTGGCTGAAACAAAACCTTGGTCTGAATTTGTACTTTCTGGACTTGCACCCTCCACCTTTATCCTCCTCACCCAAATCAGCAGGCAGGATTTCTGTGGCCCAGATGGGCTGCTTAGGAAGCAGCAGTAGCCTCAGGTAGGTCACCCTCCAAGTTGACTATTTTTGAGGGCACTGAGGCAACTTGCTTACCCTTTCTGTTCTCTCCTTGACCTGCTCTCTAACACGGGCTTGGAGCAGCACTGCAGAAGTCAGTCCCACCCCCCAGTTGGGGAAATTAACAGCTGGCAGCTATGACCTGTTAGCAGTACATGAGGAAACCATGGTTACTGGCTGCCTATGTGGCGTGTATTGCCCCCTGCTGGTGCGTAGTGGATTCTGGATGGACACTTGTGTCGCGCATCTTTCATTCCTTTCTTATTCTTGAGTTAGCTGTCTTTGTGATACCATTTAGCCACAAATAATGTAGCTAAATTTATTATGGGATAACGGAACCCCAAGCCAATACTGGAGCATTCCAGATACCACCTTGCACAGTCCTTTCCGAAGACTTGTAACAAACTGAAGAAACAGTACATCATTGTCAGCAGGCAATCTCAGTGTTCTACACCACTTCTACTCTAAATAAAGTGTGTTTGTAAGAACGCGAGACAACTTCTGTCCTGCTGTACAACACAGATTGAGCACTTTGCAACTGTTTTATTATTATATTATTAACAGATGGCAGAATATTTCTTGTATTGATATCTCTAGATTTACTGTATATGTATTTAACATAATGGAGCAATTTTAATGTTACTTAAATTGGACACAAATGACCAATATTGTGTACAGAAATACAAAAAAAGACATGCCATCTTCAGAAAGAGATCTGTTTTATATTTTACATAAATTTATCACTGCTGTGAACAACAACAGTTCTGAGAAATGTGGGAAATACAGGATTTTTTAAGAATAAACAAATAAATAAATGAAATAAATATATATGAATTGATTCCTTATCACCACTCTTACAGAATAGGCAATAGGCAAAATAAATAATAAATCTTGTTATCTGTACATATTTTATACATATACTATATTCATTATTAAATTCACATACCGTATCTATTATTATTGATTCTATAGAAATTATAATTACAGTTGCAAGATATCTATATATATTTATAGTCCATGTCACCCCTGGACCAATGAGAATGTGCAGTCAAGGCAGCAGGGGTGCTGATTGGGCTGTTCTCTCGTTCCTTTTTTGCCTTTTTTTCCTTTTAAGTGACATCTGTGTTTCTTGTTACTGAGGTCTTTAGAACTTTTCTTCTCACCATTTGTTTTTTTCATTTGGATGGCAGAAGATCTGACTATGTGTAGGATTCAATTGTCACTTGTTACTCACCATGGAGTTCTTTATGAAGCCTTCCAATTTAATGCAGACTGTCTTTCATTTCCTTACATTTTCTCCAGGGGGGCATTGTCTATGATCTCTAGGACCAGTGTGAGTTGTAGCCACACTGACTCTATAATTCTAATTATCAGAAAAGCCATTTTTAAAGTGATTGACTATGTTAAAAAGTATTAGAATAACTTATAGGTCACTTATATGTAATAGCTGGATTGTCTAATATTATTAGTAATCAGTGTTGGGAAGATTACTTTGGAAATGTAATTCGTTACAATTACAAGTTACTCTATTTAAAATGTAATAATAGTGTAACTATTTCAATTAGTATATAAATGTAATGTAACCAATTACATTTGATTACTTTTTGATTACTTTTCTAAATTATGATTGAATATTCTCAACTGTTAACCTTTTTGAAATTTTGTAACCTGGTAATGTTTACCTTACAGCAGTACTAAACACTGACTACTGTCAAACTCCTTTCAATACATGAATTAATATGATTATAATTGATCAATTTAATAAAGACACAAAACATACCATACATACCATATAGGCCTAATAATGATTTTAAACAACGGGTAAGAATAGATCTTCACTTCATACTCGGTGAAAACCCAGATTCCCTCAGTGTAACAATTCATAACATTAATGTTACATAAAATAAACCTAAAATGTAAAAAAAAAGAAAAAATTGTTAAAACTCAGCCTACAGTTAGTAAATTCTAATGTGTGTTCATAATATAAACTTTTTGGGAGTCAAAACAAGATAAACTACGAGTGATTTGACCACTCCGTGACGCTTCAGGATTACATTATGATACAAACATTTTATATACCTGCGAAAATAAATGGTTCAATTTTACTTCTGATCTGAACAGTTCTTGCATCAGACAGGATATGAAATTTCAGCTGATTACACAATCACTTACTCTGTTTAAGTCAATTTTTCAATCACAAATCACGGAGTAGCCTAAAACAGTGTCTTCGCAGTACTGTAAAATAAAATGGGTGAGCAGAGTGGTAAGGCTGCATCGCCCAGGGGTTAGCTATAGTTAGTGAATTTTCAAAACTCAATACGACATAGCATGTCGGGAGTTCTAATATCAGACCTAACATAAATTACCAATAAGCTTAGCATATTGAAGGACGGCACATTTTCTGTCAACGGGATCAGAAATGCCAGTGTGGCTTTAAAGCGTTGGCCAAACTTCGCGATTCATTGTGGTGTTTACGCATGCTGTCAATGTTTACATTTTGTTTTGTTGTCCTATGCGCCGTATCTTATGATTGAGTTGATGCTGTCGTCATACAGTCTGCATAGCTGTCATAGCCAAGATTATCAGATCCGTATCGCGCAGTGTGATCGGTAATGATTTTATAATATTGCTGAAATCACACAGTGTGTACCGGGCATTACACTTTAGAAGCATGGTGTGGCACGCTGAAGGTCGGCATGTCTTCCCTGCCTTGTTTAATATGACTGTTTGCAGTTACAATAAGCTGCACTTACCTCTAGATGTTTCCTTAAGTTGGACATGGACTGTTTAGATATCGACAACA
Source organism: Hyperopisus bebe (assembly GCA_026777045.1). Lineage (NCBI taxonomy): Eukaryota > Metazoa > Chordata > Actinopteri > Osteoglossiformes > Mormyridae > Hyperopisus > Hyperopisus bebe. The sequence continues at coordinate 6,805,888 of JAODJW010000038.1, forward strand.
TCTTTATAGCCGGTAAACACGCACTACATTGCACAGTTAAATTTGTGCCTTTTCCCGTAATGTATCGGAAATGTTTTTATAATTCCAGCAATTGAATGCATTCCTTTCCTTGTCTGCCATTGCCTGCAACAGAAACTCAGACCGCTCCGACAAGTTAATTAGCAGAATTGGCTGCAAATGTAGACGCGAAAGGATAACCAATCAGAAGCATCGAATAGTTTCAAACTTTGGGCTGTGGAGGTAAATAGCAAAGGAGGATGTTTTGCATAAGAAAAACATGAAAAAGAATAAAAATACTGTCATTAAAGATATTAGCAAGGTTTTGCATACAATCTTATGATGTAATTAAAATTGTAATCATGAATATTTCCATAAGTAACTGTAATTTAATTACACTTTTATCTCTAGTAACTGTAACGGATTACAATTACATTTTTTGTAATTAACTTACGTAACGCCGTTACATGTAACTCGTCTGTCTATACTGATCCAGGCTGATTCTTAACATCTCCAGTTGTTTAGTAATATTTTTATAGCCTGACTTGTGTCATCACAAATCACTGTTGTGCTCTCTGGTCTTTCCCATTTTGGGTTAGGATTAAGGGAATTTGGCCTGTGTGTCACCTCATATTTTTACCCCGGGGAAACACAAAGTCATGACTGACCACTTAAGTGTTCCCAATCACTCAGATGAGCATAAAAATGTAAAATACGATTGGGAATTAACTTCAGTTAGATTTTACTCATATGACTTTCTAGGGGTGCCAATAATTGTGCCACACATATATTTGAGAAAACATGTTAATTTTATGGTATTATTCCTTTAAGTTATTTTACTTTTCACAGCCCATTTTGCTTTTATTTACTAAGAGTGCCAACCATTCTGGTGGGCACTGTGTGGGCACAGAGTAAAACATTATCTTAAGACAGATGTTTGTAGTATATTTAGGCCCGGCATATGTGTGATGAAGGTGATTATTTTATATCTCACACTTAAGCCTTGGAGAAACAGAACACTTATAAACCCTTAAAAACATAACAGGAACAAAACATTCCCAACACAGAAACAAATGCACAATGCAAACGAGTCCCACCACATGGTCAGTATTAGGCTACGCGTCACACGGCAATAAATGTGCTGCAATGGTGAAATACACCCATCTTCTACTTTCTTGTCCAGCATGGTGTTTCCCTGGAAGCAGATGGCCCAAGGCAGAGGACACCCTGCACTGGAGGCCAGTACACACACACTAGAAGTGATTCGGAGATGCCTTGGGTGGAGGAAGGAGAGCCACACAGCTCACAGAAAACATGCGGCTGCAACTCAAGCTTCCCAATTATGGGTATTACAGCAGCCATCAAATCCTTTGAATTACTAATAAAAAATACCGATTTAGCAAACACAATTCCAAAATAACACAAAATTATTTTAGGAATAGATAAATTGTTCAAAGTTCAAAGTTATCTGGCTCATAAAAAGCAGAATCCTATTCTAAAAATGTGCTAAATGAGAGGAAATCTATCACGTGCCTTTACGTTAACCATACCTTCATAATCCATTCATTATGCATAAATAGAACATTCAGTGTACCTTCATAATACGTTCAGAGACCATTCATAAGCAGCATGTAAGTATACCTTAACATCCTATCAGCTTTAATATACAATAACAAACATTATATGATTATACAATTATGTTTGTTTTTAATGTATAGAGGCATGTTAGGATGTTAAGAATGTTCTATGAATGCATTATGAAGGTACACTGAATGATGTATGAATGCATTATAAAACCATTATGAAGGTGCACTGAATGTTTTACAAGTGCATTATAAAGGTGAAGTTAAAGTGTCACTAAACATTGTATATTTAAATTCATTCCAGCAGCAGTGACAATTGACATATTGAATGGCAGTTCTCTGAACTGTCCCAAGTTGACCACAGTGCTGCTCAACCAACTTACAATGAGCACCTTATCAGAAATGAGCCACCAACCACTGCATTATGAAAAACCTATAGAAATATAGAAGACATTTCCACTAATGTTTGTCCAGTACTGTCCAAACAATTATTGCAAAAATAGTTTAAAATAGAGTACCTGCTCTTCCTGTTATTTAACTGTTTGGCTGTGAAACACCAATCGTTTGTAGTGGAGAAACTAAGTGCACACATGCAGATAAGTGCCTTGTCTCTCAGCTGTCCTCCAGCAATCTCTTTAGGGCAGGGGTCTCCAACTCTGGTCCTGGAGAGCCACTATCCAGTAGGTTTTCCGTCCCACTTGGCTTCTGATGAGCCACACCTGCTCCTGGTATTTACCTGAGAACAAGTGTGGCTCATCAGAAGCCGGGTATGATAGAAAACCTACTGGACGGTAGCTCTCCAGGACCGGAGTTGGAGACCCCTGCTTCAGGGTATCATAAGAAAACTAACTTCATATTCAGAATCAAGAGAGGCGGAGACGTGAAACAGAATTTCCAGACAAATCCGAGTGTTTTATAGTCTTTAATATTGATAGTAGTTTAAAGCTAATGGAGATATCTTCTGGCATTCAGCTGGACTTCTGAAATTCAGCGAATGGGATGAAAGTCCTCCAAAACTTCTGAGAACGTTGGTTTCTCTAAAATGGTAGCATGCATAAACAGGAACGAAAAAGCAACAGTCAAAAAGGCACCAGTATTTTACTCAGCTTCTTATACTGTTACTCTGTTACTACTGCAGCTTGATCAAGTTGCACACACTGATCCTCCATCTATGCCTCAACAGACTGACTCAGAACTTATCAAGTCAATAAAACCTACTCAGACATGACTTCATACAAGCAACACTTGAATGAATTACCTTTCTCCTGAAAATCACTGGGATGCTGGGAAATGTATTGTTGCATGTCTCTGTCCAACTTGGCATAGGTGTAGGATTCATATTTTGTGAGGTGATACCCAAGAAACCAGCCAATGCTGATAAGAAGGGCCTGACGATGAACTCCTGCAACAGAAAATACAACATATTTTAAACGTAAAACGTAAACTTTGATCAGAATGTTCAAGTTACTCTTAGGTTTTTTTCTCGACACAAAATCTTACCAACAAACCTAAAGCTTATAAGGATTATTTAAGTGATGAATTTTAAAATGCCAATATATATATATGACACAAACACACAGGCCGCGGGTGAGCATAAAATGCAAAGTGTTGTGCACTAACTGGTGTATTTCTGAATAACAATAAAAGTGGCTATTCTATTCTATAGTGGTAAGAACTCATTACTAATATTTTACTAACATATTATTATTAACACTCTATTTGGAAAATTAAGTTAAATTTCCAGACAAAAGCTTTCCAAGCCACATCTCTAAACAAATACCCAGAAAAAATAAATAATACATCTTAAATCACATTTTCTATTAATCTTTCCTGATGTTTACCGTGTCTAAGAAGCAAGTGTAAGGCACATGTAGACCTGTGATTCAAGTGTTAAACAAACTGATTGTTTAATCAAAATAGTGATTAAACGCTGACAGCATTGAATGAGTTAACTTAAAAGCACACTGGTAATTGTCAAAATACAGAAACCAAAATAAGCACATTTGTTTGCTTGTTAATTTATTTATCCTCTTATTTAGAGAATTATTTGTTCAAAACAACATAAAAATAGTTTGCTAACATAAGTGCCTCCACATTTGTTACAATTCCAGAGCTTATCAACAAACACATTAACACACATTTCCCCATACTGAACTCACCCTTTTAAATTTTTTCACAGTTTGCACAACCAACAGTTCATCATACCTCCATAATACACTAAAACCAACAAAACAATTTATACGTCACAAAATAAACACAATTCCAAACACTGGCAAAACCACTAACCCAGCAAGCTGACTTTGTCACATATAACACAGTGATACACTGAACAATGCCTTGCGGTGTGTTTTGCATCCATCATGCAACTAAAGGTTTCTCAGTCGACGGATCGGAAAAAGTAACTTGTTCCAGCGTTAAGCCTAATCCAAACTTGACAGTCCTCGGGAGAAATATTTAGGCATCCAGTATGAACCTGTGGTCATGCCGCTGATGGTCGTACATCTTCCACCTCCATGCACAATTTTAGGTTTAGGAAAGGGGCTCATGCTGGCAAGAAAAGCAGAGACGTCCTACCAGGTCCTGAGTGGTGATATGCCACATTACACCATACGACAAAAATTACTGGTGCATTTCTTGCGACTTGCCTTTTCTCCTCTGCTGGCACAAGTCTTCCATTTAGGAACTATGTTGTTTGGGCCAATGACTGGTTCATGCAACGGCAAACCATCACCGAATAATGCTGCGCACGTTGTGAGGTTGGCCCGTTTCTGGACGGGGATATACAGTGTAGGGCTGGGCAATATAATATCGATATGATATCGTCCAGCCCTAATCCTGTGTTACTTTTCTCCTTTCCTTTTCCTACCAAACATTCATTCTCCTTACTGCCACTCTTAGTCCTCTGGCAACTTGACCCATGTTTACAAAGGAAATCATTCCAAAGATGTTCACTTTTTATGAAAGATAATGAGACCGAAAACCAAACACCAGTGTGGGCATTCAGCTGTGTTTGGCCTAATGTTTCTTTCATTTAATGGTACATTTTATTTAGATTTTCAATACATTTCCATATTGTCACTAGAAATGCAGCAAACTGAAGGGCATAAATGCCATATCAAAATTAAAAATGCAGTTGCCCGTGTGCAAAGAACACCACATATTGGAAATGTATTACAAAAACTGAGCAACCAACTAGCCTCCCTATAATGTATGTCCAACCGAAATATGCACTCGAAATAATTGGGAATATCCATCCATTTAAAAACACAGCCACTGTTTGACGGCGCCATTGGTTGATTTTAATATTTTTTAAATATTTTTAATATTTAGTCATATGCGTTTCCCTATATCAGATGATAATGCGAATGTCACTTTTACCCAGCAGAAATTTCTTTTTTTTTCCTAATTAAAAGAGGGCTAAAATTAGGCACCAAGCACCTTAGTTGCTAGGCACCTAAGATTATTTGTGAAGTCGTGCGAAAGAAGCAGCACCGTGACCTGCAGTTCTGACCGCTTACACCGACTCGCCCGTCCATATCTGACATTACCTGCAATTAGTTTTTCTCCTTTGCTTTAGCTGGCAAGATACTCACCAGATTTCAGAGGCGGTCTGCGGTTCAGGGCATTCTGGATCATGGCTGTGCACCAGCCCATAATCCCAAACCAAACCGAATTTCTGTTCACTATGCCGGGAGGGGGAAGACCCTTAGCTTCCTCTGGAAGCAGCCCCATACTGGAAACAACTGCACAATATCACAAAATAACCCCAATGCTACAAAATCTCCCCCGCTTTCGGAAGCGACGCTCTCATGTCACCTTTAACAAACAGGAACCAAGGGCAGCAGCGCGCAGCTGCCCCGGAAAGAGTTCGCTGCGCTCCGGCTGGATAATCATGCTACGTACACATCAGTTCCGCTCTGTTTCTGCGTAATAAATACTTGTAAACCTTTCATAATAATTCATGTTATAAAAATGTAATGCAAATTATATTTCTAAAGCACATTTAAACAACCTAAGTATTCCAAAATGGTGTACAAAATTATAAACAAAAAATAAACAAGACAACCCCATAAATAATCACAATACAATATACACAATACAACCATCAAGGAATAAAATAGTAAAATAATAATCGTCAACAATCTATAAAAATAGGTTTTAAACGCAATTTTAAAAGAGAGATTGATGGAGAGGACCTAATCTCCAACAGATGGCTGTTCCAGAGCTTAGGTGCATACACCGAAAAAGCACGGTCACCTTTTCGCTTATGCTCGGCAATACAGAAATTTTTGTACTATATTAATTGAAAGAAAACAGAATTTAAGGCCACTGGAATTCACCTATACCCATTACGATGACACAGAAATATGAAACCCTGCAATTCATTAATTTGTAGATGCACCGTGTAACATCAGGGCATAACTGATAAAATGACTCATCGCATGCATTCTCCTATAGAGAGTGTGAAATATGGTGTGTGTGTGTGTGCATATGTGAATGACTGAATGAACAAAGACAAACAAATAAGAATCAGGTTTTTTGCATGGTGGGGAGTGGATCTGTTGTGTTTGTGAACAGAAGGTTGAAGGTCCAGGAATTCAGAATGCAGCAGCCAGAGTTCTAACAAACACTAAAAAATTTGATCGCATTACAACAGTCTTATCCTCCCTTCATTGGGCTTCCAGTTAAGTCTCAGATTGACTATAAAATACTACTATTAACCTATAAAGCACTGAATGGCCTTGCACCACCTTAGTGATCTGCTGACCTCATACAACCCCCCGCACTTGCTTCGTTCTCAAGGCGCAGGACATCTGTTAGTACCTAGGGTAGAAAGAGCTACAGCAGGCTGCAGAGCTTTCTCCTATAGAGTTCCTCAGCTGTGGAATGGTCTTCCACCGGATGTGCGGGATTCAGGCTCACTCTCAATATTCAAGTCTAGACTAAAAACACACCTGTTTAGTTTAGCTTATAGGGACACTAGTTCTAGCTCTAGCTAACTCCTCACTCCCAGTTAGACCTATAGTGTGAGGTGTAGAGCTGGATGGGAATCGGTGCCATTGCCTTTGGATAAACTGAATTGACAGTGCTGTCACTATAGCTTCACAATCGCTTGTGGGATTGGAGTGCTGACATTTCAGGGACTCCCCATGCCTGCATTCCTACTTGCCTTACTTATGCTGCCATAGCCATCTGCCGGAGCTTGCACATTGCACTTCATATTGCACTCACCTAACTGTTAGCACTGCCTATAGTCTCCCCTACTTTGACTAATTGCATATTTTATTTCCCCTACTCCTCCTGGGGGTGCTGCCTGGAGACCTCAATCTATCAAGATGTCCAGCACACCCTGCTACATCTGACACGCTACTTCCAACGATGTCCCTGCATCCAGTAATGCTGTTAATGCCTGTGTCATCTTCCATGTATGACCCGCTGCCTTACTTCTGGTTGCCTGGCGATTGGAGGGAGCGTTGGCACCGGCTTGTCATCTCCCCCCTGCTCCCCGGTTGTGTCTCAAATTTTATGATTTAGACAGTATGACTTGGCACTTAGTCATCTCTCCAATTTGACTCTCCCTGCCGGCCCCTGGAGGATGGGCTCCCCCTTTGAGTCTGGTCCCTCCCAAGGTTTCTTCCTTCTTGGGAGTTTTTCCTTGCCACTGTCGCCTATGGCTTACTCACTGGGGGCTTTGGGTGGGGATGCTGTAAAGTGCTTTGAGATGATGTAATGTTGTGATAATGCGCTATACAAAAATACATTTTCTGTTGTTGTTGAATTGACTAACCCTATCCTTTAAACTGAACATCACTTTGGATTAGAGTGTCTGCTACTTAAATAGATGTAATGTTTGATGTAATGTTTTAATCCTGATTAAATGGGAGCTATGTGACTTCAGTTTTAGTTTTTTCACAAATTAAGAGCTCAACCACAAATTAAGTGATACTTATAGAACCAGACATCCAGATATCGAGAATGAATTCAAAACACAAGATTATCTTACTCTGATCAGATGCTATATTTTGGGCCATACAGAGATATTTGACAATATCGGCAATAACACCCTGAAATCATTGTAACTATACAACCATTTATTGTGCATTTCCCATTCAGCAAAAGCTCCTTAGGTCTTTGCTTTGGAGGTAAAATCTTGTCCTCTGAACAATGAGACATAGAGTCTCATAAAGGAGTATGTGACTCCAAGTGCACAGTACAGAGAGGTGAGCATCAGTGGAATGAATGGCAAGGTCTGTTGCCAGAGCGTTAAAGGATAGACAAACTCACAGAAAATCTCAAGAGGAACAAAGCCAATGAGGTATGCAGATTCCACACTATTGATCACGGGTCCTGTTGCTCTGGAAAAGAAAACGTCATAAAATAATCACCAACGCAATTTTTATATGATCACTTTAATGAATGCTTTTTATAACAGAAATCAATGTGGAGCATGGCTCAGTCATAATGCAAACTGCCCCCCCCCCCATCGAAAATCAATGAAGTCAGAACAGTTTACTAACCTGAACAGCATTCTCAGTGAGGTGAAGCTATATATCGTAAAAAGCACCATGAGAAGAATTTTGATGGGCAATTCTGCAAAACAAGTTTGCAGCATATTGATTTTCTTATATGCATAGATAATACGCACTATTTACATTTGTGTAGATCCCAAAACTTGCATTATATTCTGTAATTAGGAGGAAATTAGGTTACTTAGTAGGTATACTTAGTGAGGAAAAACACTTACCTGGGGTAGTAAACAGTAGCGGAAACAGAGAGAAATGACCTGTTGTCGCTAAGATTAGGAATATTCCTGCATCCCTTTGGTTTTCCACTGCTAACAAACTGTAAAAAAAAAAAACAACATCATCTGTTTTAAGAAAATTATTAGATTTAAACTCAAATCAAGGCTACGGGGTATATGCCAGATACCTTAACGGGAGTACTGCCATCAGGATAGCTTTTTCATGCACATGCCAACCAAACATGAAGGATCCCATGGCACAGATGATAATGCATCGCAGGAATGCCCGGGCGCCCGTTGGCCTGAGCCAGATGTGCAGAATGGCAGGCTTTTGGAAACAGGCATTTCAAATTTAGTGACAAAATTATTTGCAAATACATATATTACACTTAAACATCTATAAATAAAATATAAGGATACAGGAATAAAATGAATACAATAAGCTAACAGGCTAAAATAAATCAGTGACTTACAAATACTGATATCAGGGTACATATCAGTGTAGCTAAAGGGGACACAGAGGGCAGTACTGAGTGCCGAAACTCCTGCACAAGGCCTCCTGTCATTGACGCTTTGGGAAGCCTTTGCATATCAAGCAGTTTCAGTTTCACACCTGCATTGAAATGAATAATTTAAAAAAATCAGTGAATGCATTGCATGCTGGTATTTTGTTTCTCCGGTTTAGTTATTATTTTGATAATGAAGGGTCCCTACCCAAGACGGCAAGAGCTTTATCGGCAGCGTTATACAGAGCCCAAAAGTTGGGTGCCCAGTAGGCATGACACAGCCCCCGTTTAAAGGGAAAGAGTCTGGACACAACTTGAGGAAACTGGCCCTAGAAAAAGATGGTAATTAAAGCAAATGTTAAAGGTTTTATTTAAAGCAGGGCTGTTCAAATCACAGTCCTCAAGGGCCGAGCCCTGCTGATTTTCCAACCTTACTTTACCTGTGAGCCAGGTGTGAAGCCTCTGGCCAATCAGAATCAGTAATTATTAAAGTAACTACCTAGGAAAACTGTCCAGAATCGAAAAGCCCTGATTTAAAGGATTTTTTATGTAAGAAATAAAGTTGTGTGTAAATGTTTGGGATAGAATCCATATTAATACAATATCTTGGAATAAGAATGTTAAACAATGTAAAAATACAATAAATTATTTCAAATACTTAAGACACTTATGATTATGTTTTATTAAGTCTGTCTCAGTATATTCATAATATGTATAACTGAACACTTACCAAGGCAATAAATGGACCAAACGAAACCGCAAACACTGAACATACAATCACTGCCAATTCCACTAATCGAACAATGCTGAAATTCCTCCATTTTATAGATCTGTCTAAAAAAAGAAAAAATGATAATGCTCCACAATTCAAAAAAGACTTATCACAATAAAGAAGAATTTGGGTGTTTTTTTCACTTTTACTTTTAATTTCAAATATTCATATTTTAATAAATCACCTGGATTGTCCTGAATAAAGCAAAACGATCTCAGTAAATAGATGCCATATGCAGGTGCGATGTACAGATAAATGTGCTTTAAATTTAGGAGCACAGAGAATAGAAAGGCTCCTTCCAGATGTCTTCCCTGTTAAAAACAATAAAAAGCAAAGTATGTTTAATATAAAAATAATGTAAATATAATTTCTTATATTATTTTATAATGCTTATAATATTTTTTATCATTGTGTTAATATGTCCAAAAGACATTTTTGTATCTAAAATTCCATTTTTAAATCATGGGTCTGTTTCATTTTAAGAATAAATCAGCTTTTATACCTGAAAGTGTCTTGCCACTGAAAGAAGAAGAATACCAAACAGAAATCCATTGTACTGAAAATGAATATCTAAAAGCGTTAAGAAAAACAGCTGCAAATTGCAGCTGGCGATTTCACATTACAGTTCTGCTCTCATGTTGAGAACTCAGATAATTCTACAGTGTAACTGATTAAATCTGTAAAAAAGAAAAAAGCCCATATACAGCCTAAGGATACGATCAACAATCAGAAGTCCAAAGTTGCACAGCAGCAGCACCGCCAGGACGAAGCGCGGATTCTCCAGTGTGTTCTTGGCCCCCTTTTTATCTTGCACGCATTTACAGCACCTGAGAAACGCAAAGATGAGTGCATTCTCCCAAAATTGTATTATTTTCATTATCAAATTTATAAAATATCCCCAATAAGAAATAACATTTGCCACGCAAATTCTTAATCTTTACGTCGCTACTTGAAAAATATTTCCTGGATTTTTATACTGAAACGCATATTTCATTTTAATGAAGGAATCTTAAACTATTTATTACAAGTAAATTGTGCTGCAAATTTTGCTGAGCATTGCACTCATCACTCACAAATATTTTGGATTAAATAGCTACTTAATAAAATCTCTTACTATAAACATTTGCGACTTGAAAAGTATTCTCTTACACTATGTGTAATAAGAAACTTTGCAACCAGACCTGTAAAGATAGGAAACTTTTGGCATTGAATACTGAAAATACTCACTCTTTTACAGCAAAAATAAAGACGAGATCAGTAAAAATGACAGACAACCTTTGGAAAAGAACCGTAGCTGGACTTGCATGGTTCAGATTCTGTACAACCAGCATCTTATTGTCAAAATATTTTGCTATATGAGACAGTCCATATTCAAACCAGGCAAACAAAGGAGGGTAATCAAGGGTCCACTCTGAGTATTCCTGAAAAATATGAATGAATGAATGAATGAATATCTTTATACAAATATACATGATAAAACCAAATTTACTGACAAACATATATATTATATACTGACAAGCAGTAGATATACTGTAAGATGGGGGTCGCCCAGGGATATCTGAACACCTATAAATTTTTTGGTATTTAGATATGGTTACTATTTGAAAGCAGTTTAGGACTTGCATCAGATACATCAGAATAATAGCAAAATGTAACGTTTTTCGTTTTAGAATCCAGTACTATAAAGTCAAACTCCCATACCTCAAAATACCACTTTGAAACAGGTAAACTGTGGGTGATAGCAAGCCAGTTTCTGTGCACCTCGAAATCAGTGGAATGACTGAAAAGTACAAAAACTGATCATGGAAAAACAACCAACAGACATGTACTTAGACAAACTGTCATAGAGAGCAGAAAAGTACAGGCCGCCATGAGAAATTGTGTATTTTTTTATTTTTTTTTTGCTTTTTTGAATTTAAATTGTTATTTTAGTTTTTGTATGTTGGCATATGCATCTTGCAGGTTCAGGTTACGTTTGTAGCTCGGTAACTTACTATGTATTTATCAACAGACATTTTAGAAGGGAAACTCCAACTGCCAAGGCAGAGAACCAACTACAAAACTCCTTTTTCTGAACCGCCATATTCGTGGGAGAGAAAAAAGAACGAATCTAACTAAAATAAACGTCAAGCAGCATCGTTTTCCGACTAGGAAGATGCCCTGCATGCGGCCCGCATCTATGGAAAGCCAAAAGGGCCAAACGGTTTTAAGTTTTTTACGCGTTTGTAAATGAAGCTGTGTGTATAATCTCTACGGATTTCGATCGGGTTCCATTCTTCCATGCCCAGCGAAGTACGTTCTCCCATTGAGATAAGCCCATATAGTGTCAGTAACAGGAATATTCGTATGTCTTAGATCTGGAAGCTGTTATTTTTAAAACAATGTAAAACGAGTTAAGAGCATAGCAACAACCCTCGCAGGTCGCCTGCTGCGCAAATGACTCCTAAACACAATACCAGCAGCATGTTCTTGTGAAGGACCCGGATGAATCTGTACGTTTTTTGTATAACTTTGGGAAAGCAGTTCCGGCAAGAACAATTAGTGCGATCATTCCTGAAATCGGAGTAGTTATGTGTGTTATATGGCTTCTGCAACCATGAGGTGTATACGCAATCTAAGTTTATTTAGCCCAAGAAGAACTTTCTTAAACAAATCCTCGATCAAAAACCATGCAAGGCTGAATAATGTGAAAGGTAGGGACATTTGTTTTGTATCTACCCTTACACTAATAACTTAAAATTCTTTTAAGACAACAAGGCCTAGAACTTTACTGTTTAACCTTGTCTAAAAAAGGCTGGAACTTTAGTGATGACAGTTATCTGGACGGACTGGACTGGATCGATTTAAGCCCCGATGAAGTAGTTGTCCTCTGTGACTACGCAAATATCGTGTTAATGTTGCATTTTTGTCGACTGCCTGTTCATCACCACCAGCGCTGATCTGGGATTTAAATTCGGCCCAAGACTTTGGGGTCCCCAGCGACCCCACGGTAAATGAGGGTGGTCACGCCTGGTAACTTCTTGCCGGGCGATATACTTTGGCGACAGGGGAAGCACAGTACATTTTGTCATCCCACATACATATCGTGCCGCCGGAGAAATGCCGGGTATGCTGGGTGGCCGGTCATGCCCTGACTACTGACGTGTGCCTGGTAACCTTGGCTTTGTACGCTGATATTGTGCGTTGCCGTATCGCTCCGGTAGGTGTCACTAATGGTCCTGGATTGGCCATGCAGAGTGTTACGTTTCTTATCTGCAAATAGTCTGCAATTTCCGGCCCCAAACCGTTAAATTGTAAAGATTCTTATACTTTGCCATGCACTTCGGCTTGGTTTTTTTTTTTTTTTTTTTTTTTTTTTTTTAAAAAGCAGTGTATTCGTTCATATAATGTTTAATTATTGTACTGGACATTTGTAGAATATCTTGATGAAACAGAACATTTTATCTGTGCTATGTGCACCACAATTATTTTCTGTGGAAAAATAAGTACATCCCTAACTCGAACAGCTCCCTTTGCGAAAATAACATCACATAGTTGACAATGATATTTGATTGCTCGTGCTGTGCTCATGTGCACAGCCCACTTGGCCTCGACTTGGCCGATAAATAATACTCCAGTACTTATTTTCAAACCATTTTTATTTTCAGAAATTGCTTCAGTGTTTAGCGTCATCAGGGGTGCTGCAAGAGATTTTGGGCCCCATGAAATCGTATCATTTTGAGCCCTCGACCCAGACCAGTCCAATTATGTTTGAAAATTTACTGCACCCCCGAGGGTCATTGTCCATTTACAGTTCAGCTTAAAAGCCTTTGAACAGATGATCTCGGATCCTTTTCTCATACTGTCTGGTACCATGTGGGATTTATGGACAGCTGTGTGATGGTTAGTTGCTCAGGCCCTGAGGCAGCAAAACCTCCCCAAATATAATGCTTCCAGGATCATTCTTTTCAGTTGGTAAAAGTTTTTTTGGTTATAAGGTGACATCTGGCATTGTGGCTGAAGAACCATACCTTCCATTCATTTGTCTAGTAGTCCTGTTTTTCACATGGGGACTATGCAGGTCTGCCAGACTTCTTTTTCAGCGTAGCTGTTTATCTTTTGTGACAAACATCTACTTTAGGCCTATGCACTTATGTAGCCTTCATTTTCGCATCAGGGTTTCACAGAGTTGCAGCTCTCGACACCTATGATATGAGGAAAGTTGAGCTGACCCCTTTGGAGCAGCGGAAATTGACGTTCGACACCCACGCTCTAGTGAAAGAACTGGAAGCTAATGGTAAGAGTGTTTGCTTTGTCCTTCATTCAACAAACAAAATTAAATTTTAAATGAGTACAGCACAAAAATACATTTCAACTAGTCTTTAGGCTTCACCAGCAGATACTTTGATAACGCCGTATCAGTGCTCATACTATATCGTGGCCCTTTCGTGCCAATATATTTTAATGGTGATACAGTAAAATCCAGTTATAACAGCAAAACAGTCCGTTATATCCAGAGTTGCTGTATGCCCAGAACACAACTACAGGACACCGTTTACTCATGCCACACCCCAGCAGACACACTTGTGGTATAGATTATTATATTGTACATGTAGTAAACCAACTTTACCTGACCAGATGCGTGACTAATAATCCCGACTATGTATCTGCGTTGGATATCACTGGCACGCCACGCGCCCTACATGTCCATTATAGCTGAACAAAACTACAGCTAAAAGTGGCCCTGGGGACCAAATTGTCTGTCCATTATAAGCGAAATTCTGTTATATGCGAGTCCGCTATATCCGATGCTTTTTCTGCATGTTCTTAAAGGTGCACGGCCGGGACCAGCGGACCTTGTCCGTTATAGACAATATTCCGTTATAAGCGAGTCCACTATAACGGGATTTTACTGTAGTAATTGTATTTTCGGTATTGCAGTGCTTTACCCTAAAATCCGTATTGTAACTCGATTATGTTGAAGTTCAAAAATATGTTGCATCTTTCTGATTCTTTAAATATACTGCTTTAGGGTTTGAAAAAGGACAAGCGGAAGTGATTGTGACAGCACTGGTGACACTTACTACCGCCAATATGGACATTGTGTACAGAGACATGGTGACTGGCAGCCATCAGGTATATTTCTTATAAGATTCAAATCACCACGTGCTTTATATGAATGTCAGATAAACCGTGTGGTGCAGAAAGTAAGATATTTATACTTTTTCATGTGTAGGAAATAGCTCTTCAGCAGATCATGGCTCATCTTGACTCTATAAGAAAGGACATGGTGATTCTGGAGAAGAGTGAGTTTGCTAACCTACGTTCCGAAAATGAGGTAAATAAAACATATCAGAGTAACGCCTTGCCTTTCTCATCCGTTTCAAGCAGCAGAATAACCAGCAGCTGTTCTTTCATGTGTTCTTCTGTTTAATTATTATAACTAGTAATGAGAAATCTGACAGTAACGACAGTAACATGAACAGCAGTTGTAAGACTGATAGGTGGATATTTACTTTGAACCCTGATCTTCACCAGGAGAAATGGAATGAAGATTGATGAATGGATGGATGGATGTTTACTTCTGTGCTTTGATTTAATTAAATAATGTGAATTATTTTTCCTTGTCAGAAAATGAAAACGGAACTTGAACAAATCAAGAGAAGGCTCATAGTAAGTTAATCTTGGCACTTAATTAACCATGAGTATCTACTAACAGTGAGTTAGCACACAATTCAGCGCCTGCTAGGACAGCTTCAAACCTTTGCTCTGTGCATATATACAAGCATACATGCTGAGCCAGTCAGTCCTACGGCCGACAAAGGTGGCTGGTTAAGCTCACCTGTGGCTTTGTAAACACACGGAAGGATTTTATTGTGCATTTGTTTTTAAAAATGAATTTGTATATTTTACAGGAAGAGAGTCAAAAAATCAGAGCTGATGCGAAACTGGACATAAATCTGGAAAGAAGCAGAGTTACAGACATGGTTAATATTACATTTCCGTAAACTGCTCCCTTTACAGTACATTTACGTATTGCATTATCATACTAAACCAGTAGATGTTTTGTCTGTATTTTGCCTTATATATTTTACGTGATCTTTTTTCAGTTTACCGAGCAAGATAAGAAGCTTATGGAAATTAGTACAGAATTCCAAAAAAAGGTTTGATAATTGCATTTCACTGACTCTGAAAGAGCTTTTTATTGTCATTGATTGTGATTTAAATATGGGAACGCATTCTTGATTTTAAAATGAATATTTTCTTATAAATATTTCCAGAATGCGGACATTGACCGTGGCACAATGGAAACAACTAGGAAAATTGACTTAGAGGTGGCCTCATTGAAAACACTCCTAGAGTCTCTTAAGCTCGACACTATTCGGTATCTTGCAGGTAAGCAATAATCGCAAAACTTTTGAAAGCCTGTCTGTTTAATTTTTTTGGGGTTAAAAATGGCTGACTACTTAGTAAAGATATACAATTGTCCAAGTATTTATGTTGCGTGATATTTTCTTTTCTGAGTTTTTGTTTCACTATATGTACATTTTCTCTTTGTTTTGTTGTAGCTTCAGTGTTCTCCTGCTTAGCAATTGCCTTAGGTTTTTACCGTCTCTGGAAGTAGGACTCAATCATCAAATGGTGACCCATATTTAAGGACCAGAAAAGACAAAGACCGTGAAGACTGAATGTGAGAAAAGTATTTGCATAATGCAAATTTTGCACCATTGTTTAATTTATCTTCAGTTTTTGTATTTATTAATATAATGTAGATACTGCCAGACCTCTTTCATTGTTAACTGTTACTCATGTGCCTTATAACCATTTTGTTCCATCAAAAAAGGTTTTAAAATCAATGTGGACCAATTAGCTTGGTCATCCTGACATCTGCATAAACCAATAAATGACTGGATACTGGGTGCATTTTTTTGATAGAGCTTCGTGTTCCTACATAGATTGCCGGTGTCACCCCCTTTCAGATCTAAAACTGAGGAGGGCTTATAAACCACCAGACTGGTAACACTGGAAGAACACCTCACAAATTTAAGGTTTCAAATGTCAAAAGAAAATAAAATCAGAACTCAAAACATAGCCTCCCACTTCATACCTAAATTTAATT
>JAODJW010000038.1:6822609-6874979 GCA_026777045.1 Hyperopisus bebe
CCCCCGAAACCCAAAGGAACCCCAAAAAACTCATGCATAGCAGAGGGGGGATTTTAACTCCGGACTTTGGAGGTATGATATGGTCAATAGTTACATATTAAAATGCAAATACCATCATCTTAAAGCATTATTATAAGGAGTGAGTTTAACCAGCGGGTGGTAAGTAGGGCAAGATTATTAGACCTCTGAATTTTTTTGCCTTACAATTGTTACGAAATGCTGGCCTAATCAATGCTAGACTTGTATCAATGCAAGATTTCATTCGAATATTTATCCTCCGTAACACTTTCCTAAAGTGAAATGCTGGCATCTTTTCGCTGTTGGGTGCTAATAACATATTGACATTTTAGTGTGCATACATGATTGTACATGTGATTTTATTTTTGCTCTGTTTTTTGGTAAGATAGTGATGTCAGTGAGTTCATTGAAACACATGGGTGATCAGGCGCCACTGGTTGGGCTGTGGAGCAAACTAGGGACACGTGGACTCTGTCAAGGTCCCTGTGGTGTTTCTCTCTGCCTCACCTTCGGGAGCCTTCCGGAAAGTTAGCTGCATTTCTGGTCAAGAACTCTTTGACAAGACTGTTTGCGTTTGTAACCCTGTACCCCTGCCAGCTCCTGCGGTCACTCTCTCGCTGCCACTTGCTGTTCCCTGACCGCTTACTGCTTCTTCAGGACTTTCCGGAGTAGTTCATGATGTTCCTGGACATTTCAGATCCACATGCTACACAAAATGTGAGCCTTAACTATATGTAAGGTGCTAAGCAGATGTTTCACTGATTCTAGTTCCAAAATAGGTATTATATGCTTAATCAATGTTAAAAATATTTGTGTGAAATAAATACTCAATGTTTAAATATATTCACTCCCTTCCTGTTGACTTCTCACATCTATTGACCTAATTACAGCCATATTAATATAGCAAAGCGGTGCTGTAACACTTCTTATGGATGTTGGTGATTGATTGGGTGCCCCATGAAAATGCTTTGTATGTGTACAATAAAGTTATTTCTCACAGGCTTTATTAATGGAAAAATGTTTCTCAGTAATACTTGGACTGTGTCTGATACTGTAAACTGGATGATTTACACACTTCAGTCACCAAAAGAACCAGTTGATTTTTAACATTTAATGATCTATACCGTTAATAGCTCTACTGAAGTGAATTAACATTTAGTTCTTTACAGCTGAATCTTTGCTTAAATCCTGAATGTTAAATGATGTCTATTGAAAGAACATTTTGAAACAATAGCTTATCAACATTTGGAAAAAAAACACCCTTAGATTGTGAAATTTGTTTAATGTTATTTTATTGGCATTTAAAAAGTATTGTAAATAAAAGCAGTAAGTATATACACAAGCATTCGAGGCAAATTGCCCTTAATGTCCTGCCATATGATAGTTATAAGTACAGTTAATATTAAATTGCAAGAATTTAAATGCAAACTCAAGCTCATTATTTCACATCTTTATTTATATACACGTGACAAATGTAGGAATACAAGAATGGAAAAGCAAAGAAGCAGTAAATCACACAATTACATTTCACACACAAACTAATTTTTATATATTTTATTGAATATTCAGGAATATAACGCAAATACCACTTGGATCAAATCTCTGAAAAAGAAAAAGGGAGAAGAATTCCGAACACTATTAGAAACCAACACCACAGAAAAATCAAAATGTTTATTGATGAGTTAGGGCCTCCTTTGTACTGCAATTCAAAGCTAGGACTTGTTTGCTGGATCATACCTTACCTTACCATTCTCTATTCTTGAAGAATTTGGAATAAATCTCTGTATTAACTGAACAAGTGACTGGCTAAGAGTTGCAACAATATCTGGTGGAGGAGGAAAAAGTAAAAGGAAACATTGGTGGTAGTATACCCTTTTACCAATATTACACAAAGAATAGCAAAAATAGCTTTATTTATAAATTAAATCTTATACATACATGTTTTTCAAGATACATTTTCATGGGCATTCTCACAGCAAAACACCTGAATGTGCAGGCAATTTCAAATACAAAAATGTATTTAATGTATGCATAGTTGAGGTCCCTGCCTCAGCTCACCAATATAAAAATCTCTTTACAAAATGAAATTACAGTACTGTCTCAAAAATAAAAAAAGGGGGGAAGCAGCATTATTAAAAAATAACTGCACTGGCTTGTGACTCTGCCTCTGCCTCTAACTTAACCTGAAATGCCTCTTCAGCATTCGCATCAGTGCAGCTGCTCTGCATGTCTGGTTCTTGCTTAATACTGGAACACGAAGACGGGTCATTTTCTTCTTTGATAAACACATTTAAAGGGTTCTCCATAAGGGCTTTGTTGGGAGATGGAGTGCAATCAACAAACGAAGATGTCTGAGAAAATACGGGAAAATTAGAAAATATATACTTTTGAGATTACAAATTTTCAAACATGGCTGAAGACGCTTTGCTTAAGAGCAGAAACACTTACATTTTTGTAGTCTTCATAACATGATGGATGATAAGTCTAAAGTAAGAAAAAAAAAAAAAAAAGTGAACTGAGTAGCATCCTACGTCACCCTCCATCGAATCGCTCTGATAAGCATTTACTCTGCTCTTGAGTCATATTCATAAAAGGACTAAATAGTTTCCTACCGAGGACTTAAGTTGCTATCACTTTTGAAATCTGGCCTACAGTACAGCACTACAAGGAAAAGTACATTTTAACAATACTTTAATTACATTTGCTGTGGCAATCCTCAGAATACACCGAAATTAAAATTTAATGACCTACGTACCTTTTCATCGACACGGATGGCATTTTTCAAATGCCACTCCTCCTCTTCCTCCTCCCAATACATCTCAAATTGCTCCTGACAGATTTCACAGGTCTTCAAAGGAAAATTAGATCAGTACTGACACCTTTGCGCACAACCCCAAGTGACCCGACTTTGCACACTTATAAAACATAACAAATACAGACCCAAACAGGTGAAATGCCACAAAATCACCTTTTTAGCATCATGTGAACTTACCTCACCAACAACATCCGGAGCAGCTTTGACACTCAGGAACTCTTTTTCTTTTGCAGCTTCTTGGGTTTTCTTTTCTACCTCCTCATGAACCTTCTCAAAGAACTGGCTCTTTGCTCTTTCCTCAAGATCAGCTATTTCTTCAAATTCAATCCAGTCCTGTAAACAAGTTAACCAATAACTTAATGAAGTCTTTGCAAAACAGCCTTTATCTGCATTGGAATTGTGTCACAGCAGATCATGCTTACCATTAAGCTATAGTACCACCTCCTGTGTGTGACCTTCTTACTAATGTCTTTCTCTAATCGGTTTTGTCTGTAGTGCCAGTCCAAATGATCCGCATAGACATCAGTCTGAGAGGCAGTGAAACGCATCCCACAGGAATAACACTGTATCCCAGTGTACAGTTTGGTAATAACACTGTCATATCTCCTGTTAAGAAAGAAAATCAGAATTAAGTTAAAAGTATGTCAAATATTTATTGTATGAAAATATCAAAAGTTTAATCCATGCTACTGTACACCACCACCATCGATTTTTTTTTATTTTGCTAATATTTAAGAGAAGCAGAATGTTACAAAGTAAGACCGCACTGTTTCATGTCTTCAATGGCAAACGCAGTAAGGTCCGGAACATTCTGATCGTCATCCTGCTCCTCCTCCTCCTCCTCTTCCACAGCCGGCTGGCTTTGAGGTGGAGTATTCATCCCTGAAATAAAGATACTCCATGTAACGAACAGCAGAATCTACACATTTACAAGCCAAAAGCATTAAATACATTACTTGCATTTAAGGTACTTTTAATGGAAAAACTAAAGCATGTACCAGTTGTAGTGGAATCCGTTTGAGCAGGCTTTATTATCCCAGTGGAAATGAGTTTCGAAAGAAGATCATTGACATCTACCTGCCCAAAGTGACTTTCAGGTGGAAACTGTGAACCTAGCAGAGTTACAAGATAGACCACAAAAATACATTTAAAGGTGATATTCTCAAAACATACGACATGAATTCAGGCTGTCTACTGCATGGAAATGGATATTTATCTTTAAAGTTACCAGACAAATCCCAAAAACAAAGATACATATGCACTGTACATACATAGGATAGTCATACTCTTTACCTGTTTGACCGAAAGGCACAGAATTTTGTGGCAGCTGTACATAGGGCTGTCCTTGACTGTATGGGGTAGGTATCTGGGTTTTTAGGCCAGGCAGCATATTCATCTGAAAATTAATTTCATAAGTATATTATCAAGTATTTCAAGTAAATTCTCACTTGAAATACAGCAGGATTATTGATTTCATACTATCAATGCATATGATTATGATTCAACTTTTCCAAATAAATCTATCACCATTATCTAGTCCACACTTGTATACCTTATCCAACCTATTTAAAGAGCAGGATGTTGCTAAATTTTGTTCCCTTCATACATTGCTAGTGAAAAGGTAAGCTGCATTACAAAAAAATTAAATAAAAAAAT
The DNA here is from genome assembly GCA_026777045.1 of Hyperopisus bebe. NCBI lineage: Eukaryota > Metazoa > Chordata > Actinopteri > Osteoglossiformes > Mormyridae > Hyperopisus > Hyperopisus bebe. The sequence continues at coordinate 6,827,099 of JAODJW010000038.1, forward strand.
ATCAAGTTTAAGTAGACTACACCAGATTAAAAATCAATAACTATGTATGAGCAGGATTAAAAGTCAGATACACTTACTGGCTGCTGAATGTTTCCACCAGGAACGGCAGTGCCCATGTTTCCAGCTGGAGCACCAGGATTATAATATGATGAAACAGGTCTGACAAATGAGTTGGAGAAACCCGACGTTCCAGCTGCTGGTTGAACATTGAAATTATGTCCTTGTGACAAATTCTGCTGTCCTTGAAAAGACTGCACTGCAGCTCCAAAAACATTTAGAGGCTCTGTAAATCTGTTGCTGGGCATGTTGAAGTTTGACTGCGGCCCAGGATTCGACAGCTGGTTTTGACCCTGGGCATTATCAAACATGGATGGGCAGAGTGGTCTCATCTGGCTTTGCAGATTCAGTGGGCCACAATACCTGGGAGCGCCTTGTTGACTGGGCGCACAGTCAAATCTTGCCATACCTTGCTGCTGTCCATCATATCTCATAGGTCCAATTTGTCCTTGACCATGTTCAAACCGTATAGCACCTGGTTGATTGACAGGACCATCAAACCTCATTCGCCCCTGCTGGCTGGAAGGCCCTTCATATCTAGATGGTCCTTGTTGGGCCTGTGGAGCAGTAAAACGTCCTTCATACCTCCCAGGCCCCTGCTGCATGTGAGGACCTTCAAACCTCAAAGGCCCATCAAACCTATTAGGTTGCATCTGTGGACCATCAAACATGACAGAACTTTGGCCATCAAACCTGGCTGCAGCTTGCTGTCCAACTGGACCTTCAAATCTACCTGCTCCCTGCTGAAGATGTGGCCCGTTAAATCTTCCTAACCCTTGGGGTTCACCAAACCTCTGTGAACCTGGCAATACTGCAGGGGCATCATATCGATTGGAGCCATCAAATCTCTCTGGACCTTTATGCATCGGTGCACCATCAAATCGTCCAGAACCTTGTGGCCCATCAAATCTGGAAGAGCTATCAAATCTTCCTGGTCCAGAATTATCAAATCTCCCTTGTAGATGAGGTCTTGCTGGTCCATCTAGTATAGGCTGATTTGTATTTCCCTCAAATATCAAGGGCTGCTGGCCATCAAACCTCTGTGATATTTTTGGACCATCATATCTTGACAGACCACTTTGTGAATGAGGGCCTTCCAAAACATGAGGTGGTGTCTGTCCTGGAGATTCGCAAAGTAATGGGCCTGGCTGTCCACTCCTTCCTTGTCCAGAAGCATCATGATGACCAGAGGAAACTTCCATACTCAGCTGAACTTCACTATCAGATCCTACAACAGAATGCTCACAGCTAGAGGGAATGCCAAATCTTTGATTGGGGCTAGATTCTCTTACAGGCATTTGGTGACCTTCTATATCAATGTTAGCTGAGCAATCAAATCCTGATACAGGAGATTTTCCAGAAAGTCCATCAAAATTCACAGGACTCGGAGAATTCTTAAACGAAGAGCTTTGATCAGAAGAGGGCCTCTCTTTTGTGAAATCCTCATGTTTCAAACATACGGGCTTCACAGAATCTTCCACCTTTATACCTTCAGGCATTGCTCCATATCGCTTCTGAAACTCAGGGTCAACTTTCATTTGCTCATCATCCTCAAACATAGGTCTCCCATGTTGCACTCGCTCACTGTATGGTGAGTGATGGTCTCTACCTCCTACCAATAAAAGATTAAAATTATTGCCGTTGTCATTATATCCTTAACCACTAAATACCACTCAATGGATAAAATGCCATTTTCTAAATGTTGCCATTCTTTTTACAGAACGGCTTGGCATTATTTGATACTGCTCTGGTTAATTTCAACCCAAACATTACCTTGGTGTTGGACTTGTGTTCTTCTCAGCTTAGCTTTATGTTCATAGTAAGACTTTTCAGCATCCGACAGACTCCCCTGCTGTGTAGATGGTGTGGCCAATAAAGGTTTTTTCCTGGTCCCAAACTGTGCGTCCTCACTTGACCCATCCCATGAGTCTGATCTTTGCTTTTCCTCTTGATACTGAAAAAGCTGTTTGATTTGGTGGGCCACATTGAGGAAGTCATCATGGGATATCTCCCCATCGGCCAGCCTTTTACTAGCCTAGATGACAAAAACAAGAGTTTCATATTGTATCAACAACACTGTTAGCCAGACTGTAGCTAACTTTATAAAACCATATCTTGTTCTCAAGAACGGCAGCTTTTATCCCTTCGACCTATTCATACACCTGGTAATATATCACAGAGGTACCAATCCAGACCACTTCAACTTAAAAGCTGCATTTTAAACCACCAGCTGCCTTAAGCAAAACAGAATATTAAAACTACTTTATTATGAGCAGAATTAAAGTAATAAAGTATATTGAGGTCATTCGGATTCTGTCCCCTAAACATTTAACATGGATGGCATGCAAGTAGGTTAGAGGTGATCAACAGAAAATAAAAATAAAAAAAGCAGAATAAAAAACTTCACACTTGTAAGAAACGGTGACTACCAGTCATAAAATGCACAAAATGCAATCACTCTTCAAAAGTAGAGGTAACAGCCTCAATGTTTTAACTGTATATTTTCCTAACAGGTGTTTGGCAACTGACCTTTCTGAAAATGGAAAATCATTGTAAAAAGTAATAATTCAGCAACTCCCTAGGGAGTGCGTTTTCATTAAATTCAGCTGAAATATGAACTGAGTAAACTATTCATTTAACAATGTGAAAACTTAAATCATATAGCATAATATATGGGTTATGAAACTCATTACCATTTTTCTACCTTGCAGTAATCAAAAAACGCTATAAAGTTCACAGAGACTCAGAGTATTAGAAAAAAAAAAAAAACTTCAGAACTGTACAAATACCTTTTTTAAAAGGTCTCGTTTACTGGCAGAGTTCAGCACATCAGGTATTTGCAGGTTGGCATCAACGCTCAAACGATGCTGTTTAGGTATGCGAGAAACAGGCATTCTTTGGTTGCTGGACCACGATTGTTTGTGTCGTAACCCCTGCCCTGACTTGCCCTGTACCAGGTTTTCATCAGGCTGCTTTAGACTTCAGGAGGGAAAAAAACAGTATTATTAACTGAGAAACTCAAACTTATTCCAAGACAATGCTACTGTAGCCACAAGCTAATGCACCACAAGATGTACAAATTACAAGTCTATTTTACAATTAACAAGACAAATTGGGTAACCAGTTTCCACGCTCCAAGAAAATAAAGTGATTAATCAAATCATTTGAAATGTTAAGGCAACAACACTCACTGTTTGTTTTCTTCCCATCCACTTTTCCATCTTTTACTGGCATTTTCCTTCGGTTCATTGGGTAACCGAGGCGAATGAGAGTCCCTTGATTCAACAGGCCTTTCCTCCAGTAATCTCTTTTGTCGTCTTGGTTCATTGACATTCTTTTTTGGAATAGCTCGCTCTTCCCTTATATTTGAATGCTGTGAAAATTCGTCGGGATGCAAATGTTTTCCGCCCAACTGCCTTCCTTTGCCAGATTTCGGAGGAGATGACGAGACACTCCTCATTCGTCTCTTCGGTGATCGCCTGTCCTTTCTCTTAGGGGAATGTGACAATGGAGAACGAGACCGTGAACGCGATCGTCGTCTCATACTAGCTTTGTTTGTTTTGGAGTCCAACTTTTCAAGCGTTTCATTTCTCTCATACTTGTTTGCAGAACCATTCAGTAGCTTATTTCTTCCACCTATTGATCTTGCTCCTGGAGTGGAATCATCACGTTCTTTTTTGTCTGAGAATCGTTTCTTATCCTTGCATTCATCATCTTTCACATCAGGCTTATCATGAAGGTGTTTCCTTAATCTTGGATCTCTCTTGTTTACTTCTCCTGTCTTTATATTTTCCATTTCAGAATTTTTAGGCTTCACTTGAAATTTATTTAGTGGAGAAGGGGATTTAGATTTTGCCTTTTCGTCATGAGATTCTTTTTTAGGTATTTTCAATTTTTCAAATTTAGTTCTCTCAGCTGGCACATTTGTTTTCTTTTCTGATGGGTGTACACTTGACGCCATGCAGTGTCCATCCTTTTTATTTAGCACTTGCTCCTTAACAAGCTGTGTTGTTGGTCCCATTCGATTTAGGCGAGGATCTCTTGTAGAAATCTTGCTCTCTGGTTGCATGACATGCCAGGGCTTACCAAACTGCACGGGAGGAACTGGAGTGTTTCTCGCTCCGATACCAGGTTGGTTCGCAGGATTAACAGGTGGATTTGTCGCAGCTACCAACTGATTAGCAGCCTATCGTAACAAAAAAAGCCAATTAACAGTTCTAAATAACTAGAGAAACAAAAAACATTAACTATGACATTTTGGCCAGTAAACTGTACTATACAAATCACTTCATATACAAAAAGTTCTTTCAATTTATATAGACCTTGCAATGCTTTATATTTGTAACATTAAATGTGGTTCTATTTACAGATCACAAAAAATGTCAGTCAACTATAAAATTGCTTTATTGTTTTGAACCTGTTCCAAGTTAAATGCACCTAGTTTTTCTATGGACAGTGCTTTGACACAAAAGTAAGCCAACTTCTTTACTTCTATTGTGCCAACAGGGTCCTACATAAGCACACTGAGTGTGCCCAGCATCAGCACCTTGCTATATTCATCACTACTTAAAACTGATCATTCTAGAGTTCTGTGGCCACTGTTTTGTGACAGGCACAACATGACAGAAATGCCGAAACGCCAACTGCCCCACCGAGCATTTACATGTTAAATTGTTGTATTCTAAAATGTCACAGCAGATTAAAGCACTTCGCTGTATGCCATGCTCGCATAATTAACATGATAGTTAAAGAAACATGACAAAATGGCTTGGTCAAAAAGAAAAAAAAAAAAACAGCAGCAATGTTTTATTGTGCACAAAACAGTAATATTTACAAGAAAGTAATTTCCAAAGATATATTACTAGACAAATGATTATGACCTTAAGAACCTGATTTTTTTTTAGCAAAAATCATCTACAGCCTGTTTAATTGCCGAACAATTTTCTTAATGATGTGAGGGAAAAAAAGATTAATCCTTCTCCCACAATTCATGTTATTTCGCAAGAAAAGTAACATCAGAGCCAACGAGAGTATTATCCATGTATTCTCTGCAAAATATTGCTACTTGGACCAAAAACAGTTTTTCTAGGACTGTTGAGCCACTTTTTGGATGTCAGTATTATTTACTGCAGGCAGTATGTACAAAATTAACCATGAAAATTAACCAACTCACCAACTGGGCTTTTGTTTGTTCAAGCTCCAACTCTATCTTCTTCTGCTGGAGTTCAAGCAACTGCTTTTGCTTTGCAAGCAATTGCTGCCGAATTGCTTGTTCTTGTGTCAAACTCTTCTCATTCACTACCGACTGGTTTGGAGGTTGTTGGGTATTTCCGCTTGGTACAGTTACTTCCTCAGACTAAGCGCAAAAAAAAAAAAAAAAAAGTACTTGAATATAAGGAGTTATTTTATGATCAACTTCAATCTCATAGATTAATGCTGAAGAACTGCTACCACTATAAATACCAATAAGAAAACAACTTACATCCAAGTTGAATTTTGATTCACTAGACACAAAGGTAATTGAATTTTGGAGAAAAAAAAACCTGATGACTTTTCTAAAATAAACACTGCACTACTCTCATACTACTTACCGGCTTCAGAAATTTTGGATTCACATGAATGCTGGCATTCACATTAGGTGGCAAAGGTTTTATTGGCCACGCAGGATCAACTCCATTCACTCGGACATCTAACGCATAAAGTTTCTTCAAAGGGAAAATTTCATCCCAGGTGGAACGCAGTTTGAAAAGACTTTTTCTAGTGTTTTCATCCACCTAAAATGACAAGAGTAATCTTTGTGCAAAGTCTGGTTTTTCTTTGCTACATTTGTCAGTTTCAAACAAAGTCACAGATTCTTTATAAAAACTGCAAATTCATAAGGTCTGAAAGTATACTCAAGTATCCCAAAATTTATACTGCTAATACCTGCATTCTACATTAACACGAATATAGAAATTTGCCCAAAGTGTCAAATTAAAATGTCTCACAAAGGCAAATTAGACAAGTATACCAACCACAAGCCTGTTTTGAGCTATAAAATCAATTACAACAGAGCGAGCACATAAAATCACCCATACAGTAATTGTATCAACATAGAAAGTACCTTTTCAAAAACCAATATAAATGAGTTTACTATGTTTTTAGCGAACACAGCAAGATATTCGCCTCCAACATTCTTCACGATGGAATCCACTAAGTACAAAACCGGAAGCTTCTCAGGGGCAGGAGCCTAGAGTAACAGAAAACTTAACAGTTTAGAAGACAGGCATATACATGTACATTTCAGCATGTATTCTTAAGCTCCAATAATTTTAACAAAAGATCAATCCTTAAAACCAGCAACTGGCTCACATGTACCGGTTTAGTAGGAAAATACCAAATTCACTGCATGCAAATATTGAGCTTAAATCCCTGAACATTCAAAGGAGATGTTTTCATTAACCAGTTGAACCAGTAAAGAAACATTCACAAAAAGTAAAAGATATACATGGGAAAAATTAACAAGCATATAAAAAAATCCAGCTATCATCTTCACAGCTCTCCAAATCAGAGAACCTCTTGATTAGGGGGAAAAAAGCAGGGAATCCAAATCTTGAAAGTCCACATTTCCTCAGTGTCATTCAAAAATTCCCAGACAAGTCATTTCTGAAGAAAAAAGGGGGTGACTGGAAGGAGAAGATTTTACATTTTATACACTATGGAAGGATCTTCAAAAACTGAGAGAACCTTTAAGCAGTAGTTGGAGAGAAACTGCAAAGCATTTCAATAATTATGAACCAAAGGTTTCCAAGTGAACATTATGGGTGCATTTCTACCATAACCAAAAAGAATTAAGTCCATAGATAGTCTGAACCAAATATCTTTTAATAAAGCAGCCAAACTACAAATTATATTTGGGCTACAAAATTACTCTTAAATTCAGTTTATGCCAGAGGCAGAAAAAAAAAATACAGCGGTCACATAGCCACAGTTAAATACCCCATTTCATCACCAAAATGAGGTGAATTTTGTGGCAATACGGAATCCACATTCCAAAAACGTTTGCCAAAAAGTTACCTAGATTTAAGAGGAGTTACAGTCACAGATAAACAAACCGCGTTTTTTAATCAATAAATTACACTGGGAAATGAAAAAGACAAAACAATATTTAATATTTTTTATTGTCACATTAAATACCATCCATTCACATTTCAGAATTCAAAATCACTACGAATAACCATCACTCGACAGTTTCAAACACCAATTTGCTTTTCTTAAGCCACTTTAACCTTTGGTGCACCTGTGAAATCTTAGCTTGAACACTAAACCGGAATTGTTTAAATTGTAAACTTGACTAACTGGGACATGAACCTCACTGGCCTTTTTCCTTAAACTCGGCTACTTTGTTTAGTAAGGTAAATGCATTGCAACTACCTACTGTACTTTCCAAATTAAAAAAAATATAGCAGCAATGTAGCCAACTCGGGCGTGTTACAATTGTACTTTTGCTGGCAAGACACACGTAGCTAATGTTCAGTTCAGTAAAAGAAGCGAGTACCAAAGTTCACTAGTAAAAGTAGGCTCGTACCCACGTGTTACAGAATGTCAACTTGAAAATGGCCGAGTTACCGATAGCTAGCTTGCTACTTCTGTTACCTAGCCAGCCAGCTACAGTTGTCGCCATATTGTTCCACTGTTCATTCCAGAGGAAAGAGACACACGAACTGAGAAACCATATTTAGATAATGGCCGACGAATTAACATTGAGTCAATTGGCGCTACTTCGTTAACATTTTAGTAGGTGTTTGAAATAGCTAGCCAGCTAGGTTCAAGACTAGATGTAGCTATCATAGTTAGCAAACTAACAAGCCAACCAACCATTCATCCAAATAAGCCAGCTGTAACTGAACATGGAAAAGTTAACTTGAAAAGTTAGAATGGGTACCTACTAAATTACCAGTCAGACATTTCGCTAAAGAGATCGACTAATTCTGTCAACTGGAAAACAGGAATTACACAATGAGGTCGCCATATTGTCTTCTAAGCTTTAACATACGCGTCACTACAAGCTGTTTCTATATCGGTAGTAAGACTGCTGAAATTAAAAATTCTATTTTCATAAAAACCTTGGCAATTTGTGCTTCAATTATAGCGACGATATCCTTGGCGAAATGCAGATTCTCCTCGGCAAGTATGGTCAGCATGTTGATGTGGGGCTTGCTGTTGAAAGTCAAATCTTCCAGGGAGGACTGATACTCTCTACAGGCATCTTCCCTCGCCGCGTCGTCAGACATCTTTACTTCGTGTTTACAGTCAGCCTCGACTCCAATTTTACAATAAAGCAACACTTTTCACACAGTCTTTTCAAACATTCGACCCTTTCGATATTTTCACCTAAATGGACCGTTGAAGACCGATGTTTTTTCTCGGTAAGCTTTTCACTTCGCTAAATTTCCGACCAAGAAAATGGCCGCCGATGCTAAACTAACTGCAACGTCATACAAAATTATTTGTCCACGCGCTGACGTGCGCGGCGTGTGATTGGTCACACTGGGTTGGCCAGTGGGGCTGCGCAGACGGGGTTTATTCATATGAGAGGGAACGTTCCACATTAGGTGGGTGGGGGGTAACATGGGGTTTGGTTAGGGATGCGTATGTTATAAATCCAAAGACATTATAACAATCATTTTTCAGTTGCACTCGTATTTTTTGTTTAGTTGCAGTGCTATAATGAGCAGTGTTCGCATTGCAGCATTTATGTTATTTTTTTTTAAATTGCACGTTGTAAAAAATCGGATCGAAGAGGTTAATGTTAAACGGGAAGCCTTCCGTATTCCGTTAGTCTTTCACAATACGTTAAGTAAACACGGAAATCAGGATCTTTTGAAATACGTTTTGAGATTTTCGGAACATTAAAAAAGGGCTGGCATTGAATTACCTCTTTTAATTATAACAGATTACTCGATTAGCAGTGTATTTCAAATTCATGTTTAAAAGTGTTGAACTGTTTAATAGTAGCACAGACGTTGTGTCATTTACTGCATCATCCGTTTATAGGTGAACATGAAGAATCAGCAAGGAAGGCAGGCCTATCCAGGGTGTCATCTCAGTTTTGTGCACTGGGATATGCTCCAGACCTCCACCCCCACTTTTGCTTACTGCGCTTATGTGTATTGTAGCAAGTCAGCCATCTAACACCCAGAATTAATTTTATTTTACACATATTGAAACTAATTTTTAAAAGAATCAGCAAATTTCACTGAAACTGTAAGAATTGATCGAGAGTAGACAGAGTTCAACGCCAAAGAAAGCTTCATAGAAATTGACATACACATTCCTTCATGCCAAAATGACCACAAGAAGATGGAGCATCACAGAGCAGTATATATGAAATGCTTTAACTAGAATGCATCTCAACCTAATTTGAATGTATCACTGTTAAAGAGAATCATTCCATGCTGTCACTCCAAAGCATCTGAATAAAATGCCTCGAGGTAACAAACCAGTGTGCACTGACATGTGTTATTACAAAAAGCACTCGTAACCAAATCAAGTTCACTTTCTTAGCTTCTTGAAACTTACCTAGTTTGAGTAATGAGGATAAGGTAGTGCAACATTACTTAAAACAATCTAACTCTTGGAGATCACTTTGGGTTGTATATTTGATACCAGTGTTGAGGTGCAGAGCTGCTTCAATTAAATGGATTAAACGGAACAGGCAGCAGGTTCAATACACTATTAGTCCACTATACCTGCAAAGCTCTAAAACTTGCTTCAGCTTACCTACTTCAGCATGCCAGGAATAACTAGCCCTTTTTCAGGAGAGCTGATGAGCAAGACAGGGAACCAAAAAATGATTATCTGAAAAAGATTAATCTTTTATTTTCTTAAATGTACTTGAATAGATAATATGTTTATAATCTCAAACTAAAAGGGAAGTTGGGGCAGCATGGTTAGCACTGTTGCCTCACACCTCTGGGACCAGGGTTTGAGTCTGCCCTGGCTCCCTGTGTCATTGTGGGGACTTTCCCCCACAGTCCAAACACATGCTGAGGTTAATTGGAGTTGCCAAATTGCCCGTAGGTGTGAATGGTGTGTGAGTGTGCCCTGTGATGGGTTGGTGCCCCATCCTGGGTTGTTTTCTACCTTGCACCTGTAGCCTGTAGGATAACCCTAACCGATGTGACCCTGATCAGAATAGGACAATGGGTTTCAGAAAATGGATGGGTGAATGAAATTTTCCCCAAATGCACTACTTACGACTCTGTTCTACCTTTACAATTAGTCATAAACGTCCATTGTTGCCCTGACTAGCTGCCACACTATAGAATGAGTTCATTAGTTTTTGGGTATTCTATTGACTATATTTCTTTTAACTACAATATTTTTTCTCATTGTGTGCCTTTTAAAATAAATCGTCTCCCCTTTTAATAAGGGTTATTTTATTTGGGTAAATTCTTAAGTTATAAATGAGGCAGGCAGCCATACGACAATCTGTCACCGATGGTGCATTGGAGATATGTTAATTGTAGAAAACTAACAGATGCTAAAGGAATGCATCAATGAATCGCTTTACTTGATCACTTCAAATACTGGCATAAATAGCACAATAAATTAAAAACAGAGCCGAACATGATAGTTGTTAGTTGGAATTAGAAAGTTTTAATTGTGCGAAGCATTTGCATTGCACAATGACATGTAGGTGGTTCAGGGGCGCCACTAAGGGGGGGAAAGTTGGGACAATTCTAAGGGCCCACGCCCTTTTGGGGCCCCCAGAGATCTGCTTTATTAATTAATGGGTGTGGTAGGGGGGCCCAACCTCATATTTTGTCATAGGGCCCAAAATTGCTAGCGGCGCCCCTGAGGTGATTTAGAACCTAGTTATAAGATACTGCAGTGTCATTTAAGGAGATCAACAGAACGTCTTGTTATCGCTTGTTAAGAATTAATGCCGCGAAAACAAGTTCACTACACACGCTACAAATGACCATGATTTACTGACAAAATCAAAGTAGGACTCTTTGTATTTGTTGAATAAATATTACGCCTTGAGAAGGCTCACCCCCTCTCGGTATTTAGGGCGATGAAGTATCCGTGGCTGTTGGGGAACGTAGTACGTAAATGTATGATTACAAATGAGCTTGAGATAAATTAACTACAAATCCCACAATCCAACACAAATCAGTGTCTTGCTATGGCAGTCTTCCTCCAATAGAAAATGAGTGATGTCATTGTTAAAAATGCAAAAGAAACTCCTCTGGTTCTAAACCTTGTGCAACACTGCAACAAAACCGAGCTGCAAGATTTGACTTGCTTTCAATAATCTACCAAGCTATAAAACAGATTAATGAAATCAAAATAACTTTTGTGGGGGAGATCCCTGTTTTGGTGAGTTGAATGTAGTGATGTTTTATGTAAGATTTGTATTAACGTGTTCCCATGAGAGAAAGATAAGGATAGGTGTGGAAGCTTTGACAAATAATAAAAAAATCATTACTGCTAGTCTCTTTTGTAACGGAAAACTCATACAAAGACTACAATACTCTGATTAATTTTAAAAATGTATATTTAACTATATTTATTCAGAAATGCATAAGCATATTACAGTTGATAAATTTGATTTAAAATTCAATAATTCAATTCCTTGAAATATGTATTTATATGTACTCTATGTGCACTGGTGTAAGCTCATGCTCCTTTGCAAATGTTTAGTAAATCTGTTTTCTTGAAACTGGTAAATGATGTCTTAGCACGAAGGTCATTAAATTCTCTGTCGGTGTATCTAGGGGGAATATATGGAATTCTGAGCAGTGTTCCGTTTTTTTACATCCATCTCCTAAGTAACAGCAAGGCATTACAATACAGTAATGCGGTAGGTTTGATATATAAAGGTAATAATGAGATGGATCGACGACAGATTACACATGACTGGAATAGCGAATAATTGCGAATATTTTCTCGTGTCTTGCAGCTGTGCTGATGAGCATGGAAGATTATGACCACCTTTTTAAAATAGTTTTAATCGGAAATGCCGGAGTTGGGAAAACCTGTTTAGTGCGTCGATTCACTCAGGTCAGTTTTTAACTCTTATTATTTTAAAGCCATTTAATGCTGTTTTATAACCGATAACACTATAATTATTTTAATCTGACTGTGTGCTGAGATGTCGTGTTATTAATAGTAGTATTTTTTGGAAATTCTTACAATGACTATTAGTGGAAGATTTTGTGTAATGTTATGTCCTACAAGTTTTACCTACAGCGGTGTTTTTTTAGCCATTACAAACATTATTGGATAGTTATCTGACATCCATTTATCCTTTATCATGCATAATTATTAGGTACATTGACGATAAAAATGGAGGCCTTCTTACTTATAACCCCTATATAAACATTACTGTAAAAAACATACTTTTCCATAAGAAAGTGTCTTGGTGGTGAAGCAAAACTCATCTTTATGCACTTTATTGGCATTTTCACTCAATTTTCAATTTAAACCTAGCTGCAAGGTTTTACCAAGAATGCCGTGGCATCGAATAAAAAAATAGAGAATGTTATGAGTGTCAAGTGGATAGGTGGTTTAGTTTGATTCATCCTCTATACTTTGCACCTTGCAAAAGAATCAGAATCAGGTTTTGTTAGTATTCATGCATACAAAAAACTTTGACGTGCTATGCTTGCTCCTAGTAGGCACAGAACTAAAGTGAAACCAAATCAAAGCTAAGGCAATGGGATAAGTATATATTGTAAAGTCATGCATGTTGAAACATAACAGAAAGAAAATAAGAATTTAAAAATGTATGCTAATGAACAGAATATGCAAGCAGTAGGATGAGGGTGATTTGGCTAGTGATACAGTAGCAAAGTCACACCACTTAGATGACACTCGTTCCAGTGGTTGCAACAGAACCAAAAGATGAATTCAATATCAGTTCTTTAAGAAAGTAAAAGATTATATGCAACAACATACATAAAAGAATGTGGGAAAAAATTAAATGTGGAGAGGAGCAACGTTGAACAAGTACAGGAGCGAGAGGTTGGGCGTGCAAGCGATACCAGTCTACTGCACCGATATGGAGCCTGACTCATCTGGAAGAAATATCCCACAGGGATGCGTGACAGCATGAATCTCAGCACAAGCCTAATTGTTGCAAATCTGCTAGATCTATCTAAAAGTACAAGTTATATTTTGAGTGGGGGGAAAATACTTTGGATAGAAGTACTGCTTCATCTGCTGTGAAAATGTATTGCTGGAAACAACCTGCATAGCCTTAGAGATGCCCAAGTAGATTATAGGGATAAGCACAGAGGGTTATGCTGTCTACCTTCAAACTGCCATCCAGGACAGGGTTTGGGGTGGGGGGGGGGGTTGAGGCTTAGGGCTTTAGGCGGGGGAATCTTCTGGCGGTTACCCCATCACATGACATTGAATTCATTTAAATACACAAACAGAATTCAGTGGCAAATGGTGTCCTTCTGTGCCTCATTAAGAGTCAAATCTGCCATGTTCCCAAAGACCTGACCAATGAAATGTCCTGCAATTTTGGGCTGAACTTTTGATCCCTTTGCTGAAAAGTCAGTGGGATGTAGCAGTTCTCTGTGTGGGGTTATTCCCATGTATAGGGGTCAAGGCCAAAAAGAGATATAAAATAAATAATATCTGGAACAGTTAGACACCCTGTGTTGACTGTGATTGGGTGTGGAGAACGATGAGGCCCTTACACCCTTTTAGAAAACTTGAAAGGAATTTGCTTTTCTGAAGAAACAATGAGAAGAACCTAGAACAGCTGGATTCAGTGTTGTAATGAATCACTGAATCTGTTAGATGTAGCAGTTATGAGTGCAACGGTACTGAAATTGTTTGGTACGGAGCTTCCGGTTCGGTACGCATATGTACTGAACGAATGCAGCAAATTTAGAGCCTTTTGTGTGTTTTTGTGTTTCCCCCAAGCAACATTCGGAAAGGGGTGGATGAAGCCCCACCGTTACACATGCACGCGTACGTCCCAATGTGAAGCTGGAAGGTGTTAATGTGAATACAACTACAGCACAGGCATCGTTTAAAATGCTGCACTAAAATGGATATTTATTTTGTTATGCTTTGTCTTTTTTGAGATGACATTTGTGTTGCACAGTTCTAATATGAAGGTGAAAGCTGGTAATGTGAATACAGTACAGATCAGGTACAGTTAATTTTGTAAATGTGTACCTTAATGAATAGTTATTTTATTTTTATTTACTTGATAGAATATTTATTTTGATTTACTTTCAAGTAAATATTAGCTTTTTTATTAGTAGTCAGGCTCCATATTGGTGCAGCAGTACTGACAGAGACTTATTTAACAAAGACAGTCATACTTTGTGCAGTAAATCACTGTAATAAAGAACAAAAGAAGCAATTTATTATAGTTTATTTATTATAGTTTTGTTTCTTTTACCCCCGTTGTACCAAACCGTAACTTCAAAACCGAGGTACGTACCGAACTGTGTTTTTTTTTTTTTCCGTGTACCGTTCCCCTCAGTAGTAGTGTAGGAAGAAGCCGCTGTTATTTGTTGAAAGAAGGTATACCGGAGGTTTGATGCTATAGTTGTTTTAAAGTTTAAATTGTTACAGTGATATCAAGGTTCATTTCTCACAGAGCAGTTGACTGGAATGTAGTTCTGTCATTGGAGATAAGTGTGTATATATAGGTACCGCAGAATAAGGAAAGAGACACTACTGTAGCAGAATGGCAACACGCTGGATCTCTAAGGAGCCTCTTTGGAATGTTGTGCTTGGTATTGTAGTTTTAATGAGTTCTGTAGATAGTTTAAGACACTGTAGACATTTGGACAGAAGGGGAAACGGATCCCGGTTTGTAATTTTGAAGTATATTAAAGTCTTGAGTGAGCTCCTAGAAAAGTGTTGAGGACTGTTTGTTTTAATGGCATTGGGGAATGAAAGAGAGCCAGTGGTTGTATATTTGTGGAAATGGAAATTGGGAGAGAGAGCCTGAGGTAAGCAAGATATCTTGAGAGGACTGGTAGCAGTGTGGTATGGGAGATTTTTGGAGAGGTGTCTCTGAATGATGCATTCCCAGAGTCCAGGGAGTCGGCAGCCTATTTTGCACATTCATGCAGACTTCTTCCATTTTGTCACGCCAGTCCAGCCTAGCATTGATGACATAGCATGTGGCTCAGCTGGCTGTGGGTTCAAATGCCATGGCTGGCAGTGTAATCATATGCTGTTGGACCTTTGAGCACGGCCCTGCTGGGCTCTGCGTGACGTCTGCCACCAGTTCCTTTGTCATTCCAGCGATAAATTACTGCTGTTCCTTCTTACACCATCTCCAGTTCGGCGCTTCTTTCACTGATGAATCGCACAGGTTCAGAATCATCAGAGATTATCAATTGTATCTGAGGTCTGTGGGGTAAAGAGTAAACAGAATCCTTGACAGTGTTGTCCCTTTGGGTGAAATACACATCATGTATGTGATTACTGATATTATCAAAGGGCAGCAAGTTGGTAAGGCAATTTGTGACCCAAGAAAACATAGTATCCACAGTTGAGATGTAAATTACTTTTAGTGTCTGTTTCTGTGTTTGCGTCTGTGCATCTGCATTTATGGGTGTCTGCATCTGTGTCTATACTGTAGGTATCTGCGGCTGTCTGTGTTTGCGTCTGCATCTGCGTCTGTGATTCTACGTCTATGGGTGTCTGCGTGTATGGGTGTCTTTGTGCGTCTGTGTGTGTGTCTTTTTGTGTCCGTGCGGCTGTGTCTGTGTGTGTGTCTGCATCTGTGTGTATCTTTGTGCATCTACGTCTGTGTCTATGGGTGTCTGCGTGTGTGTCTGCCTCTGCGTGTGCATGCACATACCTAGTGATGGCCTAGCATCCGAACCAGGCTGTTCCCATTCTTGTGCCTCGTATTCCATGTGGTGGGCTCTGGGCTTTCTTCGGCGCTGCACTGGCTAAGCTGTAAGCTGGATATATGGCTCAATTGATGAGATTTCTCAGTATTGTTATTTTTTGGGATTCCAAACACATCTGACCGCATTTCGCTTCTGAAACCCAGCAAAATTTAAAGATATATATTTTCCATGCTGAAGCACACCGGCCCATTTGTTACCAGATTTTGTTTTGAATTATTGAATATTTTAATATTTGGCAGCCTGGGGGCTCTTTGGGTAGCAATGATACTCTACATCTTAATGGTTGGGAATTGCCTGCAGTGTGTGACTGTGTCACTGTGTGTGCATATATGCTCTGGGATGGGGTGCCATCTGTGCTGTGTGGGGCAGGCTTTAGGCCCTCTTGCAATCCTGACTTGATAGTTGGATGGATGGATGGATGGATGTTTTCAAAATAGATGGAACTTATGGAGGACCAAGGAAAAAGTCCTTTTCACCAAACTAATGAAACGCCAGTCCTGCTAACATGGAGTCACCACATCATGAATCACATGTTCTGTGATAACATTAAATGTACGTGATTTACTGTTATGAAAAATAGTAATAGCAGTTTCATTAATATTTATAAAATTTTCAATGTTTAAATATTATTATATTCCCAAGATCGGGAATACATATGGTTTTAGGATTGATTTGCTGCCACTGAAACAGACACTTCTCTCTTTGACGAGATATCTGAAGAATTTGGCAGAACTTTTTTTGGACTTTGCAGACATATTGTATAGGTGAAGATGGGACTGATTTTGAGACAAAATGTACTTAAATTGAGACAGTGGGAAAGGGCGACTGTTGACGACACTTGGTCTTTTGAACACAGTAACTCCTAAAAGTATTTGATGGATCTTTTTCCCAGGAGCATCATATAGGTGATCTGGGACCTATTTCATTCTGAGACAAATATCACCAAAATTGTGTCACAGTGGTGTCACATGAAAGAACAGCCACTGGCACAGATCTGGTGACCCTGATTACATTTAGACAAGTCACACAAAACTGGTCTTTTAATAAAGATTTTTTCGGAGAGGCGGAGAGAGTGTGTCTGGGGGTTAGAGATTGTAGCAGTTGGGGATGTGGAAGGAGTAGGGAAGGTGTGCTGGAAATCTCAGTCGGATGAGGTCAAAGGCACAAAATCGTCTGCAAGGTTGTCACTTCCAGCCTCTGATACTGGATGCCCTTTCAGTCATGACTGTGACTTTATCCTGTCCATGGAAATCACAAGCAGAAGTGGCAACAAGACATACTCCACCCTGAGGCTAGCATCCACTCTGTACAGCGTAATTATTTCTGCTATGGTTTAGATACAATTCTTACTGCACTCATACACAGACTAAGTAGCATGAAGTGGTGCCCTGGATGCCCCATATTTCTGAAACAAATGCCCCCCCCAGCATGTGGCACTGCAAGCAGTCATATGCCTTCTCCTCGAAGCACATTTAGACTGCTGGCATATTCCCATGAATCGTCACACTGCTGTGCGAGTGGAAAAGGTTGGTCCGTCTGTTCCACAGCCAGGGCAGAATCGTCATTGTTCCTCCAGAGTTTGACTATCAGATGGCGTGTCTACTGCAGTACCCTGAAATGTCTGAGAAGTATAATCCCCTTATATTCCAAGTACT
Source organism: Hyperopisus bebe (assembly GCA_026777045.1). Classification (NCBI taxonomy): domain Eukaryota; kingdom Metazoa; phylum Chordata; class Actinopteri; order Osteoglossiformes; family Mormyridae; genus Hyperopisus; species Hyperopisus bebe. The sequence goes on from JAODJW010000038.1 coordinate 6,844,701, forward strand.
CTGGCTAAGCACAGGGACTGCCACACCTGTTTGTCAGTCCAGAGCTACTTTCACCCACATTCTGTGAAACGATGAAGGGGCGTGTCAACCATAACAACATCCAGTGCTTTCAACATCTCTGGATGGATTTCATCTACCTCTACAGCTTTTCCACTACTGAGGCCACGGACAACCATAGTGACTTCACCTGCAGTGAAAGTTTCCACCCTGGTTTAGGGTGTTCTTGAAAGTGTTTTTTCCACTGCTTGGGATTATCTCCAGCATTGGTCAGCATTTCTCTAGCTGACAACCAAGAGTCTCTACATGACCATTGCAGACTCCTGTCATGCACAAGCTTTCATCTCCCCAGCAGCTTTCCCTGTCACCTTTCTGATTAGACCTTTCAACTGCCTTATGAGACTGTGATGCAAGCATCCTGCTTCAGCTTGTCAGCTTCCCTCACCACAGGTGTTCACCAAAGGGTCCTACAGTTACTACTGTGACAAGTATCGACTGTCTTCTGACCACGGCTATTTGTAGCCGTTGCAGTGATTCTCACATTGAACATAGTCCATTCAGAATCAGTTTCCCTGTCGTCACTCAGCACATAGAAGTTTTTCTGGCGGCGTGAGTTGATTTTATCTTGCACAGAAGCCTCTTCCCAGTGCATCAAACGCAACTCATCACTGAGAGGAGATTGGTTGAGAGCTCTGCCCCCCCCCTCATTCCCCCACATGTACAAAACACATCAACTTGACTACAGAGTTAAACGTTTGACCTTTGGCTAAAGTAGCTTTGGTAGTGTTCACATATGAGCATCATTTCAAACACAGACTTTTATTATGGACAATCCGTCCAAAGACATGATGCCTCTGGAGTTTAGAGTCAGGAGGTTAGGCTTTCTAATCATGCCTCTCCAGTTTCCTTTGTGATTCCTCACACGAGCATCGAAATCTCTCTGTATGACCACAGAATCCTTTGCTGTGGTGCCCATTCAAGCAGATCACCCAAGTTCTCCAAGAAGGCCGGATACTTCCAGTTGCTGTTCAGAACATACACATGGTCAGTTTTCCTTTCAGCAGCTTTCAATGAGTCACCCTTCATGTCCACTGAGAAAAAACTCCAAATATTCACCCCTTGGCCTGGGACTTCAGTTATGCCCACATTGGCATGGAGAGACCCCCCCGGATTCCAGAACCCTCCTTGTATCTGGAGATAAGGCTAGTGCTTAATGTGTAAACTCTGAGGTACCACATCTAGTAAGAACACAGAGACCTACTGTGGCCGTTATATGTGGAGGCGGAGTGCCCTGACATCACACGCAGAAATCGGTCTTTAATGATGATAATATGCTGTTAATTTCTTAAGCATACAACAAGGCAATATTTCCTATCAGCGTCCTTCCCCATCAAAGAGGTAACACTCCACATTCCCGAACCCTTTGATTTTGTGAGTGGAATTGAGCATATTTAGTATTGAATGTTGGTCAATGACACTGCCCTTGGTGTAATTTCCATGGTGACAAAATTTGAGCTCTTTTTTTTTCCCATGAATTTCATAGTTGCTCAGGGTCTCAACAGCAGAATATGGCCTAAGACCTAGATTAGCTATTGAATCACTGATTCACTATCATTCATTTATTCATTCATTCATTCTTTTGTTGTATCCCCGATGGTGTTATTTTGGTTTAATAATATGAAATTATTTTTTAAATCCATGAGAGACAGGATAATTGCACATGCTCACTCACTACCTGGTTTATACCCACCTGCTTTTAATGCATTTGTCTCTGTTTTAGCTATATTATTTACGTTATGGTGTAAGACCCCAAGGTAATGAAGTAACACTTGCTAAATATTGCAATGACCGAAAATGTTCAACACCTCCAATTTTTGCCTCTTCAAAGAAGCCCCCCTTTGCTTTGATGACAGCATTACAATCTCTGACATTCTCACAACCAGCTTCCAGATGTAACCACCTGAAACACTTCTCCAATGGTCCTGAAGGAGTTTCCACAAGTTCTGGGCACCAGTTGGCTACCTTACTCTTACTCTCTGACCCAAATCATCCCAAACCAGCTGTATTGGGTTTAGGTCGGGAGGGGGATTGTGGGGACCAGGTCATCTGTTACAGCACTCCATGTCTTTCCCTGCTCACAGGATAATACAGTGCTTACATAGCCTCAAGGTGTGCTTAGGGTCACTTGTTGAACAACAAATGATTTTCAGTAGGCGTGTCCATTTTTTAAACTGGTACCATATGAAATCCAGTAGAATAACCGATGTAAACTGGGATAAATCAATCTGATGGGGCAGGGCTAAGATGTATTTTTATTGTCACTGCATTGATGTCATTCACTAATATTGTATTTTCCTATCTCCCCCACCCCCCTGTCATTCTATTCTATCACATTTCAGGGTCTCTTTCCACCTGGACAAGGAGCCACCATTGGCGTAGACTTCATGATTAAGACAGTGGAAATTAGAGGGCAGAAAGTAAAGGTGAGAGTATGTTTTCTCGAGTCACCAAAATTGCTTAGCGAACATGAGTTGTGTGATGCTGAAATTAAAATGCTCAATGATGTATTTGTGGTGCAGTTACTGTAAAAACCAGTAGCCATCTAACATCCATATTTGGTTCAAGTTTGCTGTAATGTTAAATTCTCCTGCCTGCAGCACTTATTTTGACTTTAATTCGCTCATGAAATTGCAGATAGGAGGATCTTTTGTTATTACTAAATGTGTATGTGAAATGTGCGTTAATGTGAATTTGCTCTTATTCTTGCATGTTATCACTGACGTTTTTAACAACATTCCACAGTTGCAAATCTGGGACACTGCAGGACAGGAGAGGTTCAGGTCCATCACCCAGAGTTACTACCGCAGCGCCAATGCGCTTATCCTTACGTATGACATCACCTGTGAGGACTCCTTCCGGTGCCTTCCGGAGTGGCTGAGGGAGATCGAGCAGTACGCCAACAACAAAGTCATCACAGTCTTAGTTGGTGAGTTATGTTTTTAAAATATGTATCAGAAACATGCCTCTATCTCTTTATCACTGTTCAGAACTTAAGCGGTATGGTTTGTAAGTAATATGAACATACAGAATGTACAGTTCGAATTACATGCAGAAATCACTATAGCCTGTAGCACTAGGCTGTTCTGCTAGCCTTGTGTAGTGTCAGTATGCATCAGGATGGGATTAAAAACTGGCACAATGGCTATAATACTTAAATTCCAGAGAACTAATTTTTGTGGGTGCTTAATTTCATCAAAAGCCATTGCCTTTAGTTTTGTTTTGATTTTTGTTTTTGCTGTCTGGTCTGTGTATATGCATGCTATTGGGAATGCTGGTAGTGTGTTTGACATGTCTTGTACTCTTCCAGATGATACATGTGCCTTTTAATACAGAAATTAAAGTTATAACTGATCAGTGGTTCCTGTACTGAACCAGCTCATTATAGTTAGACCATATAGAAGATATTTTGAAATCATGCTCTTACTATGGCCAGTCTGTTGGCTTCAGGTAGAGTTAATAGATATTGAAAACTATCAATCTCTAATACTACAAACTTTCTCTTATGTCAAAAATTGTTCTGTGTAGGCCGATGTTCATGTGAAGACTTGAAAGTACTATAATTACCATAAAGAAATCCCTTTAATAATGAAGCCTGTATTATGAAACTAAAATATTGGAGGATCAGTATATGCTGTCATGTATTTAGATTTCCCGACAATTAAAGATTAACTGACGATTAACTGACAATTAACTACATTTAATGCAAACAAACTGTATGTACATTTTTTCCCTACCAAATGACCTGACAAGTATAGTAGATAATCTGGGTTTGTCAGCGCTGTGCTTGATCACTGACCTTCGGTGACACAGCAGGCAAAATTATGGCAATAAATCATTTAAACAGATAGGAAAGAAAAAACACAAATTACAGTAAAACATGCTTTTATCAAATCTATATTACTCAGTCTTGTAGCACTATTCTTATAGCATTGCAACATCACTGCTTGTTTGATAAACTCAAAGGAATTTTTAAAGAAGGATGATCAGAGATCTAATTTACTTTGGACAACCTGCCACCATAGTGTTAAGTCATTTGTAGTACTGTCATTTTTTTTCCTCCCTGCACACTTGAGCACTAGCTAACTGATACATTTATCGAATCCTAGCTTTTTATAAACCTCCTTTAATAATTTCATTGAATAATTTAATAATTGACCTCCCGTAATTGAATATTTTTTTGTTTTACAGGGAATAAAATTGACTTGGCTGACAAACGGGAAGTTTCCCGACAGAGAGCAGAAGAGTTTGCAGAGGCGCAAAACATGCATTACCTGGAGACGTCAGCGAAAGAGGCAGACAATGTGGAGAAGCTGTTCCTGGACTTGGCCTGTGAACTGATACAAGAGGCCAAACAGAATGTCCTGGTTAACAACGACGTGTCTGTCATGCCTGGCGAGGGCAGAAGCATAAGCTACTTGAACTGCTGTAGCTTTCGTTAGCAGTTTAGCAATCGGTACGATTCTGCCATAAACGCAGGTGGCCTGTCTCACTTCAGTGATGAACTTCATTCTTTCCTTTCCCCTTAAGTGAAACACGGTGGTGCGGAGCGATCGCACATTTTGTGTCCCTGATAAATTTTTAGATTTTTAAATTGCTACTTATAAAGAAACTTGGTTTGGATGGATTTGCCTTCAATTCTAGATGAAACTGCAAAAGCACAGCACATATATATGTGTACATGTGTGTGTGTGTGTGTGTGTTTGTGTACACACACATACAAACATAGGCAGCTCTCGACTTGCGTAAAGCCGATTTTAAGTAAATCCAGACTTGGGCAAAAAATATCTGGAGATAGTTTACGGAAGCACTAATGCAAAAATGCGACATCTGCGTGTAAGTAAACGTACACTTTACCTTTTCAGTTATTTAATATGTGTTATTTAGAATGTGTTACTAGTATTTTTCTGGCTTAAGTGTTTTTTGCTGTAAGTTGTCTTGAATGGTATGAGCAGGTAAATCTGACTTAGACTTTTGTTGTGTATAAGGATTCGTGGGACGGACTACGTACATCAGTCGAACTGCCTGCATATACACATATATGTGTGCGTGTATATATTGAGATGCTACCAAAAAGGGGGAAATACTATTTTTCACTATGAATAAATGTACTGTTGGTAGTGAATGTCCCACAGTACCTACATTCTCCGGGAGCAGAACTTACACACACTGCTCTCTGCTGAACTACTATAAACAGACCCATTTCTAAGTTGAGGAATATGATGCGTAAATTCTTACCAAGCTCTTGATATAAAGTTTCAGCATTTTTTTTCTTAACTTAGCTGTTGAAAGCAAATATCATGCCCCCTAAACACATGATTTGTGTCAACAGTACAATTTTTAAAAATCATTATTTTAGTTTCTATTACGAATTGTGAAATGGTCATAATATTCAAGGGTCATTTTAACCGTCAGGCTCCTTTACACCACTGAACGGGTTGCCTTAAGTATTGCTATTATGTTGTGTTAATAGTATGAATACAAATGTAACAACAGACATCTCAGTGGTACAGTATGTCATCCTCATCAGTTTACCCACCTGTGTATTAGGAACCAAAATTCAGTTAAAACATCCTGGTAATGGCCACTGTAATATTAATTTATCTTGAATCCATACAAAGCAGTTAATTATCTTCACTTAGTTATTTGAAGGGTAAATTGGTGAAAGCCGATTTCTCCTTTTTTATGTTTTCATGGGTTATTGGACACTTCCTCCACCTTCAGGCCTGCTGAGTTATGTTTATGGCTTTGAGTGATGGGTAAAATCTCAGAAGCAGGAAGATGTGACTCTAGTGGCAGTGAAAGTAAAGGATCTGGAAATAATCTCTGATTTGTGTAAATAAGTATTAACAAAAGGTTTTGCCTGTTTTAGCAGGAATCTGAATGGTTACACAGCATTTTACACATTTTTATTTTCCACTTATATAGGGACTTTGATCTTCAGATAATTAGAGACAAAGAAGGCTTATCACAAGTCTTTTGCTTTTATTGCTGATCAGTAAAGTCAAATCTGTGAAGTAACATTGACTTAAATATTTCTACAGGATTTTTTCCGGTAACACTTTACATCAGCTGCATCTTCATAATGCATTCAAAGAACATTCATAAGCAGTATGTTAGTATACCCTAATATCCAAACATACCATAACTTTAACAGTTTAAATATATATTAATAACAAGCATTTTACGATTATACAACTATAATGTTTGTTATTAATAGATATTAAAGCTATTAAGGTATGTTAGGATGTAGGGAGGTATACTTACATGCTGCTTATGAATGTTCTGTGAATGCATTATGAAGGCATTATGAAGGTGCACTGAATGTTCTATGAATGCATTATGAAGGTGCAGTCAATGTGAAGCATTACCCTTTCTCCATCTTAAACTGGACAGTTTGATCTGTGTAAGATCCACCACCCAGTACATCAGTCAGCTTTGCAATACTTCGAAGGACATTTACGAGGCATGCAGCACGCATGAGATTTCTTTCCACATTTTAATGTTTGTCCTGGATATTTTGAACTGGAAAATTTATTTAGTATTAGCTATTCAGTATTTTTTTCCTGTGTAATTATGAAGTTATGAAGGCTTAGTTCATCTTTTTTATAGTTGAAAGTATTATTTCTTTCAGGCTCTAATTTGTAATTTAAGTACATACGTATTATATTGACAGTATTATTTGCATTCTTTAACAGACAGTTCTGTATAAAAAGGGCTTTTTTAAATATTACTGTAATCCTTTATTTGTATATTTCTTTTCCATTTTAATATAACCAGTCTGGCAGTTATGTGCAACAGTATATTAGTGCTGCACAGTATGTTTGTATACTATATGTGAGACCTTCATTTCTGTATCTGATTCACAGCCCAGCTAGAGAGTGACATTCCTAGCTGGGCTGCGCAGTGGTTTTGTCTAATGTGCACTGGCCTTGACCTTGAAGACTTATTAGAGTTATCCAATAAAGGAGAAATATTCATTAATCTATTTCAGAAACGTAAATTAGCAACATATTTTCCTGTCACTACATTCAATTCCTAAGTGCATGTTATGGGGTATTTACTGTATTTTTCACTTATTAAAAGAATATTTAATAAGAATAGTTTATTTTATGTAGTGCCCTCGATGATGTTTGGGCAAAGACACATTTTTCCTCGATTTACCCCCCTGCTCCACAGTTTAAAATTTCAAATCAAACAATTCACACATGATTAAAAATGCACATTCCGGAGTTTAATATAAACATATAGACCTCATGTATAGTTAACTGAATAATTATTGGCACCCCTCATGAGCAAAAAATGAACAATATACATTTCCAGGAACTTTATTGTGTTGTGGTTCCTGAGTTTCTGGATAATATACTGTATATAAGGTTGTATTCACATAAATTCCTTTTGTCATCAAAGAAGTCTCAGTTTAAACCAGGTGATAGTTGATCTAGACAGATTAGGCAATGGTACAAAATACAGTTGAAAATACTGATAAACACAGTCGGAGCAATCATGACAAAGTTTAAGAGTCTGGAACAAGTTGCACATTTGCCAAGAAGAAGATGTTTGTGTTTCTTGCCCCCACACACAGTCAAATAAGTCAAATATCAGGTTACATAACTGCACAGTTTATTTTTTATTTATTTATTTAAACCTTTATTTTACCAGGCAAAGCATTAAGAACAATTTCTTATTTACAATGCCAGCCTGGCAAGTGCCCAAGAGCACTTGATAAACAACAGTTTATGGGAATCTCAGACAGCATCGTGTCAACGAGCTCTTTGAAAGACCTGCATGAAAGCCTTACTGAACACACCCTACAAATTGCAGCAAGCAGACTTTTTACAAGGGTCATTGGTACAACTGGAATTGTGTACCAGAGTATTTTCGCCTAAAACCTGTTGACGCTGTCAAGAGGATGATTTGGTCTTAGATGGCGCCAGAATGACCACAAATGTGCCTCAAAATCACAGAAATTAAAATGTTTTATATATTATAATTAAAATGTATTATATATGAGAAGGTAGAAGATGAAATACAGCAGATGCTGATTTAACTTCACAGCATGAGCATATATATTTCATTTTTCAAACATTCTGTTGGCTTAAAACCTGAGTAGACATAAAATTACTGACTGTCATACTTGAGTTCTGTTATCTGTAGAAGAAAGGGTACTTACAGTATGAGTCTTACAGTATGAGTCTTACAAGTGTACTTTTCACAAAGATCAAAAGGGGGCCTTTGCTGTTACTGAAATGAGAGCTGAAAATTCACTAAAGGAAGGGTCAGTTGAAGAAATATTGATGGATTTATTGTTGGTGCCATATTAGCTGAGGAAATGATTATTATTGTTTAGGAAATGAAAAGACAATGTGGTCGCATCCTCTAAATTTTTTTGTGTAAACCTACCTGTGTGCCTGTCTGTAGATATACTACATATAATATCTAAGTTCTTTCATGTACTATTTTGCTTTTGAGTGAAATCTTTCCAGTTCAATTCTCATAGCTGAAAGAAGGGACTTCAATATTAAATATTAATATTAAAGACTTTAATGGTGCTGAAAGGCAGTTTGAGTGAATCTGTTGTCCAAAGCTAAGCAGGAGCTTTAGTTACATTCCAGGAGTGTAGTGACCGAGAAACTGTTTGAATGTAATAGATATGAAAGGCTGTCTTGGCTGGAAAACGCAGTGCATACTTTATATACAGACTATGAAGAACAGCTGAGGAACCATAAAAATCAGACAGAATGAGATGGGACAGAAAATGGCGCCCATCTAATCTAACAACTGTCAAATAGGGAGACAACAATTATGTCAATCATTCTTTATTAGCCAGACCAACATGATATGTCCATATGGGAATTCATTCATGCTTGGAAGAGAGACTGACAGAATTTGCTTTTACTCTCCAACTGAACTTAGTAGACACAGTCCCTTATGGTCATTTTTCACTTTTCATACCTGACATGCAAGTTGTTCTTGGATGTTTTCCTACTGTACAAAGAAATATTTCCTAATTAAAACAAGCAGCTTAAAATTCTACAATGCACTCTGTTACTAATAATTACAAACAATCTGTCATAATAGTGGGTTGGATTACCAAAAAACATTAAATACTCAAAATGTAGCATATGTTAATTTACTGATTATTGCTATTGATTATAAAGTAGGAGTCTGTGGGGAAGTTTGGGTATGGAGATAATGGGAGTTAGTTGTGTACTGGGTGTAACTGGGCTGGTGGATTTCACCATGTTACAGCCTGCAGTAGCTCAGCACGCAGGCTGAAAGTTACAAACTATTTCTGGAATTTTCCGATTTTTATTTTGCACTGCGGTAAAGTGAAACTGCAGATACAGGGGTCCCACTGTGTATTCAATTTTAGTTTAATTTTATCTTTTAAAACAAAAACAAAAAGATGGACGTATACCTTGGCCTTTCACCTCACCAGGTGAGACTCAAATATGTACACATGTAAGAGGTAGAAAATAGAAACCAAAAATAGCTACAAAATTGCGTTCTACAAAATGACCACCGTTTCGCAGTGCATTATAAAATCCCAAAATTCCCATGTTAACATTTCCATGGAAATTTTCCACTAAGCTACACTGCTTCTATTTTAATGTGATTTCTCTAAAAATTTCACCAGTTCTGGGGGGTGTTTCATTAAGCAGAGCGTCTTACTTAGCTGGATAACTTGTCGAATTTAAGGTGCTCTGAGCTAAATGTAAGTGAACAAAGTCCATTTCGCCCAGGCTACCTTACAACCAACATGTTATCCAGCTAAGAAATAAATCCTGCTTTGTGGAACATCCCCAGATCGTCACCCATACAATGTACCCGCGTAATGTGAAATAGATTCGGATTTGCATAACAACTCAGTATAGCTGAAATTTTATGTTATGCACAGCGCACAACAAAGGACTAAAATTAATGTGAGAGGAAATGCAATATTTTTGATAATTGTAGTTCTGGCACAAAAACATGATGAAAGTCACCAAATTAGCCTCAGCCTTTTACTGTAAATGTAAAAGATTTTCCTCATGAGGATGTATAGATGTTTTACTTAAATATGGAAAGGATTCTTCCAATCAGATACTTGCACAGCACAGTTAAATCGAAGAAGGTAGACTTTATCTTTCAATATAATTCATTAAGTAGGTACACAAGAGGTTTCTCTACATGTAGAGCAAAAATAGCATCCAGAAAGAATGACAGTACTCACACTAGCAGGACCGAAGAAGCTCCAATTTTGCCGTTAGTTCACCAAGTGCAGCAGATGGTCTAATTGCTTAGAAACTGATAAATCTATTGGTCAAGTGTGTTTATGAACTGATATGAGTAATATGTAAATGTTCTCAGGTCAGCTGAAAATACATTAGCTTAAAACACTTAATTTACATATTTAGCCAATCAACATTCAAATCATCTGTAATCTTTTTCTTTATAAGAAAATGTAACAATTTTAAAAAATCAATGTGCATTACCTAGTAAGATTATAAAGTAGTAGGGAATTGGAACCATTTTAAATAATATGATCACTATGTGAAAATGAGTTCTTACAAACATCATGTAGCATATTACCGGCAAAAGGGACACATTATGATGTACTTTGCATGATAGCTCACAAGCATACCATCATGGCCTAATGTATTGTGTCATAGGGTAAGAAAATTTTACATCAGTCAGCAAAAAGGTCTGCAGACCAGTTACATAACACACTGCTATTCTCAGCAGTGAAGCTGGAAATATCAGCATTATATGGAGTACGTTTAAAATCGTTGCAGTCAAGGGATCTTTTCACATTTACGGTCTCTGAACAATCCCACTTCTCTGACCTTGAGAGAGGATATGAGTGGTTTGATTTTGCTTCAGTCTTATTCATCTTTTTGAGATCAGGATCAGATTTTCTTTGATAATTCCCATCCAGATTTCTCAGATGCACTCTTGTGTAGCCATTCTCATGGCTACATGCACATTTTATGCCTCCCATTAACCTCTCGTGTAGAGACAGACGTGGAATCTTGTGCATGGAGGGGGGAAGGAGATTCTGAGAGTCACTTTTCGGTGTACTTGGAGGTTTACCTGTGTCCTGTGTTTTACAATCATCATAATGCCTCTTCAGGTGGAATTTGGTCAATAGATGGTCTCTTTGCACTTGGTTTTTGTTCTTATACTGAATAATCTTTGGAGATTGAGGATTCTTTGAAATAGGAGTTGATTGATAAAAAGGAACAAACTCCAGTGAGTTTGGCAAGTCTGGCTCAGATACACTCGAATTGCAGTTGTGTTTCATTTTCATTGCATTTTCCCTTAAAGTTCCATTACAGCTCTGTTTCACAAATAGGCAATTCCTGTAACTTTCCCCTTTGCTTTGTTCCTCTCCATGAACATGACTCTCTTCATAGCCAGTAAACAGGTCAAGTGAGAAATTAGGGACGTCTTCAAGCCAAGAGATGCTTCTTTGTGGACTGACTTCTGTTTTGCATTTCCAGTCACAGATAGTGAAATTGTTGCTGTCTGGTTCCTTTTGAATTGAGCATTTACTAGTAAAATGATTGGTCTGTCTTTTTGCTCTGTCATCCATATTAGTGGACTTGTCAGTGTAATCTTTAACATTACTTATACATTTACTCTCAAATGTATCCCAGTAACTGAGATGTGAAATATTCTTCTCTGTCAGAACATTTGGTTTAGGCTCTCTTAATATCATGCTTGCCAACTCATTCTTGTTCCTCTCTTGGGTTAGTGATGAATGCTGAATTAGTGACTGAACTTTATCAATAGACTCTTTACTTACATTCTCTTTACTGCTGGACAAAACATCACATTTCGAATTACATGAAGGATAATAATCTGAAGGATCTTCATTGTGAGACACTGCTGGCCCATGCAATTCACAAACATGAATTATACTCGTTAGCTTAGCATCTTCTTTGTCTAAAGTACAGACATTGTTTTCAGTCAATGCTTCTGAACTCCTGCCTGCTTTAGAAATAAATTCACCTGAGACATCTGAGAAAGATTTATCCTCCCATAAAAAAACTGATACATTACCATCCTCTTCCAAAACTGCAAAGTTACAGTTGCATAATGTCTCTTTATGTGTACATTTCCCCTGTGTGTCTGAGGAACGGAAGCAAGAACAAAATGGATTAGGCATTTCAGTGCTAGATCGCTCTTCTGTCCTTTGTTTAGGTGAATCAACCACAGCACTTCCATCTGGCTCAGAGTAAGAACGTTCTGTTAAAAATGTTATTATTCCAAGTGACTGCTGGAAATATCCTGGGTCATCGTGGGTTCCACTGGTGCACTGTGAGTGTGATCCTCCACGTGAGACCAAAGTACATTCACAGCTATTAAGGATTGTACTATTATCATGTTGTTGGGTATCTAATAATTTCCTAGGTTGCTGTGAGACACTGAATTCTGGAAGCTGAGCTGCATGAAGAAGCTTCTTAAAATAGGTTGCAACAGGGCAACTGATAACAGCTGAATTTGGCAAAATCATTCGGCTGGCAATGAAGCTTCCTGAGAGCTTTATTCTTTTCAATGAGGAAGAGAAGCTATTACTAGTAGAAGTGGATCCATTTACATCAAAGTCAGGCATCTGTTTGGAGAAAGAACATTTACTATTGTACTTAATATAAAATAAAGTTATGCACGTACAAATTCTTTGTAACCAATGTTAAGCATGTGTACCTTTATGCCAAATAAAAAGCATCTTCCCACAAAGCAGTCATCCACTGCCTTGGTAAGTAATTGTTGCACATCAGTTTGTGAACATTCGGCCTTTGATTCCTCCACGAGTCTACAGACACAAAAAACCTATTAACGTTATCCTCCAATACATTTCTTTCTTTCTTACTATAACTGTGTTCTGTGTTTCTGGAAAAAACAGAAGGTTTAGACTTCATTCAGGGGTTGATGCTTTAAAACATACAAAGGTGTGTTATTTCAAATTTCACTTCAGCATGATGCCAACTGTGGTCTCATACCTTAAAGGTTACATGGTGTTGTGTTCGGAGTTTGCATGTGTTTTTGTTGCCTACAGATACTCCAGATGTCTCTAAATTTCCCATAGTGTGCAAATGTACGTCTTTCAATAGCATAATGGTGTCCCATCTATGCCCTGTGCTCCCCCCCCCCCCAACCCTGTACTGCAGATGGAAGATAGATGGATGTATTGTAAATGAGTTGAGAATACAGCTTTACCTTTGCAGACAAACTGCAGAAGCACCAAAGTGAGGATTTAAACAGCTACCAAAAAGAGTCAATCCAAATACGTCACAGTCTCTTGCAACTTTAAGTGATAACTTATATCTGTGGCTGACATTTTTGATCTCACATGCAAATCCACATTTTGGGCATCTGTATCTGTTACAAGAAAAAAAAAAAAGAGAATGAAGATATTCATCAACGTAAATAGTAAATATACATCACTGCAGTCCACGTGCTAACATATTCTATATACATTCAGACAAAATACAAAGTTAAATGAGAAATAAATGTTTACAAATGTTACTACATTCATAGCTTTACTTACCTTTGCTCCGTCTGGTTTCTGTGTAATTTGGATGCACAGTTTTGACAACATGGGTACGAAACACACGAATCTTGAATTGACAAAATATAGCATTTTAGAAAAGTCAATTTTAAAAAAGTCATTTTAACCAGAAAAATACTAAAAATAAAACAGTAAAACAGTAACAGTATAAAACAGTAAAATAACACAACTTTCTGCAAACACACTAAAAATAAAAACTGCTTCCGGGTTAGTGTATTTTAAATTTTTGAGAGGACCTGTTGTCCAATCACAGGAATCGACCATGATACGAATGGCCCAATCAGCGTAAACCGCCGCAAGATAAGCATGCACGTAACAGTTTTATTGCAAAAGTCCAAGGTTTTTGATATAGCTAATGTTAGGTTTATAATGAAAAAATATAGCTTTACCGTAAGATTTCATGCGTGAATACTACAGCAGACTCGTGAGAGTTGGCAATCCAGCTCAAAAATCACCCTTTTTTCACTCTTGCGATCCCTATTCTTAGACGAAGAATGCACTGTCAGAAGCTGCAGTGGAAAAAGAGTGATATAAATTTACCAGGATATACAAGTGAAAGTACTGGGTTTGCTTAAAGGTGGCTGGAGTTCTTGTGAATTAATCAGTCACTGAATGAAGGCAGATTTCACCTTCAACGATGCAGTCACCCTGTCACACAGCTTTGCATTACAGCACTTCCTTCTACCTGGTCTGGACTTTCTTTTTTATCTAACCCAAACGCAATTTGGGAACCTATTTTCCGAGCAGATGTTGAATAATATTACCAATTTAAAAGTAGAAGACCAGGGTGCCTTCTTCAGTTTTAAAAAAGTTGTGACTCGGGTCCAGTAGGTGGCGGTAATGCACCTGTAAGCTGGTTGCCGACCGCCCATAACTCCAAGAAGCAGAAGAATGAAATACAGTATGTCTTTGCGGTCATCCGTAGGAGAAAGCTGCGGATTGACCCCTGTAAAATAATCGCTCAATTGGTCGCCGAAAACTTCAATAGGAGAATCAAAGGTCAACTGTATAAGACATGCGTTGTACATATAAGCACAATACTTTCCAAGTGAAAATCAACTATATGGTGAATATAAAATAAATTACAGTGATTCGAATGTTTGTACAATGAGGCACTGTAAATACTTTATATGAAATCAGCCAATGAAAAGAGATGATGTAGGATTTTTCAGGATACTGATCGTAGGAAAGTTTCCTAATTCTTTCCTATGTTTAATATTAGTGTCCTTCAACACAGTGTATTACGGTATATGTCAAACAGGAAGTGTACGGCTTTCGCGCAGTAGGTAACGCGTGTTCATTTTACAGATGGAACAACTGGAGATTTTTTATTTGTACGATAGGCAGTGCTAGAGAATTCTATATATTTTTTATTGCACTTGAAATAAAATCTATCAAGCAACAAAGTAGCTAGCAAGTATAAACGATGTTACAAGTTCGGTCTGTAAATATTCTCGCGCGAAGGTCAAGTGTTCCTGGCTCAATAGTCTTCAACTTCAAATATTGCTGTCATACAGCGTTTAGGAAACTGAGAATCTGCGAAGCGCTTTCTGGAGATGAAGTCGGAAAACATGTAAAAATACAGGTAGTGCATGTCATTTATTGTAACGTTGTATTTTTGTTGATGTATAATTGTGTTATAGAACACGTTATTTAACATGATAAGTAAATATTCTGTTATGGTACTAATTGGTTCATAAGCTTGAGTTTGCAGCCGGTACAGCATACTAATAAACTATTAAGGAAAAGAGGCAGGCCTTTAATCACTTTATATAGTTAAAGCTTTTCTGAAAAAACGTGTGATCAAAGCTTTCTAATTTTACCTGAAAAAATATTTTGATGAAGAGATATGCATTAATTTATTGGACTATAAAACTGGATGGAGCTAAAATGCATGCATCCACTATCCGCTGTGCACTAAGCCCTGTAGTATTTGGAATATTGAAACAAAGGCAATGCATGTAATGCATGTACTGTGATCGCTTGAATGACACATCTACGTGCTTATTTTCCAATAGGGATTCTTGGTTCTCTTGTAGACAGTCATAAACAGGGGCATAGCTGGAAATTCTGGGCTCCCTGACGTCAGCTTGGCTTGGGGGTGGGGTCCCCCACAGTAGAATTTGCAGAGCAGTGATGTCACTTTTTTGTATTGAGGACCCCCTCGAATCTGCCAGGATATCCACGCCCCTCTGACACCTCTGGTCCTGCGTTAATTTAAAGTAAAATCTAAAATAATAAAATTAAGGAAATGAACAATTTAAATGTTAAAGGAAGGGTTTATATACAGATCTGCTGCCTGTTTATTTTTCCCCATCCAAGGGCTGGGTCCGATCTGTTCGAGCACAGAAGAATGTTCTCTTCCTTGATGTCAATGACGGCAGCACAAAGAAGAGTCTCCAAGTGGTCGCTGATCCAGAACTGAATGACAAGTACGCCTTTTCAGAATGATTAGTTTGGGATTATTGAGACGTCTCAAGTTATGAGAATTAGCAAATTGGTTGAAAACCTACAGTATGGTGCATGTTCTAAATATGAAAATGCATTGCTTTAAACATTCTTGTGCTTTTCAGTTATTCCATAAAAGCCACAAGTTGGGTGACATCTGGAATTTAGAAAGAGAATAATCCAAAGTTTAAGATGAAGTCTCACTATCTGTTTTATAAGGTCATCCTGGCTGTCATTTTTCAACAAGCCCTGAATTTTTTCTTTTTATAAGGAAAAAGGTGTGGTACTGTACTTCCAAATTGGTCAAACTGCCATTATATAACAGTTATATTTTTTCTTGTAAAAACTCAGTTAGGCCTATCCTCCTTTTATTGCAAAATATCGTTGTACTGAATTGTAATTCGTTGATGAATTTTAGAATCTTAATGCATGGACTGTGGAATGTGGAATTTACTGTGATGTGGCTTTGTGTATAAAATTACCAGTGTATAATTTTTATCTAATCTCTTGCTTGTTAGATAATTTGCACATAAATTTATTTTTTTGTCTTTCTAAAAATTAGGAATCTTACATTTGGAAGTTCTGTGCAAATATCTGGAAGTTTGACAAGAAGTTCTCACAAAAAACAGAATGTTGAGCTGCAGGCACGAGAAATACAGGTAGTTGGGCAGTGTAATCCTTTGGTAAGTTTAATTTGTCTTATGTTGGGGACATTATGACATAAAACACAGTCTTACTCACAAATTGTTTTAATTAATGCAGATTTTGTTTAATTTCAGTATCACCAAATATATGATTAAAACTGAAAATGACCCTGTTTCAGAATAATCACAAAATTAAACACTTAGGTACTGAACCTAAGAATGTGAACATTTCATAGCATGTATTTCTGAGACATATTGAAACCAGACAGTCTGTTGAAGATTTTGGTGAAACTGTTTTCCCTGGATTCATAAATGATTGTTTGCCCTACACCAAATAAATCTCTGTTATGGACACTGACATATTTGTGAAGAACTGCACTGTCTTTTTCAGGATTTTCCATTTAAAGTAAAGGAAAGACATGATATGGAGTCCATCAGGCAGTTTCCCCATTTGCGCTGTAAAACAAACACATTCAGCTCTTTGCTGAGGATACGGAGTGAGGCCACCTCTGCCATTCAGGCATTTTTTAAGGTGAGGATCTATTCACCTTCTGCAGTGTCAGTGGAGATGCTGTATTCTGTTGGTACTGTGCAAAATGTGTGAGGTAGTATTTTAGCCAGTGTTTCCCAATCCCAACAGCATTTGCCTGTTTTAGTGAATTGGGAGTGTGTCTCTGATCGCTAAAGTACCCATGATGTGCTCTGCCTAGCACTCCTGAAATAGACTGCTGATCTCCTGAAATAGACTGCTGATCTCCTGAAATAGACTGCTGTTCTCCTGAAATAGACTGCTGTGCTGTTCTCCTGAAATAGACTGCTGTTTACTGTAATTCTAATTAGCTAAGCAGCTACAAAAATGGATGGATTATTATACTCTGCCAAAACTTCTTGAATCATAATTAAGTTGTGAGTTACACTGTAATGATGTAAAACTGTATTCTTGTGTTATTTAAGTACTGCGATAATTATGATGCATCCATCTGTTTAACACGCTTGCGTATTTAGCACAAGGTTTTTTTTTCTTTTTTTTTTTTAGGAGAATGGATTTTTGCATGTTCATACACCAATCATTACTTCAAATGACTGTGAAGGAGCTGGTGAACTCTTTAAGGTTGAAGTGAGTAAGTTCATTTCTTTATTGATACTCTTATTGGTCTGTCTCTAACAACAGAACACAAACTCCCCCTGTACACTTTGATCTGGCCACATACATTTATCGCTTTCATACGCGCCTGGCGATTACAGCCGGTCTTGCTTCATGGGTTCTGCTGTGTACACATGGCTTCCCTACCATTCTACTGCTTGTATTTGATATTTAGTAACATAAACTCTGACCTCTAGCCCTCAGGTCAGGATAGAAACCCGGAAGAAACCCAGCTGCACTTCTTCTCCGTCCCGACTTTCCTGACTGTTTCTGGACAGCTTCATCTAGAGGTCATGACTGGGTGAGTCAGCTTGTCATTCTGGGAGGCAGAAGTACCGTCAGTGATGAATGGATGAGGCCAGATGTATGTATGGATGGGTGGGCAGCTTAAGTAGAGAAGAATGTAGCAAGATCTGTGTGTAATTGCAGGAGTCTGCCCATAGGTGTCAGCAGTCAATCTGGAACATGGACTTAATTCAATCCAGAAGGCTGGTCGAGGCCGCGTTTCCTTCACTCTATGGTCAAACCCCTCCAAACCCATTTCTATTGTGTTTGGGTCAGGTGGCCAGGTCATGTGATGCGGCACGATCGCCCTCCTTTGTAGGTGCCTTTCGACAGCTACTGTAAATATTAGTGTTATTCAATATTTGTTTGTCTTGTCAATCAGTGTCACGTGTTAACCGCCTCTGTGACTGAGGAAACTCACCGTTCTTGCAGTATCTTTTAAACATTTCTGTGCTGTTTATTTTGCATTTTTAAGGACAGGTCCAAGTATTATTTGCGAATTTTCATATTCGCTGGGATTTTCTGCCACTGACCCTCAGGAATATGAATGGGTGACCTTTTTCATTCAGCATACCCTAAACA
The DNA here is from genome assembly GCA_026777045.1 of Hyperopisus bebe. Classification (NCBI taxonomy): domain Eukaryota; kingdom Metazoa; phylum Chordata; class Actinopteri; order Osteoglossiformes; family Mormyridae; genus Hyperopisus; species Hyperopisus bebe. The sequence goes on from JAODJW010000038.1 coordinate 6,863,416, forward strand.
GTTTGTTGAATCAGTTTTTTAATGAAGACTTTTAAATGAAAATTAGTATTATATCCTATAGTAATTGGCTGTGAATTATCATTTGTATGAATGCATGAATTGCATTAAGGTCTATTTATTTCAGGTTATGAACACTTTCATTTAATTCCTAGATTCAAATTTTCTACTAACTACACAAAGAGATCATGTTGGTACATTAAAATGTCAGTGTAATGGCGTAGGTGGCTGAATCAGACAGGACTGGATGGGTAAGATTAGCTTTGGTCCTGCATATTATGCTGAATGTTATAGAAGGGGAAGTAGCAGAGTCAGTTATTAATTTAATTTTTACCCTAAAATTGACACTAGCTTTGAGAGCAGTACCTAATTTTACAAGTTTTTAGATAAGATTTTGCTGAAGCGGAAGTAAACCTTTGAAGATGTGTTTCCCTCTGTATTTGAGGAGACTCAGCGGTTTATCCTGCTCAATTAACAACAGTGCTGTCAAGTTCCTACAGAGGCATGTGACTTGGGATATGGATGATGACAGAGGGCAACATGAGAAGTAAAATCTGTTACAGAGATGTCTTGGGACAAAAATGTCCTGCAGCCGGGATCACGGAAGATGTCAGGACCTGCTAAGGTTTATCGGCGCAAGAAGGAACTTGATGCCTCAGTTAATATCTTCACATATGAGAGAGATGGATAGAGTGGTTTAACAACCCCACTGGCCTGACGTTTTCCCCTGACAATGTCACCCCCTCAGTGTGAAGAACAGAATGTTAAAGGAGTGACAGAGCTGGAACTAAAGATACATTCTTACGGGGAAATCAGCCGGCTTAATTTCAGGAAGAATTAAATGCCCACAGAGAGTGGCTGTTGTGAGACTGACCGTAATTAATAATGTGGATGTATGTTTATTCCTTTTAAGGGCTTTTTCACGCGTTTACACGTTCGGCCCGACTTTCCGAGCTGAAAACTCTCAAAGCAGGCACCACCTGGCGGAGTTTTACATGGTGGAAGCTGAGATCGCTTTCACGGAGTCGCTGGAGGACATCATGATGGTAAAACGTGTACTTTTTAGTGCAGATGTTTTGCTCTTTGCTTTCCTAAGGTTACAATGGTCCAATTTTAAGGACTTTAGTGGGCCAAGCAAACTGCATGCTAATTTGACCTTTTTGCAGCAGTCTATTTCAGCTCTGTTCCAGTCAGTCTGTTTGCTTCTTGTTTGTTTCATATGGGAACTGCATTAGTTGCCTAGGATTAATTAAATTAATTCAGACCCACAAATCACATTCAACAAATGTAGGGCTGTTTTTCTTTCTAATTTATATTTGTTTCATCGAGGAATTCAGATTTTATTTTCACCTTCCAGAGTGTGAAACAGAATTTGCTTTTACTGTAGCACATAAGCAGTTATTAATATATTGTCTTGATAAAGATTCCAGTGGAATAGATATAGTGAATATATTTTGTACAAATTCCTGAGCAAATACAAATGAAGTTTATGTAGTGAGCTTAAAAATAAGTTCCCAGCACTTGGCTTAGAGTAGTTTGCATTATTTATTGGGTCTCGAACAAGAATAATTTGATAGCTTAGCTGGAGCGCAAACTGCAGTGTGCTGCCAGTTCAAACTACAGGACTGGGAATGAGACGTATCCAAATGATCCATTGTTCAACTCCAGGACTTCATTTAATATACTAATGGCAAGCCTGTTTGGGCTGGGCTTGTTTGTGTTTTGAGAAATAACCGAGTATTTGGCATTCGCAGAGGAATTAGTTTTATTAAACATTTTTGGCACTTCAGACTTAGATAATATTCTTTCTTTTATGTGACTGGGCAAGGCAGAAGTGATATGCATTAGTTTTGAGTCTTATCCCATGATAGCATGTATTTAATTTCATATAGTAGGTGTACCCTGCAGGAAATATAATTTCCAAAATTTTATTATTTGTTTACTTCCATTACAGGTTATGGAGAATCTGTTTAAATCGACCACAGAGAGAGTTCTTGATAAATGTGCAGATGATGTGCAACTGTTTCACAAGCATGTTACACCTGGACATTGGGTAAGGAAATTTAGCTGGATACTTTGTTTGTTCTGTCAATATCATATTTTATTTGTAACATTTTGTTTTTCCTCTGTAGGACAGTCTACGTGTCATGCTGAAGAATAAATTCAAGGTGTAAGTACATAGTATCATTTATGGTATTCTGTAATAATGTTTTTTTGTACCCCATAGCTTTTGATGACACAGTAGCTTAGCTGCCTTGTACTATTTGTTTCTGTTATAGGGTCACTTACAGTGAAGCCATTGACCTGCTGAACCGTAGTTCTGAGAACTTTGTTTTCAAAACAGAGGCAGGTATTGCAATTGCTTCTGTTGATGGATGTTTTTGGTATCATAATGTTACAGGAAAAAAAAAAATCCGTTATACTGGAAATTAGTCTGATTCATTTCATTGTAATAAAAAAAAAAAGATAGGCGTGTTTTGGGTTTGTGTATTAAAGTCTTGTTTGCTGAACGGTCTCTCGGTCTGTGTCTTTCGGTCTATGTCTCTCACAGTGGGGCTGCGATTTGCAAAAAGAGCATGAGCACTACCTGGTCAAGCACTGTGGTAATGTCCCAGTGTTCGTCATCAACTACCCCTATGAGCTGAAGCCTTTCTACGCCCGGGATAACAATGACGAGCCCTGCCACACTGTAAGGGACCCCACAATGACAATGACGAACTGAGCAGCCTCTAATAAAATAAGGCGTTTAAAAGTTTTTTTCCTAGCCACCTGTCCTGTCTAAAAGTAGGCCTCACAAATCAGTTCCAGTTCCAATGCAAATGATCTTTTCTAGATTTATGTAAAAGGTGGGGCACGTACCGTTACGCTGTAGTTATTTCAGGCAGGGTAAATTTCCCTTCACTGGAAGCTTCGTGTTGGTACACCCTGTTCTGAGCTGCATTAGTTTCAATGTAGGTAGTTTATCCTGCTTCTTGTGCTCTCGGTTATGCTGTTTTTATTATCATTTCCTCTACTCTGTTTTCTGGCGTGACCGTCCAGGTGGCCGCTGTCGACCTGCTGGTCCCGGGGGTGGGGGAGCTGTGTGGGGGCACTCTCCGAGAGGAGCGCGAAGAGCTCCTGAGGACACGGCTAGCAAAGTAAGCCCTCCTAGCAGTGATGCTCATTCATTATACTTTTTTTCTGTATTTCTTTACGATTTGAACTTTTCTTCGCTACAATAATAACGTTTGTTATTCTGCAGTGCTAACATGGAGGAGCCATATCAGTGGTAAGAATGATCGATAAAATTGGCCCAAGATTTTGCATTGGTTGCCCTTTTTTAATGAATGCTCTTGTGCTGTTTTTCTTCCCAGGTACTTGGAATTGAGACAGTTTGGCTCAGTTCCTCATGGTGGGTTTGGAATGGGCTTTGAACGCTACTTGCAGTGTGTTCTAGGAGTGAACAATATTAAAGATGTGATCCCATTTCCTAGATTTTCTCGCTCATGTCGACTGTAAAAGTGTATTACATAAATTTTGCTAAGAAATGTAAAATAAAGAAAACTTGCTCTTTCGTTTTAATGAGTTTAGTTTCTTGTTTTGATTTAGTTAATACTAGTTATATTATTCCAGTGAAAATTGATTGGTATTTCTAAGAAAAAGTATCAACAAAGTTTAAATAATTCTGTCTAATTTTAGCAGTTTTTAAACACTGAACACTAAAACTCTTGTTTTATGACTTATGTTTTATCATAAGTTGAAAAGCCATATGCCTCACAAAGCTATAATTAAACCATGTTATTTTTCAGTGCATAATGAAATATTAATACCCAACTTTATATCTTGTATTGAATAAACGGCAAAGGCTATCAGATGTCATCGCCTCTTATCCAGTAAGTCTACAGCAGAGGTCACATGGTGGGAGTCTGGGGGAATCACAGGTTACATATTCTCACGTCCTGCGAGAGACGGCACATAGCCTATCTGCACGGCTAAATGTGTAACTTAGCTTTGCTGATTAACTTACTTCAGGTTAAGGTCTGCCAAACACCCACACTGTAACTATTCTATCTGCAGTGGTCTGGGTATTTTACATGTTGAAGTTTATCAGGTCTGTTAAGATGGGTCTCTCTCTTTTTTTTTTGAATGATTTTCTTGCTTCTTTGACTGTCTGGTAATTTACATATAAAAATGCTTGCGATAGATTCATGACTAATTGTATTCCCCAGACAGGGAATAGATAGATTCTATGTTCTATGGTATAGATCTATGTCCATAGGTATAGATACCTATGACTTTGGGACTGGTTTGTCACCACAGACACTTTCTCTTTAGTGCACTAACTGAAAAAGTATTTAATTGCTCTTGTTCAGACTTGTATATTAAAATAAGACATTATACATTTAACACCAGATACAGACTGGAATGTGTGAAGCTTAGTGCACATAGACAGTTTACATACCTTTAAAATTTAACAAGCAACCCAAAATTCAAGGCAAAGTAAAAAACCTCTTTTTTGTATTTTCATCTAAATATTATTGAAAAATTAAAAATAAAAAAATGTAAGATATGATTCAACTACTGTCATTTTTTCTGAAGCTGCTCAACAGGTTTGTGGTCAGACTAAGGTCAAGGCTCATAGCTCAGCCTTTCCTGGATGTGCGTCTTTTTCTGTATTTAACCACTCCATTGTACCACTACTTAGGTCATTGTAAAGGTGAAACATAAATGGGCTTCCCAGTTTCAGTTTACTTGAAGAATCGATGTTTAGTGCAATCCAGCTTTTCTTTCATGCTGTTTTATGTTCCAGCATCTGATTCGGAGAGGAACATCACAGTAGGTGAGGTACTTTATGACTGATGTATGCCGTTCAGTTCTGACCATAAAATATTTTGTGCTGAAGCAGAAATCTTTTTTATTAACTCACAAAACTCCCCCCCCTCCCCCCCAACATGTACCCAGAATCCCACCAATTTTTTCAGGATTACAAATTAAACAAACACATCTCCGTCCATTTGTTATTTTTATTCCAAAGTCACAAACTCAAACAGAATAAATAAAAGTTCCTACTCTGGGATTCACCAGCTTGTAAAGCTAGGCAAGCGTATTCACAATGGCTAATATTACAGTTAAAGCCAAGGTCTCTTTTATGATTCTTACATTTTCATACAGTTTCTAAATGTGTTTGCTTTCAGTGACTTTCAATGCAACAATTCATGAAATGAAAGGATTTTCTATATGCATGAAGGACACACACGGTCTCGACACCATAACCTTTGCTGGGACCCACAGCTCATGAGCATCAATTCACTTGCATGTCTTTGGGACAAAAGCATACAAACTCCACATATACAGGGAAAGAAATTGAACCCACAACCCTGGAGGCTTGAAGTCAGTGCAGAGTCACCTTGACTGAATGAACTTGACTTTAATGTCCAAGGTAATATAATGCAAAGAAAACACTTTATAATGATATTAACTTTAAATTAAGTAAATAACAAATACATTTTTAACTCTGTGTCTTCCGACCCGGTCCGTAGGGACCCTAGCCCGTCTGTGTCTTTGCTTACATTTTAAGAAAAGTACACTGTCTGGGGGTCTCAGAGGACCGGGTTGGGAAATTAGGTCCAGGTACATTCAAGACATCATTGCAGGCTTAGATGACTTTTGCCCATTATTTATAACTTTTAAAGACAGGCTAAATCTTACACTTTAAAAATCCTTTGTGGAGTGTAATACTTAGGTACAATGAAGGTAAATAAAATGATGAATATTAAACGATGCGCTTTATCAGGAATACCTGCTTGTTAATTCGAACAGCCTTTGTGGTTTTTGGAATGACCTCTTAATCAGCCAATGACAGCAGGTCCCCAGGACTGGAGTTGAGAACCACTGTTTTATTATTGGCTGTTAAGGGGTCATCCCAAAGACCCGCACCCACAGCGGCTCTCCGTGGATCAGGTTCCCCACCCCTGATCCAGGTAATTTTAAGCATTAATTTTAAGATTTTTGGTGGTGGTACCAGCACCTCAGAATCAGCCGTCCAGCGATTTTAGCAAACTACTGTGTCTAGAATTTTCAGAGAATGAATCGGTGTCGGCCGTGGTTCTGAGGGTAAGAACATCTGACTAGTGAGAAAGGTCAGAGGACAACAGCCAGACGTAAAGCCAACAGGAGGGCCAGAAGTGCAGCTAATACACAAGTGGTGAGCAGAAAGGCTTCTCTGAATGCACTGCCAGTCTACTCTTGAAGCGATTCTAGAGGCAAAAGTTGGGCTCACCTAATGCTAACTAGGTTGAGCCTATAAATTAGCCACAGTGTAGGTACTGTACACCCCGCGTCTCAGTTATCCTAATCTTGCAGTTATATTGTAGCGTTCTACCTACCCTGTTAAATAATTCATTCAGTAAATGGTTGTTACTTATGAAAATGTATTTTTTCTGGGATACAGTCAAACTACAGTAGTTATAAAAACACTACATAACCTTATTGAAAGTGTAAGTTCAGAAATCAAGATAAATCATGTCTGGTCCTTAATGTCACTGTGTAACTTATTAGTCCTACTTATTATTTTTCACTTTTCTCTTGAATTTTGTTGATTGCAAGGTTACATTAAAGATGGAAAAATGTCTGTGGTTTATCTTAATTTCTGGCTTTACGTGACAGAAACTGGTCATTTTGGTAAAGGTAGGTAGACCTATATCCAGGGTATTAGACATTGATCTTGGTAATCTCCTATGCAACTAAGGCTTCGTTATGCTAGATACACTGTTACAATGTTGTCTATGAACAAATTTTAAGTATTGCAGAATCTGTGTTGCATCGTAATAAAATAAAATCTCTTCAATTACATGGAATACTTGCATGCATTCTGTACAATACTTTTATTCACAGAACAACAATTCAAATTCAATAGCACTATTTTATTTCCTTCTTCACCAGTGTATTCAGCTATACATTTACTGCTTATATTCAATATAGTTTCAGTTTATGAATAAAGTAGACACAAACATATTAGGAATTGATTATATTTAAATGTTATGCCCATGTGTACGTTTGTACAGGCAATCATGTCAAAGTACCATTTAATAGTTGTTACAATGGACGTGTTCATGCTATACATAGTATGCTTTTAGCTTTTCGTCCTACAATGACTAAGCATTTTGGTAATTTATCAATAATTTCAAACTAAAGCTAATTATAGGTTTTAATTATAGGTACAAGACAATTGAAGTTTTATTTCAATGGGTAATTTTTTTATATCATAAATAACAGTACATAAGCCATGTTACTAGCAAACGTGGATTTATATTTGCAGTATATTTTAAAAAATCACAGTAGCAAAGTAAAGTTTCAAAGCAATATTAATCTTGATTTGACAGCTTTGGAATAAACAACCCGCCTCTCATTACAGCAGTCTAAGGAGAAGGCACTCTTAGCAGTGACAGACCCTATTCCAGAGGATGATCTCTCTTCAATGTTCTTCCAGAAAACGGTTTTTAAATCGATGGCATATCATCGTTAGGCTTCTGCTTCGCACTTCTCGCACTTCTGCTATAAGTATGAGAAATTAAGCAACGTGTAATTATACACATGGGGACATTTTGAGTCTGACAACTATTTACCGCAGAGCCTCTTAAAGGTCGGTGAGCAGCTGACCTACCCATGGTCCTGAGTCGGGGTCTTTCTAAGCCAAACCACAGGCTGTGCTGCCGAGGGGGAAAGAGCAGCCCTGTGTTTCACTCCTCTCTCCTGTTCCTGAAGTGGAATAGGGACATTAGTGATGCCATCCATCCATCCATCCACCCATCCATCCATTCATCCATTCACCAACCCACCAACTGCATAACCAAAAAATAATAATAATGACACTTTATTGATCTCGATGGGGAAATTCTCCATGGCACTCACACACATTTGCAGATGCCTGTTAGCTTAATCGCATCTTTTTGGACTATGGCAGGAAACTGGACAAAACACATGCGACAAAGACAGACATGCGACAAAGATAGACATGCAAACCTTACAGACAGTGCAGGGTTGGGATTTTAATCCACCATCCTAGAGCTACGAGTGATAGTATGCAGCCCACTGCCAAACATCAGGAATCCCTAATTGATTATTAGGAACATGTATTATTGCTTCTGCTTGGCACTAATGTGTCTGACAAACTGTTATTACTGCCACTAAACTTATCTGGGATGTAAAACAGAGATCTTTAAGTATGCCTGCTGTTGCTACAAGATTTCCTACAAGTGTAACAGACAGTCATAAGCAGTTCACCTGAGTGTAGAGCTTGTTATCTTTTCTAACTGCCTCAATCAGGTCCTTGACAAGAGGCTCTCCTTCATTCAGCGCAGCAGAAACATTCTGGTCTTCAGGCTCTCTACGCCGAGTGGGCCGCTTCTGGTACAACATCATGTATGCTGTGTCTTTAGGGAAGTGAGTGGTCACGTTGCTCACAGATCCAAAGCTGGAGTAGGAGACCCTAGTGTCATTGAACAGAAACCACTGATCTTCCACCCCAGGTTTCTGGGCAGAGTCATCAGCTGAGGCATCTTGCTTGGGAGATACCTCACCAGCTCCTCTGCTGCTCCATTCCCTTGCGTAGCAGTAGTAATGCCCACTGTCAGACGATGACCCAGAGTGCACCACCACACTGACAAGGTCAAAGTGCACTGAGGTGTACAAACTGTCTTCTGTGGTGTCGGCCACCTGTCCAGCTCCAATGGACTCCACCTGCCAAGAAGAATTTCTGACAGGCATTTTCAAAACTATTGGGATAAACACATTGTCGAGGATCTTCTTTCGCCTCTTAGTCGCCGAATCAAATGAGAATCTCAGCAGCGTCAAGATGAGATAATGGGGAACTCTGGTCAGCTCCACGGCCTTCTCTGCATTCTGCAAGGAGTCACAGATCTGGCAGTGGTACTGATTCTCTCCTGCCATTATTTCTGACATCAAGAAGAAGTTGATCAGATCAGGGACTGAGAAGGAAGTGTCTGAATGCATACAGTCGTCTTCTGAGGCAGCAGATGAACATTCAGGCTCTTCACTTGAGTGCGGAGACTCCGCATTGTTTACACAGCCAACTGTCTCCACGGGAACACCCCCGACATACAGCACGTCTGCCCTTCGGTCTCCTTTGGGGGATGAGGGAACTCTGCGTCGAGACTGTAATGGTGGTTCGTCCCCGTCCACTACAGGAAAAGGGCTAATGGTGAAGGCTTCCACATGATAGCTGGGTGGTGGAAATGCCAGGGACAGGTCACTGAAGTCTTCCTCCCTGTGCGAGACGTTCTGACAGTGTAAGCAGCGGATATGCGTCACCAGCTTCCCACCAAACAGCTTCTTGATTAATGACCCACTGCCAGACGTTTCAGAAGGTCTTCCTCTGACGATTTGTACACTTTTATTCTCTTCTTCATGGAGTCTAAAAGAAGAAAATGAAGTCTGATAATGTTTCAGTTTTTAAGCATTTGAAGATTCACTCGCAAACTCCTGCTGCTCACAGAAATAAAGTCAAACTGCTAAACTGAGAGAAAGAAAAACTACCTTCACGTCATATAAAACTAGCAAATGAGAAGGACAAGGATATAACTGTGAGTACTATGGAGTATTGAGTAATACTGCCTCACCTGTCAAGCAAGTACTTGAGGTACTCAGAACAATCCTGCTGGCTGCCAGGGGTGAACCAGGCAGGGGTAGATACATACAAAAATTTGTCAGGAGAAATGGCTGGACGCTGTAACATAAAATTAAACGAAAGAAAAAAGAGCGATTAACATGCAGCAGTATGATCACAGGAGGCTAGCTTTGTTTGATCATTGGAATTTTTCATGTTGATTGATTAGAAGGCCAATAACAACCTCAGGAAATAACGTTGATTGGACCCTGACCAGCATGTTTTCCTCATTAACATTTTAAAAAGGTTCAGCTGGGTACTTTACTGGATGCAGACACTCTCCTGAGTTCGACAAGCAGAGCTATTTGCGAATAGCAGAGCTAGTATCCACTAATACTACTTCATTTATTCTTCAAACAGTGCAACAAGCCTAACAGACATCGTTGACAAAAGCTTAACTGCAGTTATGGGAATGCTGTGAATAATTACAAAGTATCGCAACGTACTTTGTCAACTGTATTGTAATCCCATTATTTGGTAAATCTCACCTGACTGTGCTGCAGAAAAGCAAATAGCCTCTGCAATTCTCCCATGACTGGAAGGAGATCGCAGTTCTTCAGAGCCATGACAGCATGTCGAAAGCTAACACATAGATAGGGAGTCATGTTTAATTCACACAACTGACTTGTGAATGCATGTAAGCATGGAAAAGATCGTTTCACTAATTTCAGTATGATTTTACAGCATAGCTTCATATTAAGTGTAAGAACACTGGATATAAGCAAACAGGCCTTTTTTTAATGGGAAACTTATTTTTCTGTTTTCTATTCTAAGGTTTTCTTGTCTATTTGTTTTAGTTACTGCATTATTGTGTATTTAACATAAACAATTAACCTTTACCATGATTCTTAAATGTATACCTTTTACTCTGAAAACACTGTATTTCACTGAAAGATACTGCAGCATTTAAAGGCCTTGGTCTGGCATATATAATTATGCTTGAGTGAAATTAATCAAAGGCACTGCACCATTAAAATATTATGATGGAATGTTGCATGTATTTGTTCTAATAAAATTTCCTCTAATTTGATAATTGAGAAACTATAGACAACTGAATCATGTGAAAACATTAGACCATGATTCATTCAAAGTATTATTCTAAATCTATTTAGAAGCACTGTTACTATTTCACTGCTACAATTCACTGCAAAAATTATATTGTAATTGTTCTGTTTTTCCTTTAAAAAAAGTCACATGGATTACAGTCAGGAAAACATTGGTCAGGTGGCATTGATCAAGGCTGATGGTGAAATCTTTTTCTGGTGTACTTCTAAATATTGTGGCTGAATAAAGTATGTAATCTTACCAGTGAGAGAAACCCATGATCACTAGAACTTATTAGATATTGAAGAAAGGTACACTTCTTCCTATATTACAGAGTATAAGGAGGTGTAAATACTATACAGTTGAAAGTATTTATAAAGCTAAATGCCCAAACATATAAAGAAGATACTGCGCTAGATAGGTAACTGGAAGAGGGCTGGATGGATGGATTAATGGACGGATAAAATTACGGAGTGTGTATTTGCATCTGGGTGCAAAAAGCATCTGACCATCAGTTCAGCTATTTACACCCAGCCACCCCTAGTACTACTACTACTACTACTACTACTAATAATAATAATGATAATAATGATAATAATGATAATGATAATAATAAATATTTGCCAAAACTAGCTGCACCCCCCATGGACTGCCTGGTTTGGGTTGGATTGTCTGAGTATTTGGTATGGAATTGACATTTTCCCACCAAATTTAGTATGTATAGGTCTTATGGTTTAGGCCACCCATTCCGTTTTCAGAAAGAAAAAAATAATAAAAATAATAATAATAGAAGAGAAAAACAATAGCAGTCTATTTCACTAATAATGATAATATAGCATTGTTTCGCCTACTGACACCT
>JAODJW010000038.1:6875079-6894193 GCA_026777045.1 Hyperopisus bebe
GGGTGCAAATAGCACCTGGCTGCTACATACATGTGGGTGCAAATAGCCACAATGGCTATCCAGCCCGAGTCTAAATAACATTGCTGGCTACTGACACCTGGGTGCAAATAGCACCTGGCTGCTACATACATGTGGGTGCAAATAGCCACAATGGCTATCCAGCCCGAGTCTAAATACCATTGCTGGCTACTGACACCTGGGTGCAAATAGCACCTGCCATAATATTATTGCTGCTCCGATTCAGCTCATCACCTGTGTGAGTGACAAATACACATTTCTTTGATTCTTAAAGTGCTGCTGCCTCAGTCCCCTATGCTAAGCATTGATCATTGTGTGGTTCCACCGAGAATTCTACAAGTCAGGCAAGCTTCAATCGTGCAGATATCCTCGGCATTTGATCCCGACCTTTGGTCGACTTTGCACTGGCGGTTTTATTGTTAAATACTGCAGTGGATCCCCAGGAGGCCCTAGATGTCAATGTGGTACATGGTGTACATGCATAGAGGGTGGCAATGCAGATCATGTGATGTTCCTCTTCTTTAGTGTAGAGCTTGAAGGTATTACTCTGGAGGACTTTTTTGAGTCTGTGAAAAAAGAAGCTCATTTGAGGTGGTCCAGAATTCCTTCATTGAGAATGCAGTTGTATTTTTATAGAAGTATTTAAGGTTGAACCCATGCCATCTGGATGGATTGGCAGTCCAGTGTTCCATTAGCTGAACTCATTTCTCTGCATATCCGTGATGGGATTTTTCAGTAGACTGTACCAGAGGCTGCGAAAGTTTCTAGTGCACTATCAGGGCACAGCCACCAGCATCTTGCAGTTCAGTGATGATTACTTGGCCATAAAATCAGCCCTAATTCTTCTGATATTACAGATGCTGCCATGAAGTTGGAATTACCTAATGACCCCTGTGTAGTTTGTCTTCCTTGGATTTTTGTCACACAAATTAAGCCAAAAGAAGAGAGAGATAGAAAGAGCTGGCAGGCAGTTTTGCCTAATTTCGATTTGGACGCTATGCCATCTTGTACCATACTGAAACCGTACTGTAACATACTTAAACCATACTGTGGCATACCAAAACCATACTGTAGAATATCTCAAGGACTTACAAGAACATTAAGATGATCAAACATTAGATAATTCCACAAATGAAACTGTTTGGAAATTCACAATAGGTCTCTGACATAATCAAACATTTGATTGTTCAACAAATTAAATCGTTTGGAAATTCCCAATAGGTCTCTGACATAATCAAATATTTGCTCCACAAATATGTTTAAAAAGTCATTACGTTGCTCCCCATGACTCTTAGAGCGCTTTAATTAAAGGTTTTCAAAAGATGTAACCTATACTATTGACATTCCATGCATATAGGTCTACTGTTATTTCATTCATGATCTCTTGATCCATCTTGATCCCTTGTTCACAATTTCCAGATGAGACAGGGGATACAGAGAATGAAGTTCATTCTGAAAGAGTGGTGTGTATTGCTTATCTGATAGTTATGCATTATAAAGACATGACATTCCAGTTGTAATTAGTTCATGCCTTCCAATTGCCATCATAATAATAAATGATTGGTGTGAAGTCTAAAGGGGTCCTGGTAGGTTGGAATGTCTTCACACTGATCCACTTTAGCTGATAAGTATGGGCACAAGGTCCAATTTGATCCCAAGACAGATAGCATTAGGGAGCATCATGGCCTGATCGCGTTGACTGACCAAGTTCATAAAATCGTGGGCTGGCTGTTATTCTTGAAAGATGGCAGTACCATCTCCCCAGCTTGTAAGAATTCAAGAATATAGTGTGCAAAGTGTAATATAATTACAGTTGCACATCTGCTGATACAGAAAAAACTGTTGTGTAAACCCGCTGCTTAAAAACCCCGTACTTATCCCATCACAGAGTGAGAACTATCAACTCGATGAAGTCTCTGACTTTCTTAAACAAAACAACTTCCGTTCTGGCTTCAGACCTGGACATTCGACTGCCCTCCTTGCCGTCCCAGGGACAGCTTCGGGCTGGTACGACTTAAACCTATCAGGCAGATTAGTCCAAGTGGCTTGGGGTACAGAGGTGTCCAAGTCACATTGGGTAATAACTGGGGTCCCCCAAAACTCCGTCCTTGGTCCCCTCCTCTTCTCTTTTGACATTATCTCTCTAGGTTCAGTTTTTCAGTCACATGGTTTCTCTTCCCACTACTGTGATGACTCTTGACTGTCATGTTTACCAGCTTATGCTGTCAAATGATTCAAAATGTGGCATCACATCATGTATCCACACAACCTAAATGCTCTTCTTGTTTTTCTTCATTGGCAATAGATCCCTATTGAATGGCTTACAAAACCATTAATGGACAGACACTCATCTCCATCAAAAGGCCCCTTAAAATCTATGTTCCATCTCACCCTTTTCAGTCAGCAAACCAACGCTGCATGAAGATCCCTCCATCATCCAAGAAGTGTCACTTACATGTCTCTCATGTGGTATTCTGGTGGTGGAATGAGCTGTCGAACCACATCTGGTCATCAGACTCCTTCTCAACCTTCAAGAAATGCCCCAAGATCAATCTGTTCCAGGAGTACCACCACTATCCAGATACCTCTGTGTTGTACGGAACTTCCTGCTCATAGTACAGCAACCATATTTGGTTCCTGATTTGTTAGAAGTTGCTCCTGCTCCATTACTGTTCACACCTGATCCTGGGCATTCACTGGAAGCTCAGCTGAGCCACACTTGTGCCTTGTCCGCTCCTTGACAGCAGGTATGTTTGCAATGTGTTATTTGCCTTGCTTGTGTGTTGATTTGGATAAAAGTGTTTGCCAAATAAAATAAATGAAATGTAAATGTTGGGACATGTTATATGGTGCAAGGCGCATTTTTCAAATCCTTGGCACTGGCTTTCAGAGTTCTTAAAGACACAGTACCCATTTCCATCAAGTCACTCAACAAAACCTACATCGCATATCTCAGTCTTTGGTCAGGAAGTCAATACTTCCTAGAGATGCATTCACCATGAGATGTCTCACTCTACCCTCTGTGTGGTTCCTCGGTGTAGTTCCTGCTGCAGAGAATGTTGGTTAACTGCAGCTATTCTTTTTACTGAATCTCTTCACTTCCAGTTGTCTTGAAAAATATGGAAAGGGTGCACTGTATTATGGTATACTGTACATACTGAATATGCTACTCTTCATTTATCTGTGAATTATCTTTACATTTGACTGGTAAGATATTTCATGCATTTTTGTGTAATACTGTGACCAATGTCCTCAGCACTATGAGAAATGTCTGGAAATTTTTCCTGTAAGACACCAGAAAAGTTTTCACCAGTCAGTAAAATACTGTTTTATAAAAGAATAACTTTTAAATAAAAACATTCTTATTGGCCAGTCAATCCTACTTTATGCTAAGCCACTTTCATTGCCTGAGTTAAGTACATGATCATGAAAGAAATTTAACAGGTCAGCGATATTTTAATAAGTAACCTCCAGCTCTACATGATATATGTAATTAATGGTTTGTTTATGAATGTATGTAATATACGTAATAACGTAATACGTAATTCTAATGTTCCCACATTCTTATTAAATGGTCTTTATCTTGGTTTTAATTTCTTTAACCTACTTTCTGCCCCTAATTGTAAGACCCTAACACAACTAACCCTACAATACTATATCACAACAATGACACACAGATCTTAGGTCCCTGTCTTTTGTTTTTACAATATCGAGAGATAAGAAGCCATGTTTAAAAATACATTCTCAACAGATTTTTTTTAAAAATCATTTACATTCCATGCAATGGCATTCTAATCTCAAACACTTGTCCTTAATTTCATTGCTAAATTCTAAGTTGCATTTAGCATCTTCACCATTTTAAAATATTTGGATGATTTGAACTAATAAGACATTGAGTATAAGGATCCAATGTGTTGAAATAAACATTCACTGCAGTGCCAAACTGCCTCACTCTCTACCATACTGACCTTGTACTTTATTTTCAGCAAAGCAATTATTCCAAACAGGAGTTACTTATTTTATCTTGCAGGAGGTATATTTTTATCTTTACTATAGTCCCAATGGTAACAAAAATTCAAAACAAAAATATAAATATTAGCACTACTCTGAACTGAGGCATTCTAAAGTTCAACTAAATGCCAAATATAATTTTTTAAAAACAAACTTAAACATGATTCTTTCTCCCAGTATAGGATTATTTCAAATTAATTCCAGTAAATAATCGACCTGATCTTATGATTTCAATGTTAACTCTTTACAATTTTGCTGCTTATTTATAAGTTTGTAACATACTCTAAATGGCCAAAAGTATGTGGACACCAGCCTGTCCAACATCTCACTCTGAATCAAAGGGTATTAATATGAAGCCGGCTAAACCTCAGTTGCTATAATAGCCTGTACTCTTCTGGGAAGGTTTTCCATTAGATGCTGGAACATTGCTGGTGGGATTTGCTGCCATCCAGATTGGGTATTGATGCTGGGTGATCTGGTCCCTCTCTGTGAGCTTGTGTGGCCCCCACCTCACAGCTGAACTTGCCCCCAAACAATTTGACCACCACAATCGCTTCACACTGACCAGGGCAGCACTAGCAGGGCAAAAATGTGGGAAGGTGACTTGTTGGACAGACGGTGTCCTGCGATGGTGGCAAGTGGAAAGTCACTAACACCTTCTGTAGAGCCTGACTGTGACTGTGTGCTTAATTACACACCTGTATGTCAGCAATAAGTGTGACTTAGGGCGTTTCTCTATTTAAGGTGCCCATAATACCTTTGGCCATATAGTGTATATTATTAATCCACCAGTAAACCAGGAACAAGTTACTGCAGTACTCTACTTGCAGAACATCCAACATATGTAAAAAATAGTATGAGATACTTAGAGATTTTGTGGATCTGTTATACTAAATGTGAGCAAAGTGACTGATTTGGCTTTTTGTATGGGAATGCTTACTCAGGAGCCATAAAGAGAGCCTGAATGACACTGCTCATGTAGCAGGTGTTACCCAGATTGATCAGTCCAGTTTTGCCTGTCTCAGATTTTGGTGTCAGCCTGTGACAGAGGGCCACTTGATTCGGTTTTTGAGGAGTCCAAGCCCCTTGTTTCAATATCTGCTTAATCCGGTCCTCATTGGGCACAGCAATGTCCTGCAAGACATGCCAAAACAGGTTTTTTTTTTTTACGGCATGATTGATTTGTGTAGTACGCCGTCGAAAATATGTAAAATGTATTACGGTATTAGGCAAAATCCATGGAAATCCGACCTTGATGATCTCAAGAACGGGCTGGTAGATGTCTGGGAATCCAGTGAAACGGATGACAAGGCAGTGCACCAGCTCCACAAGCTTCTGCAGGCAAAGCTGGGCCGAGTCTGACTCCTCAGCTGAGAGGCGGCCAATGAGAGGCGGGATTTCAGGCAGTAGCTGAGGAGCAAAGCAGATACACGCCGCTATAGATGCCATAGATTTACTACACAAGCAAATCTGAGTCTATGAATTCCATTACAGTACTGTACAGTGTTTGTAATGTTTGCACAAATTTTGTCATCATTTATTTGATAATTTAGGGGAACAGCTGTGGACAAGATAAATTATCATCTTTGTCATTGATATTACAGAATTATCAAACTTAGAGAGTATATTTCAAATACAGAATAGATTAAATTTTTTGTAGCTGAATTCATTTTAATATCTTGTCCCATTTCATGTAGCTCATACACGTAGACCTCTAAGCAAAGCATCTTAAGTCACACAACCAAACATGCATGTATCTATGCAGAGTATTGTTGTAGGGCTACTTACCAAGTGAAATGCTTCAGGAGAGTGCTGAAAACTGAGCAGCAAATAAGACAACACGGATAGCGCCGCTTCTCGCACAATGGGGTAGAATAACTTCTGGAACACCTATAAAGGCAAAATGATGTCATACTAGAATACTAGGTGTTCATCATGAGAGTGAGGCATGAAACGCTGGGTATTCTTAGGTATAGACTTACTGGGAACACCTTACCTGATGGGGCACAAATAATATAGTATCATGCTGTTAGTTATGTATTAATTAACCACAAACTAAGTCTTAGTTGCATTCTGATGTTAATTCATCATTAATGAATCGTGATGCATGAATTATTCCAAGCAGTCACTATATTTGTTACTATATCTGTTGATTCTGTATCTTTGTAAAGTACTGAAGGAACTTCTGAAGGAACAACTCATGAATAAGACAAGTTAAATAGTGATCTCCTGTTTGTTCATCATTAATGAATCATGATGCATCTTTTATCCCAAGCAGTTACTAAATTCGTTATTATATCTGTTAATTGTGTGAATCCTTTGTGAACTATTGAAAGAACAAGTAATGAGTAATACATGTGAAATATTAATCATGTTTGTTCATTTTTAATGAATTGTGACAAATATTTGTTTAAGATTTGTTCATAATTTGTACTTCAGTAGTAACTGAGTTATTACTAAGTGTTTGTGCCCGTCGTGTAAAGTGCTACCAACTAACTAATACAGTGAAAAATGTACTCACCTCCTCAATCTTAGCAAGTGTCACCTCAACCAAGATCACGCACTTTTTCACTGATGCAACTCCTTTCATCAAAGCGATAACCCACTTGTCTATGTTTCTGGAGAATGGCCAAGACAACCAGTCCATCATTCTGTACCAATGACAAAAGAAAATAATGATAATTGTTCATGCCAATAGTACCCACTCAAGTCATCCAACTCACAAACATTGTTGTGGACATTACTTCTATTTCATTGGCATAAATATTTATATACTTTTGGTAGCTGAGCTGAACTTCAGTTATTTATGATAATGAAATACCATCTGTATAATACAGTACTTTGCTCCACCCAACCAATGTAACTTACTCTATATGTTCAACTAGTATACAATACAATTTACCAAATCAGGCCACTACAATGTATAAGTGCCAGAAGTAACAGGACACAAATGTGTACTGAACTAAGCTTATACTCTAAAAGACAATATAAATACAAAATGAAATCTAAATGACAGAAATATAAGTATACCATTGTAGGCATCTAAATTACATTATAATTTTTGCAAAACATACTGCGAACAAAAATAATAACTGCCCTTTATTAGCTTTGAAATATATTTCTTTCCTTTGAAATTCAGGATAAGTTCCCTGATTATCTATTGGCATCTATCTATTGGCAGTTAGAATATAATTAAATGGTACCTTAGATTTTTTTAACACTTATTTTTATAATCACTTCTCTCCTAAGTAAAAGCATCAGATTCCTATTAATTAGCCATGTTAAAGAAATTTTACTGGGGATGGTGACAGTTGGTGGTAGGAGCAATGTAAGAAAGAGGCTACTGAAACAAAGTTAGCAGTTAACTGTAATGAATAAAATCCAATTAATTAATTTACATGAATTTACAGGAAACTCACATACTGCATAAGTATGAAAAAGTAAAATACGTATTCGGTTGATTTACTAGCCAGCATTTCTTCTGACATTGCGTTTACCATTAACAAACCTTATTAGCTACCACAAACACCAGCAATGAAAATTCTATTAGTAAATTATATATGGTAACTATGTAAGGAAATCCGTCTAATGCTAACAATTCTGCAGAGTTGGGCAATTCAGATCCAGAGAGTAAAAGTCCAGACTGGGATTTTGTTTCAACCAACCAGTTAAGCATAAAGAGTCACAGTCACAGAGTACTCAACTGATTGGTGGAAACAAAATCCCGGCCTGGACTTTTACTCTCTGGACCTGAATTACCCAACTCTGCAATTCTGTGATGTGTCCTCAGCCTTATTTTGGGGATTTTGTGATGAGCCACCCTGAACAAATGTAAACTAATATTTCTACAGTGTGTTAGACATTAAATGGTATCTTTAACAGCAATAACTATAAGAAGTCCGCCATTCAATATTTCAGTTCAATGCGGTCCCTTGGTGGTTGGAATCGTATGCATGTAGACCTCCCTTGTGACATCTCAGAGCCCAAAACATGGTTACACAAAACATGATCACACATAGTTACAAAAAAAAACCCTATTTCATCAGAGACTGAAGGAACCTACAGTCACTGTCTGCTTTATGTCAGCACCATGCTTTCTCAGTACACCCTACCTGCAGATGGCTGTCATCATCTGGGCATCAGAGATGTTCTTATCATTGGTGAGATTGCGTACTGTTCCTTCCATTAGTTCCAAGGGTATGTATTGCACCACACTGGCCAGGGTGTTTGAGGTAACAGTATCCTCTTCTTCTGGTTTATAGTAACAAAATGTAAAGAGTTGCAACATCTTGAGGGCTAGATTTAGCTACTTAGTGGACTAACATCAAAGCAGCCGCTGGTTATTCCCCATATATGCTGCTGGATGTTTAAATGGAACTTTTACTCAGCTCAGTGGTATTGGCCCCATCAGGATTATGAACTGTCAACATTAAATTTACAAACCCAACTCTTGCCCGCAGTGCTTTTAGCTGTCAATGTGTTTCATAGGAAATACATGCAATATACAGCAACACAGACCTAGGAGTAGATTTGAAATGACAGTTATCAAGGTAAATGACACGTCTCCTAAGCCATCGTATCATTATCATATCTGGTGGGAAAGTAGTGGTTTGTCCAAAATACAGACACTCCTCTACTTACGAACTTTCAACTTACGAACTTTCAACTTACGAACTTTCAGACATACGAACGAAGAGGACTGTAAGTCCAAATTATGTTCATTGGGCTCCCATTTCCTGTCCACAACATCAATTTTTTTTTCTGCATGACAATTCTGCCTAGTACGACTTCTGGTCACTATGATGGGGTAGCATGCGTACTCCCAGCATCCTAGTTCTTTGTACTTGCGTATGACCTTAAAATGATGTTGGATAATGATTTACGAACATTTCATATTACGAACGACCATTCGGAACATAACTCATTCATAAGAAGAGGGGTGTCTGTACAGCTTTTCTTTTTTTGGGCAAATCTAGAAAGTGCATGCCTCTGCAATGTATACACTACTGTGACAATGACAATGATAACATCACGATAAGACCAGGCAGGTGACCCTGCCTGTTTGTCCCACAAACCTCTAGGTGTAGAGATTATAATGAAGAGCTCCTTGAGGGAGGGCAGAATAGTGGCCATGTTGGTCCTCCAGACTATCTGCAGCATGCTACTCGTCTTGGTGACACGTTCTAGGAAGGTAACAATGTCATCATCATTCTGGCTCTGGCACTGGAAGTGATGAATGGTTTGCATAAGTTGCTGACAGAACACAGTCTGTAAGTTTCCACTGGGTACACACTGAGGGCAAGTGTTCAGCAGGCGTGCTAGCTGCTCACACACTTCTGGACCGGGCCTCTCACACACAATACGCAGAATCTCAATCTGTACCATGTGGAACAAGTTCAGAGTTGAAGGAGTATTTGCCACAAGAAGCAGTCCCACTTGAAGGTAGTGGAATATTAGAGGGCTCTGCTTCCCTACTGGCCCATAACCTTCCCGTAGGAGGTTCAAGACAAATCTCACATTGAAGAACTCCTCAAACTCCAATTTGTGGTGCTGAGCATAGGCCTCAAGGACTTCCAAACCAGCATCTCGCTTGAACTGAGAGTTTCCAGTGAGGAAGAGCTTAGTGGACACCTGGAAAATGGCCATACACTGAGAGCTGTCCAGGGGCTGTGAGGCTGACTCAACCACCCTCCTCAAAATGCCCTGCTTCACCAATCTGGAATGTGGTGACATCATAACTGTCTCCAGGATCTTGTCCATATCTCTTCTCAGTCTGAATAAAGTCAAGAAAACAAAACAGGAGTGAACCTGGTTTTGTGCAGGCTATAGTTACTGTAAGCTGCCTTTAGTACACAAAATATGGAACTACTAAGTAATGTATTCAGTATTCAGACTTCAGGCTTGTTTAAACTATAAAGTAAATCCACTTCCTCTTTCCTATACAAACTGACCAGCTGTACAAGGCAGGTTCCTCAACCAGAACAATTCAGAGCAGGGATAACGTGCTTGAGCCACAACATCCAAGCCTGTATATTTTACGGAAAAAGGGGAACCAGAATGCAATATTTCTATTATTTACAGCTTGATTTGTTGAAACTGTATAATAACTGTATCAGAAATGTACCAGAAATTCGGTTACATTGATTCCTTTTACTGACACATGAACTTTAGGCAAATGTTTTTAGACATTTTATCCGAGAAATAATCCAGCTGTCAATAACACAAGTAAATGGCAGAATTTTAATGATTCAAGTTACAGTGTTTCATCAACAAAACTCAATTATACTGGGATTTATAATAGATTTTAGCTATAAATACATAAATAAAACAACAACAACAACAATACAGATATTTTAAAGGAGAGTAGTGTGGGTTAAATGCAAAAACTAAAAATTACAACGAACATTTTTTTGGGCTTGACTTGAATGTTAACATAGTTACCAGCGTCTAGCTATAAGTTTTACACGTAAATGCAGACTGTATTGCTAAGAGGATATCTACATTTTCTAATGTAGGTGAGTTAAGCTATGAAAATTATTAATTTAAAATTTTTTAAAATCAGGATCTTTTAATTAAGTTAACATCACAATTGTTTCCTTATTTAATATTTATTTTGAAAAACGTTTGTTAAATACAAACCTAAGAAATACCATGAATATGTAATCAAATACTTGGGTATATTTACTCTCGATTCCAATTGATACGCAGTTTCATTACAACACTGACCAGTGTCGTCTTTTGAGAGTGAACTTTTACGACGGTCCCTTACATGAAAGCCTAAACTCAGAGGTTTCCGAGAAATAAATAAATAAATAAACATTAAGAATCACC
The DNA here is from genome assembly GCA_026777045.1 of Hyperopisus bebe. Classification (NCBI taxonomy): domain Eukaryota; kingdom Metazoa; phylum Chordata; class Actinopteri; order Osteoglossiformes; family Mormyridae; genus Hyperopisus; species Hyperopisus bebe. The sequence goes on from JAODJW010000038.1 coordinate 6,885,940, forward strand.
TATAATAAGCAGCACAGTAATAGCTTAACGTACTGTCTGATTATACAATAAATTAGAGTAAAATATAACCCTTGCGTAGGAGCTGTTCAATCTAAGAAATACTGCGCATCTCCAACGCCATCAGTATATGTTATGCTATCGGCATTTCATTATCATAAATAACTGAAGTTCATCTCAGCTACTAAAAGTATAAATATGTATGTCAACTAAATAAAACTAATGACTACAACATCCAAGTATTGTTAATCATTTTGAAATGTGTTAGAACTGTACGCAAAGGGAGATTTAACGCAATCTATTTAGTTTTTTTCTTCTGAGAAACAGTGTGTGGGATATGCCTTGCTATACAGAATAAAATTTAATCACTGCCAATATATCTGCAATACGTCTGGATAATCAAATTATCAGGTTAAGCTATTTTTAAAAAAATAAGAAGATTTTAACATTCACAACATTAATCTAGGGTACCGTTTTCTGGGGAAAAGAAACAGAGGATGCGCATTTGGATTTCCTGATGATGTAATCTCACCTATGAACGTAAAGTAACGCAGGACGCATTAATTTATTTTTTTGTATTCAAAGTATACACATAAAAGAACTATTGAAATAATACAAACAATCACTTTGCATAGTGATTCTGTACTTGTTATTTGCCGTCATTTAAGCCAGCACTAAAACAATTAATGTTTACTCACCTTTAACTGTTAGCAATTTCTTTAAAATAATACACATGAAGTCCACAAATCCAGGAACGGTTTAAAATAACTGATTGTGTAATACAGTGGTATTAAATATAGTATTTATTTTACATCTTCTTGATAGGACACACCAGTGTTACATGCCACCAGAACGGATCGTTTACCCCCAACAACGTTTTGTCCTACTCCTCATCTCCTGCACTCTTTTACTCGCTCTTTCTAAAGGGCTGTGCATGACACCGCTACTGTATTAACACTCCTAGAATATTCCTCTCTCATCTGAAAAGCAACAGAATTTTTTCAGCCAATTGCAGGTTAGGAACCATAGTTGATCAACTGACATGTAGTCAGTCGGAAGACTATTGTGATGCACTGGCGGTCCTTTCAAACGTGAACTTAATGTTTTTATTGTCGCATTTGGCCTTTTTGGTATTGAAGGTCTTTTTCTTTTGCTGATCATGTTTAACATGGCAATATTTCAGTTTTGTTATATGTGAATGCCTCAGTTGTTATTATATTGTTATGTTACTGTTGTAAATGCGATCTGTAAAGGCCGATATAAGAATTACGTTATAGTTTTTCTTCGTTGTGATTGAAATGGCAGTGGGATTTATGCGACTTGGGAAGAAAAACTCAGGTAGATAACTATGTTTTAAATAGTAAAGACTCATTTTATTAAAATAGTAAATTAAAAATTAAAATTAGTAATCTAGTTGTAAATGATCTCGTAGGCATGTTGTTTACGGTATATTATGGTCTATTAACGTATACAGCTGACAAACTATATACAGCTGTTCTATGAATTTTAGTGATCTATGTCAGTGGATAGAAAGGCAGTTTTGCACAACTTGTAAATAGTATAAAAAAGGAAAATGAATAAATGCATTCAAGAGCCGAAAAAAAAGTTTTACCTGGGACAACATCAAATACTCAAGAAAAACAAGTAAGTGTTAACTATTTAATACCAAGTCTACTTTGGAATGTGTAATCAGTATTTTTTAATGTTGTTTTTATATTGTTGCAATATTTATATACATAATATATATTTTAAAACGAACATCATTCCAAGCTGCATTTATTGTTCTTTTCATTCTAATATAGTACAAAAAAAATGTATTTTTATCATAGGCTTGTTTTAAGAATCTTACATTATATAATTCCGTCACACTAAAGATGACCATTCAGAACACAGTAGTGTTAGCTAATTCTTGTTACTCCACTTGCATCAAGATATTCAAGCCACTTTCCAGAGACAACGGCTAAGGTGACTGAGATTCCGGTTGAAAGAGATCATCCCAAAACAATCAGTATGGTAAGACACATATCCTAAGTGTGAGCCTTCGTGTCTGTACACTACATTTCTTTGTATGATTTGTATAAATTCAATGCACCCTTTTCAAGCCAAGCAGAAAACTGCAATCTGCTGGAGTCCCCACTTTGGCCACAGAGGAAGGGGTAGTCCCTGACTCTGTGGTCCCATATCAGGCATCTAAGAACAGAGTGAACATACAGCCCAAGTGCTGTGAAATTCTGAGCAATCTGTCTGCATGTGGCAAAGCGTTATGTGAGAAGAGGACTGACTTCACACGGATTGCACAGCAGAATCTTCAAAAACCAGATATGCAAACAGTAAAGGAAGCTGGATCCACAAATGTAAGTCTGGCTTCGGTTTTAAGAAAATCTGAGTTTACACATCCTGGAATGGCATCTGCTTATAAGGATGCGTCAAAAAATCTACTCAGTGCAAATGCTCTACAGTACATACAAATTCACATTGTGGGAGTGGAAGAACTTTGAATAACGGCTTAATTAGATCTGACAATGAAATGTCTTTGTCGAGGTCCGACTGGGAATTTATGTGGCTTATCTCACAAATAAATCCCGTCTAGGCAACAAAATGTTTTTTTGCCCTAGCTTCTGTTGACAGACTTAGGACTAGATTGTCTCATCCCAGTAATGACTGTCTGCAGGCACCTACTCTGGGCAGTTCAAGGGACTTCATCCTTTTCAGCCCTACGTGTCTGAGTGTCACTCATAAGAAGACGAATCCTGAGCAGAAGCGCTCTTCTGGAAACCTCTCGGCCTCAGTGTTAACTCCACCACCTGAGTTCAGTTTGCTCGGCGAGACCCTTGTTGATCCAGGTAAACAAGTGCCACTTAGAATAGGTTTCATGTTATCTATGCACACGAATATTCATTATAATCACTATGTTTAGTATTTTTATGGAGTTTTATCTTCTGATTTTTAGGACAGAGCATTCATATGAATGTTCCTCCTGATAAGTCTGATAAGCTGCTTTTGTCCAGTTGGGGTCTCCCAAAACCTGTGCTTGAGAAGTATCAGTGTTTAGGGGTGACTAGGATGTTCGAGTGGCAGGCTGAGTGCCTCACTCTCGGGAAGGTCCTAGAAGGAAAGAATCTGGTGTACTCTGGTAAGTATCTCATTTACTTGGTGTACTCTGGTAAGTATCTCATTTACTTGGTGTACTCTGGTAAGTATCTCATTTTCTTTTCTTGCTCTTATATGAAATTATAAAAATAAACTTATATTCTTTTCTCTTCTTTGTCACAGCTCCTACCAGTGCTGGTAAAACGTTAGTGGCCGAGTTATTAATGTTGAAAAGGGTGCTGGAAAGTAAGAGGAAGGCCCTGTTCATCCTGCCCTTTGTGTCAGTGGCAAAAGAAAAAATGCATTACCTCCAGGTTGGTGCATTTAGTGCTTCTCCAACCCAGTGCAGAAATCGGATGGAGATATTAAGTGTGTCTAAAATGAATAATATGTAGGATTTTCATCATTCACCAGATGTGTTTATGAATTGATATATATATATATAAGTGGCTGTTTGTTGTGTGAAAAGCTGTATTGTGATGTTTTTGAGTAGACCGTCTTCCAGGAAGCAGGGATCAGAGTAGAGGGCTACATGGGCAATACCTCCCCAGCTAGTGGTTTCTCTGCACTTGACGTTGCTGTGTGCACCATTGAAAAAGCCAACGGACTGATAAACAGGCTGATCGAAGAGAACAAACTAGATCTTCTCGGTAATGATTTTTGCTCATTTGTTTTTGTTTTTCTATTTACTGAACGAGCAAAGTTTTATTGTGTGACGTGAATGATCTCCGTTCCTGTTCAAATGAGTTGTTTTCATTTTTTTTAAGGAATAATAGTAGTAGATGAGCTGCACATGCTCGGGGATTCCGGTCGGGGATATTTGTTGGAGCTGCTGCTCACCAAGATACGCTACGTCTCGCAGAAATCACTCGCGAGGTTTGTAGCTGTCATGCAGCTCCTGTCCTTACTGCTGTATACATGCTATCTATAAATATTCGTTGGTGTGTTAGGACTCTATGGCCGTGATCAGAAGGTCGCCGGCTCAAATCCTGTGTCTGACAGGGTTATTGACCCGTCCTTAATCCCTGCTGCTTCAGGGACAGCTGACCCTGCTCTCTCCCGCGTATTTCACTTTGTTTAACAGAATCTACTAAATAAATAAATGTGATGTGAATTTTTTTGTCTGGTTTAGGGGCTCTCCAGAGGATGCTCCAGAGTTCAGTGAAGGGATCCAGATTGTGGGGATGAGCGCCACTCTGCCCAATCTGGACTTGTTGGCCCGTTGGCTGAATGCAGATTTGTATCACACTGATTATCGACCAGTACCCCTGATGGAACAGCTGAAGATTGGCAATAAGATATATGATGGTTCATTGAATTTGGTCCGGCATTTCAAACCCACTTTGCAAGTGAAGGTGTGAAGGAACAGATACACAAACACAATTAGAATAACAACATATTCTGTGTTGCATGTTCCCATTTGCAGTTTTGTTTAATATTTTAAGAACAACATTTTTTCTGTCATAGGGAGACGACGATCATATTGTCAGCCTGTGTTTTGAAACGATTCAGGATGGCAACTCTGTTCTACTGTTTTGTCCTTCTAAAAACTGGTGTGAAAAGTTGGCTGACAGCATAGCCTGTGAGTTTTTTAATCTGCAGCGCAGAACTGCGCAGGTTGCTGAAGGTAATGGGCTTTTTATTCATTCATAGAAATAATTTATTATACTATGTATTGTGTTTTTTCTTTAAGCACCGTGAATGCTACTGTGTTTATGTTGTGTTTTGGCAACAGGATCTAAAGAGGTACAGCTGGATCCTAATTCCTTGCCGCTGTCCTGGAATCGTGAAGGACTGCAGGATGTGTTGGCCCAGCTGAAACGGTCCCCTGCTGGACTGGACCAGGTACTGCAACGCACTGTTCCATGGAGGGTTGCATTCCACCATGCAGGTAAGCTGTTTCCCACAGTGCAAAACTGGGCTATAAATTATTATTTTGAAGACTATGATTTAATGAAACCCAGGTTTCGATAAAATTCTAGGACTGACATTTGAGGAGCGGGACATTCTGGAGGGCGCTTTCCGGCAGGGCTACATTAAAATTCTAGCAGCCACCTCTACCTTGTCCTCTGGAGTTAACCTGCCTGCCCGGCGAGTCATTATAAGGACCCCCGTCTTCAACGGTCACCTGCTGGACATCCTCACCTACAAGCAAATGTCAGGCCGCGCCGGACGTAAAGGGGTGGATACAAAGGGTACGTTAGCATGGTGGCGGCTAAACTTGTCCAGGGGTCTTGCAGACATGCTCCTCGGGTGCCGGGGGGAAAGCTGTAAGTGCTGTGTGTTTCTGTAGGGGAGAGCGTCTTGGTGTGCAAGGAGTCGGAGCGGCTGAAGGGAATCGGTTTAATACAGGGCTCCCTGAAGCCAATAAGCAGCTGTCTGGTCAAAAAGGAGGGAGAGGGGGTCACCACCAGCATGATCAGAGCCATACTGGAGGTACTGGCGCTCATGGCCGAAACACAGTAAAACATTACGAATTTCTTCTGTTCCCCATTATCTAGTATATGTTTAAAAATCAGTTTAAAGTTTACCTCCATTGCTTTTGCATGAGTGCTGCATGCGTTCTCCAAGAGAATCATAATCATTTTCATCCTTGCTGTTTAAATCGCCCCTAGACAGGTTTCTAAGAAATTTATGTTGAATTCCTTTTTTGTTTCATAAATACGACATTGTTTATTACAACAAAATCAAATTTCAATATTTGAAAATTTTCCAATTCCTCACTCCATATACAGTATTTGTTACATTTCACATATCAAGACGAAGCTCAATTAGTTAATTAATTTGATTTGTTAAATTACTCTTTCGAGTAGTTCCTGCAGATGCTAGGGTGATTTTCGTAGATGTACACTTTGATAGGCATCATATTTTTACACTAACATGAAGATGATTTGAGCATCATTTTCTTTGCCTTAGACCCTTAGACCTTTGCGCAGTGCTGTAAATGTTTGCTTATGTCTTGTTTATGCTATATTTTTAGCTTAACAGATACTGATTGTCGTGTCCCTGCGTTGACTTCAGATTATTGTTGGGGGAGTGGCCAGCACTCCAGAGGATGTGATGTCATACGCCTCCTGCACCTTGCTGGCCACCAGCCTATGCGCTGAGAATGTGGGCGGGGCAGAGTCCGGAGAGAGCAGTGCGGCAAAGAAGCTACCTGAGTCACGGGGAGCCATCGAGGCCTGTGTGGATTGGCTGATGGAGAATGAGTTCATTCAGCTACTGGAAGACGGCGACGGAGATCACAAAGGTCCGCTGACTTACGAGGTTCAGACGAGCACTGTACAGACAGTCCCCAGGTTAAGAACAAGATCTGTTCCCTAAATCTGTCTTTAAGTCAAATTTGTCAAAAAAATAATAATACAGTGCATAACAATAATAGTAATAATACTGATTATTATTATTATTGTTATTATAATGCAGTAATAAAAGTATATAAAAGTAATCGCATATGGTGCTGTACTGCCGATGAATTACTCAAGCCACGGTATGTTTTCACAGAGTAGTGCATTCATTAGTTATTATGAACTATTGTATTTAACCTGAATTTTTCATGTAAAATGTGCCAGTGCGTTCATAAGTAGGAGTTACCTGTAAGTCAGACGTTCTTAATCTGGGGACTGCCTGATGCTGTTTTTTTTTTTATCTTAAATTTAACGTCAGAAATCCGTAACTCTTTTGCCTGTTGATTGGCTTACATCTGTGTTGCCCATTTTCATTTTCATTTCCTTTCAGTTAAAAAATTCCGGCCCACTCACCTGGGTGCCGCAACGCTTTCCTCCTCCTTGTCTCCCCCGGAGGCCTTAGGAATATTTGCTGATCTGCAGCGGGCAATGAAGGGCTTTGTCCTTGAAAATGACCTCCATATTCTATACCTGGTAAGAGTGACGGTCGCTGAAGAATCGCCTGCAGTGAGACATAGCAATGATAGTATTTATTAAACTGTCCTTCTATGTTTTGTTGTTTATGGTACAGATCACGCCAGTATATGCAGAGTGGACGACAATAAACTGGTATCAGTTCTACTGTCTTTGGGAGAGTCTGCCTACTTCAATGAAGCGTGTGGCTGAAATGGTGGGAATCCAGGAGAGCGTTCTTGCCCGTTCTGTCGGAGGAAAAATCACGGCCAAAACTGAGAAGCAGCACAGGCAGATGGCAATTCATAAACGGTCACTTTCTATTTTATATTACGAATGGAAGTCAATGGGCATCGCTAAGATTTAAGAGAAAAATTCTGTCATTATCTGACGTATAATGTTTTTCGTACTAGTTGCAGTTTTCTTGCATGATGCTTAATGGTTCTTTGCATTGCTGTCATGTCTTGAAGCCGTCTGTGAATGAGCTTCTGTTTTTCTTTACAGTTTCTTCACCACCCTTGTTCTGTTAGACCTCATCGATGAGACCCCCCTCGGAAACATCGCACGGAAGTATGGCTGCAGCAGAGGACAGCTCCAGTCTCTGCAACAAGCAGCATCCTCTTACGCTGGTAGCTTTTCCAAAGTTTCATCAGAATCACAATCGAAAACAGAATCAGAATCAAAACTCGCTTTCCCAATACGTACAAATGTAACAGAGCTGTTTGTGGCCCAGTGCCAAACGTCAAGTACAGGACAAAAATGACAAGTCATACAGGTCGAGCACATAACACTGTGCAAAAACAGGAATACCAATACAAGTGCACACACAGTGCAAAACGTCTCAAGACCATATATTAAACATTAAAATTAGTGCAAGAAGATTTTAGTGCATACAAAATAATTTGTAGAAAATCCCGGCTTAAAAAATGTTCCTTATTGTTATGTAAACTACTATTAAAATGTTAGTTTTTTTCGCATATGTAAAGTTAATATCCATCATACAACATTCTCTTTGCCTATCAAAATGAAATTATAATATGATGACAATTTGTTCTTTTAGGTATAAACTAGAATAGTTGTTTTAGAAGCTGCATACATTTACGTTGAGTTTTCCATACACTGATTTGCTGACAATGTAAATTTATGTGTATATCCTGGTATAATGTCTGAGTGGCGCATCACATTTAGCCTACATGTCGTAAGAAGAAAATAAAAACAACCAGCTAGACATCTATTATTTTATAAATATTATGAAATATAAATTTGATATTATTTTAAATAAAAGAACTTATTAATGGCCAGCTTTTCAC
>JAODJW010000038.1:6894293-6915741 GCA_026777045.1 Hyperopisus bebe
AAGCGGTGGATGAAAGCGAGCAGGATGTGCAAGAGCGTAGAGCCACCCGCTGCATTTGGGTCAGTGGGAAAAGGGGCATGACTGAGACAGAGGCAGCGCTGGAGATAGTGGCTGAGGCCAGATTGCTTCTCCAGCAGGACCTGGCCCGCCTCGGGGTGCACTGGAGCCCTGACTCGTGTTCAAATGATGTCGAGCGAACACCTTCATCTGAGGAGTCATGTGACAGGAGGCCGGACATTCCTGCCCCCATGGGCACACGTCAAGAAGGGAATGGGTCACTAAAAAAGGAAAATACAACGATGGATCATGTGAAAGATTCTGTCACATCTGCTCCATTAAATTCAGCATTAGGAAATGCACATCCCATGGATCAGGTCACTGTTCCACATATGCAGTCTAATGCTTTGGTGAAAGTCCTGAAATCCATAAAAGCAAACAGAATAGATGCTAAAGATGAAGTAACTGACGGTCAACTAAAAGCCCCACGTTGTCCTGACTCAAGTCACAACTTAAGGAAAGATGGAGCTGCTGATGTGCGAACTGACACACCCAGTAAGCTTGCTGTGGGTCACGTATCCAAACGTAGAAAGATGGAGAGCCATGCATCAGAAACCCCAGGACGCAGTAAGGTCCTCCATCTCCCTGCCATCATTCCTCAAGGTTCTACGACCAGTTATAAGAAAGAGGACTTCTTGCCAGCTTCTTCTGAAAAGAATCCTGAGAAGAATCAGTCACCAACCCCTGAACATACAGATCTGAACATGCTTTGCTTGCTACAGGATCCTCACCAAGGTGATAGAAATGAAGAAGCGAGTCAGTTATTGAGTTCTAATGGAATACTCAAGCGGAAACGTCTCGGAGGGATGGATGGCCGGCCTGCTTTGCCGGAGTCGCACAAAAATGTCTCCGTTGTCAGTGGGAAAAAATGTAGGCAAAAACTGAAACACTGTAATAGTAAAATTGACTGCGATGCAACACTGTATGAAAGAACAAATGGAGAAGATACAGGGGTTATTGGAAACAATGCCAGAACTCTAACATTGAATGAGAATTATGATGTGCCTTTAGAAGCTGAAGAGAAATGTCAGTCCCCTGACCTTTATAGAGACGATGTGAATGACTTTGGGGACAGTTTTGAGCTGGACACACAGATGGAGCGAATATTAATTCAGCAAGATCCCTATTTCAACATCAAGAATACGCAATTGGCAGGAAATGATCATCCTCACGCTCAAGACTTGAGAGAAAATCTCTCTGGTTGTGAACATTTAAAGTCCGCTGAGAATCTAGCCAGTGCAGCAGCAATGCTTCCCAAATGCAGCTCGAAAAATGATTCCAAACAGTGTAACTCAGCCAGTGATGCTCTACCCAGATATAACATCTCCATGACTGACAGCCAAATGGAAAATATTCTTAATTACAGTGGGCTGTCTTCCAATGACTTAGTGGAGGAATCTGAAGCCATTAAATTTAGCATACGTTCAGATGAGAACCGTGGATCTGAGAGAAATCGGCCATCTTCGAAAAGTGAGGATAGCTTCAACGGAAGCAGCAGCTTCCTTTTTGATAGCTTGTATGACAGTTTGGTGCTAGATGGCCTGGTTGAGGAAGAACAGGCAAAGGACTGCGTTGGGGGAATTGCTGATAATTTGTTTGAACAAAAGCAACAGAGTCAAGAAATGCCCTCGGATAACCAAGAGGCTGTTCAATGGGGTGAATCGTCGTTCAATTTATCTGAATGGGGGGATTCCCTGCAGACTGGGGAGCTGTATCTCAACAAATTGAACAATGTATTCAAATGCAGTGAACAGTCAATAACTGTGCGAGCCAAAGCAGTGCAGGATTTCAGAAATGATGGGGTGATGGAGTCAGATGCTTTAAGAGATCGGTCTTTGTTACATCCCACATTTAGTTTAAGTCCAGGACTGCAGGATATTTTTGATAAATGGACCAGCATGACGGATCAATGTGTAGCTTCACAAGAGGCCAATGGTGAAAAGGGCTGTGAAGCCACTGAACAAAGCATTGAAAGGGCAGCTGAGGCAGAGGATTCAAACGTAGAAACGGATATTATAAGTGGGACCCCATGTGAATTACCACTTGGCCTCATTAAGACAAGCGTCTGCCAGTCTCCGTTTGAAAAGGAGACACCAAAAGGTTCCTCAAGACGTCAGGTTGCCTGTATCCATCCTACGTCGAGTAGGGACCCTGTTCCGCGCGTAGAACTGACCTCATCCGCTGCCCAATTGCCACTGGTCCTACATTCTGAGGTTCAGCAAGACCCCCAAAGAGATCCGGACTCCGATACAGATTTAGAACCTGACACGTCTCTCATCAACAGGAGTTTTTCCCTGCAGCTTTCCCAGGATGCATCACTCCAGGAATGCATTCCGAGCAGCATGGAGTCCTTCTCTATCATTGATGTGACCAGTAACCTCAGCCTCTTCAAGACCTTCATTAAAGAGTGGAAAACAAAGAGCAGGTTTTCAGTTGCTGTTGCATGTGAGAAGAGAGGGCACATGTTGTTACCTAGTTCTACAATAGGTGGAAAGATGAAAAAAGGCAAGATTATCATGTTTACAGAAATTCATATCTGATGCCTTTATATTTTTCTTAAATTTAGATTTTTTAAATGTTAAGTGCATTTTATGGATGTATAATATTTTCTCTTATAGAGACACCTATTCAGAAAAACATTACGAGAAATGAATTTCCTGTTAAAGGAAATGAAAGTCTGGCTGTTATTGGAATATCTGTGTGTTGGGGAGGAAAAGATGCCTATTACATCTCACTACAAGAGGAGCAGGCAAATACAGGTATGTCAGGAATTTTCACTTGTAATTAATTTCCACAGTTTTGTGTGTACTTATTTTGGTCTGCATGTTTGTTTTTTTCTGAAACAGGAATCAGTGCAAGTTTGGCTCCTCCCCCCGTGGATGAGAATTTGGCCATTAGAGAAAGACTAGAGCAGGTTCAGGCATGTCTAAAACGAAGTAACCAGGCAGATTGTGCAATTATTACATACAACTTTATTGCGCTCTATAAGACACTGCTTCTCGCCTGTGGGTTATCGTTTGAAGGCAACTTTGAAGATCCCAAGGTGAGAGAGACTTTGATTCTCAAAGAACCACACAAATTTCGCCTGAACCCAGAGCCCATTTTCATCTTAAAATGGTTCAGCGGCCATCTTTCAATCATACTCCATGAGCAATTTTCCTACAGCCCTTTCTGTAGTCCTCTACCTCAAGGTTGTTGGAAACATTCTTCGAAAACCATTAGTGGTAACTTTATTGTGTTTTCCTTCCAACACGATGCAATGTGTAGGTTGCTTGCTGGCTCATGGACCCTAATTCTAAGGAACGCACCCTTCACAACATGGTCACCAACTTCAGCCCACAGGAGCTCCTGCTTTTGGACGGCATCAGCCCAGGCCTGGGGGTGCAGAGTCTGGGAATGTGTGCAGACAGCAACCACTCGGGGCGCTACAGAGCGGCCATCGAGTCTGTGCTTGTGTATGACATCATGACTCAACTCTGTGCCCTCCTTGAAAAAGAGAACCTGCTAGGTGGCAACTTTATTTCTTTTTGTGCATTTCACATGTTCTGCAGAAAGGGATATAACTGGGTTGAGATTCTTTACTTGTTTATAACTATCAATAGACAATAAGAGTTGTTATGGATAGCTGGTGGCATAGTTGTCAATGAAATGTCACTTGAATGTAAACTTAGCAATCTTAAGCTTTAAGGTAGTCAACCTTAGCTACTTTGATGGTTTATGGTTCTGTTTTAGATCACACAAGAATATGTCGTGGTAAAATATAACTGATACAGAACAATGGGCCTCATTCACCAACCGTTCTTGCGAACAAATTTGTTCTTAAACCCCACGTATGCCCTTTTTTTTACGAAGATTCTGACATTCACCAATGTTTTATCTGAATTTGTTCTTAGCTAGGAACAGAATCTACGCACCCTCAAGACCATTCGTACGCACATTTGAGTAATGATAGTTTGTTCAAAATAATGATATAAACTGTTATAGCAGTTTTGTTCATTCTACAGTTCATAAAATGAAAGTATTTGAATCATTTATAAAAGTAAAATATAAAAGAATAATTCCAAAGTGTAAAAATTATTTTCATGGTAGTAACGGCGATCATGCGGATTATAAATAGGTCTGTTTCTCCGCATTGGCCTTGCTATCAAAATGGCATTTCTGCTACTTCTTGGAGAGCTTGCCAATCGTGCTCTGAGAAGAGAATGCATGTTTGAAGATCATTTAGATTTATTTGCCACACAGCGTTCACAGAGACGGTGATATCTTTCCATGTATCCGCTTTCTTTGGGGCTTTATATCCACTGGTTATGCTACTAAGTAACATGTGTCTATTTGCATTTACCTCCTGTACAGTAAGATCCAGTTATAACGGACTTCAAGGGACCTGACAAAACAGTCCGTTATATCCAAAGTCCGTTATATGCAGAGTTGCTGTATGCCCAGAACACAACTACAGGACACCATTTACTCATGCCACACCCCATTAAATTATTATAAATTATTATATTGTACATGTAGTAATCCAACTTTACCTCAGCAGATGTGTGACTATTAATAATCCTGACTACGTATCTGCGCTGGATATCATCGGCATGCCACACGCCTTGTCGACGGAGCTGCATGTCCGTTATAGCCGAACAAAACTACAGCTAAAAGCGGCGCTGGGGACTAAGTTGTTTGTCCGTTATAAGCAAAATTCCGTTAAATACGAGTCCGCTATATCAGATACTTTTTCTGCATGTTCTTAAAGGTGCACGGCCGGGACCAGCGGACCTCGTCTGTAATAGATGAGATTCCGTTATAAGCGAGTCCACTATATCGGGATTTTACTGTACTAATACTTCTTCAGCATTACTGTTTTTTTTCCTCTTAGTACCAAGCAGCTCACAACCTGCGCGCCTTTTCGCCATTCCTTGCACACGGCCCTACAGTCTCATTCCCTTTTATGGGAAATTGCAGGGCGTTTCCCTATGCTAATTAGACCAAACTGGCACACGCTTTCAGTTACGAAGATGTGAGATTCACCAGTCTTAAGAACAAAGGTGTGAACAATTCCGTTACTTAAGAACACGTCATGAATCCGACGTAGGTTGTCGCAGGAACAAATTTAAGAGAATTCTTAAGAAAATATTGGTGAATGAGGCCCAGTGTTTTGCCATGGTAGGCAAATAATTTTAGCTCAACGTTTACAGCATACCACAGTCGTACACACTGAAAGAGATTCCGAAAACGGATTTGCCGCCTAAATGGTGGGGGTGCCTGTTGTTTTTCCTTACTCGGTGGGTCTTAGTAGGTCATGGGTGCTGTGAATGTCTTTGATAGGTATCTTCCGTTCAGTGGAGATGCCCACACAGTACTGCCTTGTGCTGCTTGAGCTGAATGGCCTTGGCTTCAGCACTTCGGAGTGCGATGCGCAGAGACACGTGATGCAAGCCAAGCTCAGCACTCTGGAATCGCAGGCCTACCAGCTAGCTGGGCACAGGTTCTCGCTCACCAACCCTGAAGACGTCGCTGAGGTTAGCAAGCACCATACAACTGTAGCTTAGACGTGGAATTTAACTGTAAATGGTATTAAACTTTGCAGTAAGCAGCTAATTTATTTTCGCAGTTTCTCTGCTCTTGTTTTCTAAGTGTTATGTTAAAAAAAGATCTTTTTTTTTTGCATGTTTCCATCAGGTTTTGTTTTTGGAATTAAAGCTTCCACCAAATGGAGACCTGACCATGCAGAAGAATAAGAAAACTTTGGGCTACAACAGGCGTGCGACTATGGGGAAGAGGGGTAGATTAACCAAGGAGTTCAGTACCACAAAGGTAATGACTATCTAAGGAGTCCACTTGCAGTGTCTCGTTTTAGCAAAATGAGGGTTTATTGAACCGCAAAAATAATGCAATGTAATAAAATGTAGAAATACACTGGATACTGAATGGCAGCTCAAATTAAAATTAAGGGCAGTTCTTTATCCCCTTTATATCCCCAAAGACACCCCCCAAAAAGTACTGTATGTAGATGTTGTGAGTGAATTTGCATGTAAAGGGTGACAACTGGAGTGTGAGTATCCAGAGGCAGGGACGAGGCAGGAAGGATGGAGACTTCCCTCGGGAGCGAATGCTGAGGCAGGGACGAGGCAGGACAGGATGGAGACTTCCCACGGGAGCGAATGCTGAGGCAGGGACGAGGCAGGACAGGATGGAGACTTCCCGCGGGAGCGAATGCTGAGGCAGGGACGAGGCAGGACAGGATGGAGACTTCCCGCGGGAGCGAATGCTGAGGCAGGACAGGATGGAGACTTCCCGCGAGAGCGAATGCTGAGGCAGGGACGAGGCAGGACAGGACGGCGTTAGCTTGTTCTCACCTACAGAGAGCAAGGTGGGGGGGGGCGATAAAGGGAATTTACCCACCGGGATCAATAAAGTATTATGTTTGTTATTTTGAGGTACATACACTAAAGCCATCCTTCTGCACAATATATAAAACTGAAGCTGCCATTGAGGTTTAATAAGAGATACCAAAATATTATTTTATAAAGTACATTAGGTGCAGAAATAGTCATAATAAATGTTATTTTTTTGTCCTTTTGTTGATGTTTCTAACCTTATATACTATTTTGGGATGACGATGTTCCAGAACTACAGATATATTTTAAGATTTTTAAATGCATTTTCTGCAAAAACTAACGAGAATACCATATATATTATGCTCGTGATCACTGGGCTTCTCAGAAATATCATTTATCTGCATAATTGTGTGTACCTCAGTTAAATCAGTAACCCACTTAAATGTTCAGTATTCATTCGCCAGTGACATACAGTCAAAATCAGGACTTACTGTGTCAGATTACCCAAAAGTGCAACTACCAAAATATGAAAGCTCTTCACTAACTTAATATTTTTCCAAAGAATTTAGTTTCCTGGCCCTATTTGAAGTGGCATGTTTCAATAGCAGCTCACCACAGTGATAAATAATACCCATAATGAACACATACCATTTTTATGGTGTGTTCTTTGGAGAATTAATACAAAGCTTATTTTACACAAGGATTATTTTTGGACTAAAATAGCTTAACTAAATCAAGATCACTAGCATTTTTGAATCCCTTCTAACAGCTATTTTGCACACACATACAACTTTTAATTTTCTTTGTCATCTACATTCATATCATCAACGTATTTCAAGTGGAAATTCCATTTGAAAATTGATGCTTAAATCTTCCTTTGAAAATTTACAGGACCAAACCGTAAGCTCTATATCAGGCTTAGATCAATACGTATAATGTCTGTGATTTGGGATAGTATTTTTCCTTAAGTTAACCTCAAAAACTGATGGAATTTCCTTTAAAAGGGTTAGAATAATATGGCTTAAACTCTGCTTTTATGTTTTATTGTCTGTCTCAAATGTACATTATAAGAACTTGGAGATCCATATAAATAAGTATCAGAATTCACTTTATTGGGCAGGTATTCCTGTATGTACTAATGTCCTGGCAGCATTGATGCATACATTGACAAACAACATAGAACATAACAAAATTAATTAAAACCGATTTAAGTATGAGAAAAAGTGCATATCAGTACATATTACAATTAGTAAAAAAAAAAAAACCATAGTAAGCAGTTTGCTTGTATTCAAAAATATATTGCTTTATAAGGCACCAAAATAATCTTTCAAAAATATTTAGTTGAAATGTTTAGTGCCTGGTGCAAGGTTTTGCAGTCTTTCTTACAGCAGTCATTTAGCAATTAATTGTTAACTTTCCCTTTTTTCCTTCAGAATGTTTTGGAGAAGCTGAGATCTCTCCACCCTCTGCCTGGTGTGATTCTCGAGTGGAGAAGAATCACAAACGCTTTAAGTAAAGTGGTCTTTCCCTTGCAAAGACAGAAACACTGGCACGATGCTCTGGAAATGGACAGAATATATCCCGTCTCTCAGACTCACACAGCTACAGGTATAATCACAACATTCTTAAAAGTCTCATTAACAGTAAATAAACAGTAAAACTCAAGTCGGAATGCAAAATGATTATTATAATTGTGTTTCACCACCGCAGGCAGAGTGAGCTTTGTTGAGCCCAATATTCAGAATGTGCCGAAGGATTTTGAAATTCAGATCCCAGCCATTGCTGGGGACGCTGTTCCACCCCAGTGCATTACGACGGCAGAAATGTCACGGTAAACCTACAAGCTGAAGCCGCAAAAGAAATGCAGGGATATATACCCATATCTAACAAAATCTTTCATCTTGTGTTCTCTTAAAGGAGTAGAGGGTCAGAATTTTCTCGCCAGTCAGTGGTGCCCCCAGCCAAAGCTGGTGAAGGGGAGCTGCCCTTTTCCGTCAGCATGCGGCACGCCTTCGTGCCCTTTATGGGTGGGTAAGGGTATTGTGGCAAAGACATGCTAAGAAGACCAAATGCCTCCTGCGTGCAGCTGATCAAATACTGTTCCTGCTGTTCCATTTGTGCTGCTGATCATCGTTTTTAAGGCTCTAGATTTAGTCATGACTTAAACAGTGTGTCACAGGCTGCCTAAAACTGTCTAAAGTAGTGGTTCGCAAACTCATGGTAAGCCCTGGTTGTATACCACCATTATGACCGACGTTTACGTACACTAATACCTTCATGTACCGTACGAGGAGGTACGAGAAAAAACAATAGCGATCTGTTTTTTTTTCTTCTGCTTATGCTAGAAGGGTTAACTGAAAGCCACATCATTAATCTTGATCTTGCTTTGTGTGTGTAGACTAAAAGCCTAACTCACTGACGAAGACTGTCAGATGTTGACAATGCGTTACTTGTCTGATATTGTTGATTACTGATAATATCCTAACCTTTTCGCAATGAGCTGGCATCCTGTCCTGGGGACTCCCCTGCCTTGTGTCCTATGCTTCCTGGAATAAGCTTACCGTGACGCAGAACTGGATAAGCAGGTGGAACGGATGCAGTGCTATGCAATAATTAGTTATTGCTGTATTTTAGGTGGGCTGATCTTGGCTGCCGACTACTCGCAGCTGGAGCTGCGCATTTTGGCTCATCTTTCCCGTGACCGACGCCTCATCCAGGTATTAAACAGTGGAGCGGATGTCTTCAAAAGCATTGCTGCTGAGTGGAAAATGATAGACCCAGAATCTGTCACTGATACCCTTCGACAACAAGCAAAACAGGCGAGTTCCCCGGAATCATCATCTTTTTGTGTATCCTTAAAGAAACACTAACTGCGTGTCTGTGGTTTTTTTTCCTCCATAGATTTGTTACGGAATAATCTATGGCATGGGAGCAAAATCACTGGGAGAACAAATGGACATCGATGAAAATGATGCTGCTTGTTACATAGAATCATTCAAGTCCAGATACACAGGTAAACTCGGCGTTCGGCATAACTGAAAAACTTGTAACGATTTAAATTATTTGTTGACATTTTTAATTTTTCCATGGGATGGTCCACATTCTGATTTTCAAAAGTTATTACAGGTTAGGCCTAATACAAAATCAAACACACGGCTATACTGAAATCTCAATTTTCCTACTTAAGGAATACAGGCCTTCTTGCGAGACACTGTGAAGAACTGCGAGAAAAATGGCTACATTCAGACGATACTTGGTAGGAAGAGATTTCTGCCAGCAATAAAAGATTCAAATGTGTACCTTAGGTCTCATGTAAGTATTTACGCCGAATAACTAAACCTGAAAATACGTTTTGTGTCCGAAGCTTTTTGTTGAAGGCACGCTTTCTTCTCTTTGTAGGCGGAGCGCCAAGCGGTCAACACCACGGTTCAGGGCTCTGCTGCTGACATTGTGAAGTCAGCCACTGTAAACATACAGCGCCATCTGGAGGGGACCTTTGCTGGTGCCCCAAGGTCACACCAGCATGCACCAAACAGAGGTGACAGGGAGCTAATGCTGTGACTTTGGTTATGTGTGTGTCAGTAATGTATCGACTTCGCATATGTTCTCCATATGCAGAAAAATAAAGTATGAATGTAATGTAGATTATATTGATCGAAAAATAAATATGTATGTGTATATACCCATGTTAACAGCAGCAAAAATGGAGTATTGTAACATAACACTGTCTGTCACAACATATATGTGGGAGGATATGAGCCTAGGATTTGGTATGTGCTTATTGTTTGTTGTAAAGTCTGATAGGAGATGGAAGAAAAGACCTGCAGTGTATCTCTGTCACACACAGGTTCATTGTAACCTGGGTTTCAGTTCACTACAGTTGCTTGTGTTTTGTCATGTTCCAGCCAACAGACAAGGCCGAGCTCCGCCTACACCCTATCGGGGGGGCTTCTTCATTCTGCAGCTGCACGATGAGCTCATCTATGAGGTTTCAGAAGAGGATGTCATTCAGGTACACTGGCACACACCAAGAAATCATTTGTGTTCTGCTTTATTCGTGAATACGGAAGATCCATCCGAATGTGAAAATGTGACTCTGTGGGTTATGATTTTGTTCTGTTTTAAAGCCTGTGGTCGATAGAATGATATTATCATTGGGCCCTTGCGCAAGGGCCAAAACATTCTTAATGTCCCATTGGATAAAACTCTGCTAATATATGCAATGTAAATATATAAAGTGTATCTGAAGATGAAACTAGGCTTGTTGTATATTCCCTGCATGAGTTTTGGGTGCCACTTTACAATAAGGCTACCCATATAAGAAGTTTATAAATGGTTTATAATCTGGTTATTAATTAGGTTGCAACACTTTGTAAATTATTCATAGACAATTTTAAACAAGTTATAACACAGTTTTCTTTTTATTAATGACTTACTACCATTTACAAGTGGCAAAAGGGAGCCTTATTGTAAAGTGGTACCGAGTTTTATTACTGTAAGGGGTTTTGTGTATTGAAAGGTTTTTCTTTTCTGCTTCAGGTAGCTCAGATTGTGAAGAAGGAAATGGAATCAGTAATGAAACTGTACGTAAAACTACATGTCAAGGTTAAAGTAGGTCCAAGCTGGGGAAATCTCCAGGATCTGGACATCTAGAACATATTTATTTTTACAGAGACTCACTCAATGTATTTACTATTTATAAAACATATGTAGTTTTTAAAATTTTTATTGCCATGAACTTTAAAAAATATATACTAAGCTTTCATAAGATACTACCTCTGTCATGAACTGAAACTGCAAAAGTTTCAAAATTGACATATGCAAGAAATAGTACTGAATTTTTAAAAATATATTTGAAATACATTAAAACGTATTACTGTTGATTTTATTATTGATACTTTACTGGCATCAGATTACCAAACAGCTGATTGGGCCCTTGATGAAGTGGGTGAAATGATGGTATTTATTGATTTCAGGAAGAAATTTGTTCGCATACAGCAGTGAAATAACATTAAGTACATAGATACACATTCTCAAGACAAAGTGCAAAGACTATACACCTTGTGAAAACAGAATTGTGTAGGATGAATAAATACAGATATACGTTATGACTGGAGGTAGGGCTGGGCGGTATATCGATAAAATATTGAATCATGATTATGAACATTCATACCCTCTTCAATTTGAATATCGTATTGTGGTACAGTTGAAACCTTTTTCTTACATAATTAATGGTTAATCGTTTTGGAGATGGCCTCCTGAATTTAGGTGGTGAACTGTCATTGAACTTCTGTACAAAATACAGAATATCTGTAACATGTACAGAAGCACGCTAGAACACTATGGGCCATAAGGTGGCTGAGTACTTCAAACAAAATCGACGGAATCGATGCCGTTTTAGCAATATGACGTTGTATGAGCAGAGATCACCGTTTCGGCATACTGCCCGTGTACGGTCCCCGAGGCAAACTTTTTCATTTGCCCAGATCCTACCCACTGTTCACAATGACATAATGTGACACTGCAGGGTTGGTCAGCAAGAGTAGTTATGCAGTTACCAGCTGCATGTCTGTGCCGTTGTTAGCATTAGCCTAATAATGGCTGTTAATGAAGTGAGCAACTTCCATTTTAAAAGACCAGTTTTCTCCGTGAAAATGATTCACAAACTCACTAGAATAATTTTACTTTCTGTGTTTGTGGGACTGCTGCACCGAGAACATTGTGCCCTCTAGTGTTTAGTGTTTCATAAAAAATGTGATTTTTTTGAGTGATTCCAAATGCTTGAAAGGCTGTATGTATAACAGGCAAAGAACAGAGTCTCCAATCTAGAGATTCTCCCTTCAGGATATTTCTCCAGTTAGCCAGGCACTGTAAATTATACAAACTTACTTACTGTTCCCAAAAATATTTTTTGCAGAAAAGTCCTCTAAAGAGAAGTACATTATAAATCCGTTCAGTATGGTTCATTTGTCATTTTCTCTAATTTTGCAAAACAACCTAGAAATGGGGATGCACCAGATTTTTTAATTGCAGAATGTATTCAATAATATTTGATATAACTCATGCCCACAATCCAAATACTTTTCTAGTAGTGAAAGCTTTCTGGTTTTGCTTACTATTTTTATACATGCAATGTATATAATTAAAGAGACATTTAATTCATACACAGGTAAAACAGCCAAAAATGTAGTAGTACACTGAAAGATTACCTATTTTTAGGTGAAACCTTTCAATGAAATGCGGGGATTTTATATTCATCCAAGAATGTCATATCTTCTGCTACCCTTTGGTTAAGCCAGGGTAGCAATATTCACAGCTATTCTGATATAGCTGTCTGTGCAACCCAAAAAAAGACAATCATCGCATTATCAAACTGATTAAGCGAAACACAACGTTGGATATTAGCCAGATTTACATATTTTCCAGAATATCCTCTTTGGTAACTACAGCTTGCCTAAAACTAAAAAACAATATCCTCTTTGGTGTGGCTACCTATGAAATTTTAGGGAACTGGTCATTAAAGCTCTTAATGGTTCTTCCCCCAAAGTATACATCAAACTATTGCAATATACTGTATTTAGAATGTTAATACACCAGTCTAGCATTTGTAATTTCCCCACTACTTACTAGTTCCGACACTCATAAATTTTACTTCTCCTTGAAGTATATAAGGAACATGCATAATTTTTCAAGGATTGTTATTACTGTATTTCTACAGATAAATAGAGAATACACTGGATACATAGGTAAAAAGTCCCCCCCCCCAAATGAAGGAAGCATGACTGATGAGGTGGTGCAGGACTTTGCCCTCTTACTCACAATAGTAAATTTCACAACATATACAACTTGCAGTCTTAACATTCCAGAGTGTTGCTATTGCATTGAAGAATATTTATCCTTGGTGTTACCACTAAGTATTCAAGCCCACACTCATGACTTACTGAAAATATTTTTTGAAGCCAGTCAATCATTAATGCAAGTGTTGCTAAAGATGGTATGCTGGTCCGGAAATTAAGCATGTTTTACCAAAACTCAGTTGCTTCATATGTAAAATTTAACATGGCATTTAAAATGAAAATCAACGTCTTCTATTATAATTCAGGCATTAAGTTGCCCTCAAATTAAAATCTGGACAGGAGCAAAGCCAATGGTCTACAGGAACACTTTTCTATATAGATTTAATATAAATGGAAAATTAAGTCAACTAATAAAGTATGCATTACGCTAGCGCCATGCCACCCAAGATGTGGCCTGACCTTCTACTTGTGCTGCTGGGGAAGGTTCCTGACCTTTCAGAAGTTGGCTGTATCATGGTGTATTTTAAGACGTAATAGTTTACATCAACAGCAAAGAAAGAAAGGGATTCCTCCTGAAGCACTGCATAAAGACATACTGGACAAAAGATTTGTATGATTTGAGTAATCTGATTATACATTATATGTATGCATTTTTTTCCATCTGTCATTTATAGTTTTGTTTGTTACTTATTTAAAACAATGAATTGAGACTTGTGTTTCTATTAATCTAAAAGTACATACAGTATATAGTTTAGACTTATGGTATAGATTAAAAAGCAAATCCAGAAGGTCAATCACAAGCAAAGTTCTGTATGGTAGCTGCAGGTCTATACCTACCTTTACTTTCACAACAAAATTTCCATCTGCTGTTGGCCCAGGTATATCAATTTGTTATTAACAATTCTGAACAGTTTTAGAACATTATATATTTTGAATCAAAAAGCACTGAAGAATGTAATCAGGTTTGTTTTTTCAAACAAATAAAACACACTTTGCACTAATTACAACTAAACTTCCTTGAAGCAGGTTTGTATTACACTTTTTGTTTCCTGGCAATCAATCTTCAGTCAGTATTACAAGACAAACAAATCAAGACGTTCCTACTACTACAACACAAATTAAATAGTTCACTTTTTTTTTTAGGAAGACTGTTGCACATTCAATCATATTTAGTCACAATGTTACAGCACAGTTTGTTTTGCCAGGAAACAAAAAAAAAATTGCTTAAAGTTTAAATGAGTTTAGAAGAACGTGCATATAGGAGTTGGGAAAATCATATTTAGTATGCAAGAGGCAGACATGCAGAGGTCAGATAAACATCAGTAGGATAACAGGGAAAAGAGCACAGCACACTCAGGATTAACAAGATTACCATAAAATCAGTTTTCTCTACATTTGCTAATTTTGATAACAGGCTTTAAGAGATTAGGAAAGGAAGGTTCTAACAGTGCCCTTAACGAGCCCTCTGCAAATGGGGCACTTGCGTAATGATGGGGCACATTCTTTGCACACCACCAGATGTCCACAGGGGATGAAGACAATGTTGACCTCTTTGTCCATGCACACTTTACAAGTACGCTCCTCTTGCAGTCGTCTTAACTGTTCCTCCATAGGCAAATCTGTTAAGAAAAGAACAGGGAATCGCACCACCTCTCCAATATGCATTTTTCGACATTTTAATCGGAACCTTGCACGATAAAGTCTGTACGTACCTGAAAGATCTTGACTCGGTGACGCAGCTTCATTTGACTGGGCTGAAATTGCAGTGAGAAGAACAATTACACAATAGTATTCAGGAGAGCAAGATTTCTCTTTTCTTTTTTGTTTGGAGCCAGGATGGAGTAGAAGTCGTCAAAGTCTCTGGAACATCAACTGTTGCTGCCAGATCTTCACTTGAAATCCACATTATAGTGTGCCTAGTGTGACGACTGATTATCAGTTTCCATCAAAATGTATTCACAGTGATGTGGTCAAGATTTAATAATTGTTTTTTGTGAAAGCTGAAAAAATTAAATACCCATTAGTTCTCTTAAGAGGTATACGTCGTTCTTTTTGATCCAGTTTCGGAACACTTCAGCTGCCGCATTGCCTTTGGACAGCACCAAGTCAATTAGCTGACTGGTCTGTTGTTTGACTGACGTGCAACTGGCAATGGTGTCGTATTCCCTCTGGAGGATGACAGACTGCTCCAGAAGGTGGTCCATCAAGCTTTGAACGCTCTTCAAACGCTGAGTAAGGGCGATGTGGTGTTTTTTCAAAAAAGTAAAGCCATCTGGAAACAATGTAAATACATAACATCTTTTAAAAAGCATTTTTAAATCAGCTCAATCCTGCTTTCGAGAAGCCACAGAATTTTAGAAACATATCAGGAAATTCCACAGCTCATACAGTGCTCACACAAAGTGCTGGGGTGCTTAGTTGCTTCAGGGAAAATGTTGCAGATTCATTGGTTTCATAAACAAAGTCCAATTAGAAGCAATGTTTAACATATCTGCATATATCTTCCACATAGACATTTTCTTAAGTGTCAATTTGTTTTGACTGACTCATGTTTTTTGCCATTTTGCTATTACGTGCAATCATAGTCACTGGCTCCCAAAGGGATACTAAACACACACATTGGCCATTTTATGTTATTGCAAAGGCTTTACAAATTACAAAATACCAAATGATTCTTGTCAATGAGCGTTTGAACTCAGAACAGCTCTTTTACAACTATAATTTGGGTTTCAATTTATTACTACTTCAAATGAAGGCTTTGCTTAAAACTCCTGGTTGTATCTAATGACATAAGCATTTTTGTCAGCACTGATTTTTATTATAAAACCAATCTGCAATATTTTTACTGAACTGACCAAACATCACAACTTTGTAAGCACTGCAAGTTCCTCCCTTTATCAGCACCAAAAATGGCTCAGTACGTCTCTTCTACAAGCGATCATCGTACCTGAGGCCATTTCCTCTGCAAACCTCTCCTTTTCCTCCTCTCTCTTTTCATCTTCAGCACTCAGTAGGTCTGACACCAGCTCTTGAACAGTCTTGTAGTTCTCCCCACTAGTAAGAATCTTACTCTGTACAGTTTGTTTAACCAGACTCCGCTCAAACCCCATCTCCAAGGCGGACATCACCACAGGCGTGTTCATCATGACTGCATCTTCTGACCGTTCTTCTCCTGGGCCAAGATGGACCACTGAAGACACACAGCACATTATGATTTGCTACTCAAAGTGAACAGCTCCTCCAGTGACATTTACACAATTACTGCCCACAAGCAGTATTAGTGTTCCTCCAATAAAACTGGCAAATTAAGCGTGAAAATACAAGCTAAACCTGTGACAAAGTGTTACCATTTATTACTGCAATTAAATTCATGGTGTGTGTGATGTATCATCCAAAACTCACAACTTACTATGGCCTGTCACCTTCATTAATTATTTAATAAGAAAGCTAATATGATCATTTCCAAATTCACATGATTCATAAACAGCAAGATTTGGTCAATCTGTGCAACTATGACTCTCTTGTAAGGAATACAGGACATACATATTCACATTATATCACACACACACATAATACATGCAAAACTTTGTACAAAAACTGCAGTTGTTGGAAACTTCTGTTCATTCTTAGTGATGGGAAAGAGTGAAGGTTTACTGTAATAGCACAACAAAGGTTTAACATAACATTAAAATTACATTCTTGAAAAGCACCCCTTGAATGAGTAAAAGGTCATTTTTGCTTTCTGTGTGAGTCAGGAGAAATTCCTTTTATCTTGACTGACAAAAAGTGCAGACAATCAATGATTATTTTAACAACTGCACAATAAACTTAGAATAATTTCTACACTATATAATAGATATTAAACAATGAACATTTTACATACCTGGGGGATCAACAAACTCCCGTGAAGTACTATCACCATTGGTCAAGAGCTGAAAAGAACAGAAACTGTTGTTCATGGTGTTCGTGATATTTTTAAAACATTGATATGCAAGATAACTACATATATTAACCTGCTCAAACAGCCGTGGAAATCGAGCTTGAATCTGATGAACAAATTCTTGGCCCTTCTCCTGCAGAAGATACTCACACCTGTAAAAACATCCCACAGAGAGCAGAGAGGTGAAGGCATTGTACAAAATAAAACAAAACTGGATTTCATATCATTCACAGCACTTCTGAAAAATACATATTCCAAACCTTGGAAACCACTTGGCATGTTCCACCCAGGGATCGTCACCCGATTCCCAGCATCTAAGTCCGCCATCACAGCAAAAACACTTCACATCATCATTGCGACCTGTAAAACAGGAAAAAAAACAAACATTCAAACTGTCTTCACAGCTACATTTTCCCTTCCCCTTCCTTAAAAAGTAATTTAAATGAAATTATGCGCTACCTTAATGAGTGAGGCAAAAAGAGACGAGCCCTTACCTACGTAATAAAAACCAGCCTTGGCTAGCTGGTCGGGTCGCACTGGTATTCTAGAAGGCCAATTAACGAATGTTAATAATCTTTCCTCACACTGCTGCATCAGTGGATTAGAAACATTGACCAGTCCACCGACAGTGATTGGCACATTTTCTGTTCTTTCTCCTCTTACGAATCGGCAGTTGGGGTAATGCCTCTGGTGCTCCAGCACTGCCCGGTCACCTGGTTCCCAGTTGCTGAGCTGCCCGCCGCAACAAAAGCAGGCCACACAATCAGCCTGACCCATGTAGTAAAAGCCAGCTTTAGCCAGATCAGCTGGGGTAACGGCCGTATAAGACCAGTTCTGGAAAGAGTCCAGGCGTTCCTGTTCGCGGCACATGCCTGCATTGTGACAGGCAGCTGGACGTTGATGTGACGCATCTTCCAAGCCGCGGGAGCTTAAAGGGCTTATCGGGAAGCCCAAGAATCCGACCTGTTCGTCCGTCTGGCCTGGGTATGTGGCTGCAGGGGTGGTTACAGAGGCAGACACCTGCAAAGCTGTTAAGTGTCGCAGGGGGGAAAATGCAGAGTGGGAAGATGACAAGAGGCTGGAAGTAGACGGCAGG
The DNA here is from genome assembly GCA_026777045.1 of Hyperopisus bebe. Classification (NCBI taxonomy): domain Eukaryota; kingdom Metazoa; phylum Chordata; class Actinopteri; order Osteoglossiformes; family Mormyridae; genus Hyperopisus; species Hyperopisus bebe. Next base: position 6,912,519 of record JAODJW010000038.1, read on the forward strand.
CTCTGGATGAATGTACAGGTTGGCGAAATCTGTCTGTGTCTCTCTGTTGGGCACTCTCCTGCTTGCCAGTTCTCCGCTGTCACGTTACAGCGAAAACACTGAACGCGGTCCCCAACGCCCGTGTAATAAAAGCCAGCACGCGCAAGACTCCTCTCCGTCACAGCCACAGTTGGTGGGAATTTCGCAAATGTGGAGATTCGGAATAGTTCAGAGGAGTTGTCATACAGCAAATCTGCCGGTCCACTGTTGCTACACAACGTCCTTAAAAAACTGCTGTTTTGTAAAATTTCCATTGTGGAAGAAGAAAAACGGATGTCCATTTCAAGGAGAGAGGTTTGAATTAATATTCCAAATGACTGAGAATACAAAATACAAAAATGTACTCGTATTTCCAAGACAAAAATGAACTAGAAATGTATAAATCGGCTCCAGTTTCAAAACAAATTAAATTTCTGGTATTGCTCTGAAACCATCAAAGGGAACGCTTAACCATGACCATGCCATTCAAGAAAATGGTAGGAACACCTTCCTCAACTCAATTTCTCCTGCCACTCTTTTCTAGGGTGTGCTAATGAGATGGGAAATAACACAACATTTTAAAACTTCCAAATTAACTCGAAAAAAAATGAGTAATGGAAGATTTTAAAATCACCCTGCATCGTCATCAATATGAGTCGCTCCATTTCTCGTGGTAAGTACCATTATACAAAGACAGGTGTTCTTCAGTTTTTTCCACATGGGTACTTTCTTTGTGAATGAAATTATGCTGAAGTAAAAATAATTCAGGGTATGTTTAAGAAAAGGGAAGTTCCAGAATTTGATTCAAACCTCTCTCCCTGAAATGGACATCCCACTGAGGTATTTAAGTATCCATGACAGAATTAATAAACCAACTTAAAAAAATATATGAATTTCAAATAGTGGCAGCTGTTAATCACTCTCTTGACCTGTTGGAAAGAAAAAAAAATAGAAACTTGTTAGTGACCGAAAAGTTTAAATCTAAATCAATGTTTTCCAATGAAGTCCTCTGAGACCCAGACAGGGAGGAAGCAAAAACGTGGACTGTCTGCAGGCCCACCAAGGATCGGGTTGGGAAACAGTGGTCTAAATGTACTAAAACTATACAATACCCGTTCCAGAAATCCAGTACTGGACATAGACAACGCCCAAAGAACATACAGCCCTAGTAAGTGGGCGTGTCTTCCCTACCTCATTTATAAAAAAGTGATACTTGGTTCCTGTAGTTCTCTTTGACATTACGTGGCAATTCTTAATCATTAAAGAGCTAAGCAAACAATATACCAGACAATAAATAAGTCAGTCAGTCATTAAGTAAGTAAATAGGTAAAAAGAAATTACCCTAAATTTACAGTGTACAAGTAAGACCTGATGCGGAGGATGTCCTATGATAGCCAAGATATACCAGAATTGCCTCAAAAGCGCCAGACAGCTGCACAAAATCCGAAAACTAAACCAGACGACCGTAAGCTTTTAGTCTTATCTTCATAAAGACGTGCTTTCGGCTATTTTACACGGTGCAGGACAGTAATTCAGATAATGTTTAAACATAATGGAGTCAGTCACGTCGTTGCGGTGTCAGACAGGACGGGCAGACAATGGCTCCGCCATCACACAAGCGGCTGGTTTTATACACTCCGAGCGCAACACACCTTAGAAACGGCCACGCAATAGAACACAGCAAAATGACTTAATCAGCGTGTACTATAAGTCGGTGTCGCGGTGAGATGTCGGCTTACCCCAGTCCAGCAGTCGGAGTCGCCCTCAGATTCTCCTCCTAAGAATTTCACGAGAAAATGGCCCCGACCGGAAGTGGCCTTCGAAGCAGAAATGGGGCACACGGTCACAGTCACCCTTATAAAGACGTAGACTGCATACCAAGCGCCTTTAGTTACCGCCAATCCGGCTGCGTCACGGTTTAGTTACACTTAGGTCCTTACGTTGCCCCATCAGATTAATAACCGTCAAAATTCCGCAGTATAAATTAAATAATACGTAGATAATACGGTTATATATAACGCGGTATGGATGGGCTTACATACCTGGCAGCAGGTGAAGCTGTCTGCTCCACGACGTACGAACTAGACGGTCAGCGAGAGAAATTCCCCCTCCCCCCTACAAAGGAAAAATTCGAAATAATTTTAGGTTTCGTTGTGAGCGCAATCGGGGACTTCCCAGCAGAAAGGCAGGTACTTCCCTTAAAGAGAAAGAACGGAAGTGCATTTTGAATGGTTTTAAAATAATGCAGGGTGACTACTGCAGATTGGCATGACGGAGAATTATCTGCCTACTGAAGCAGCAATGTAAAGGTTAAGGTGAAGAATTTTCATAAATAAAGAAGATTAAAAAAGGAACTTGAGTTTTTTTTCTCATTAATTACCCAGAGGTATCACGAGGCTGCAGTTAGCTCCTTATTCGGATTTTCCGGTCCGAATGCAGTGATGCGATCTTCCTGTAGGGGACTCGGTTAGAGAGGCTTACTGACAAAACTTAAATTTGGCTTTCGATTCGTGTTAACTGGGACGATTCGGCTGACTTGTTACCCCTGAGGAAAGTACATATCTTAGCGGTTTCAGTATGCATACTTTTTTTTTTTTTAAAAAAAGAGAAAATCTGACGTTTTTCCACTCCCAATTCTGAATTATCTCTGTCCGTCTTTATACGTCATTGTTCTGTAGATTAACAAAAATATTGTTTAACCTTAGACACCTTACACCATTGTACAGGAATGTTTTATTACGTACATTTTATCTTCATCTCTGTATTACATATAAAATTGGTGACATTTCTTTTGATGCATAGCCCAAAATCCATAGAATCCACGGAAATATCTGTTTTGTCTTTATATTTGCATTGGTTTTAATTATATGACCATATCCAAGCAAAAGTCCAAGGGCCTAAACATTTCCATGACGGAATATTACATCTAAACTAAAATATGACTTCTTAAAACGGCTTGGATCACTAAAAGTTCACTTCAGTATGATGTTTGAAAGTAATTACCCTTGTAAACAGACTGGTCCAAAGTTCACCATCATTATTCATATTCACATTTGGTGACATTTCTTGACAAAGAACTTCAGTAGGTTTCTTTAAGACGACGGGTGAAGCAATGCTTCGTCAGAAAAAGAAAGAAAAAAAGCATTTGGTTTCAGAGTTCATTGTGAAACCGAAGAATACAACAGTTCAAAAATGTCTGACAAAG
>JAODJW010000038.1:6931214-6947361 GCA_026777045.1 Hyperopisus bebe
CTGTCAGGAGATGGCACTCTAGATAGCTGATTAATGGGTTGACGGTCAGCACTGTGTATAATGTACATCTGAATTAGGTCTTTATTTGGGGGGATACATTTCCAAGGAAAAACAATACATTTGATAAATGCTTTTTGTGAAAGATTTTTTTTCAGTACTAATTGGCAAGAAGTAGTTACATTTTCTGTTATTTAAAATGCAGTCTTCATGATACTTAATCGCACTGGATTGAGCTGATTGAAGTGGCAAAGTTTTAAGGAACGTTTCACAGATTTCCATCCCTTCAGGTTTCCATGCTGGTTGTCACCCATGTTTTTGTAACAGTTTGTAAGGTGTTTTTAATTAAGCTCACCACCACTGCTTAGAGTTACTGAGATGGGAACAAAAGGCAAATCTGAGTTTCCTCTTCCACATTGTCTGGTATGTTGTGAGGGGCACAAGTATTTATCTTAAACCAAACCAACTTGTTATATTATGATCTTGTATTTACCAATTAAAAAGAAAATAATTACAATATTTGATCACATTTGGTGCTTGAAGTTTAATATGAAAAGCATTCCTTGCACTGATTGTTATGGTATAATAGCATTAATTATGGAATCTCAAATGTACATTTTAAGCTAGTAACTCGTCCTACTGCCATTTGGATTTTTGAAAGTCTAGCCTCCGTTTCAGTAAAAGATTGTTTTTCAGTTGGTGGGGTGTTCATTCTGTAGGACAGTAGGTTTGCATAGGAACCAGGATGCATTTGCTTTACTTCATCTGGATAGGAATGTACATGTTGGTTTACGATTTTTAGTGATCTGATCTTAAAAGATCCTACCAGTAAACAGGGTTCTGCAGCCTAGGATCCGACACGCATCCATGCCGATGAATAAGGGTCATGTTTCAGTCGTAGTCACAGCCCTCGCTAGTGTATGATTTTTCTTTTTGCAAGGGGGGTACATATGCATCACAATAGAGCAACCACACCAACATTATGCCTTTATTTTATTCCTAAATAAGTTTTTTGAAAAGGGTTTTGTGAAAATCTTGTTCAGGCAGCTAATGGGTTCCAGGGTGAATGCAAACAGGCCGGTTCTGGAATAACCAGCTCGGTGTCGCCATAGTGATTTTCAAACAAGTTGGCCATGACTGTGCCAATATGTCAAACAAGTTTTATCATCAACAGTGATATTTATTTATTAAACGTTCATATGACTGGGTGGGGTGGTGGCTTAGTGGGTAGTTTGGTGGCCTCACACATTCTGGGTAGTGTTCATGATTCCTGCTTTGGCTTGATTGAGTTACGTTTGTATGTTTGCCCCACGTTTTTCGCTTTCCTTTGAGTAATGTCTTTAATTTACCAGCTAAGTTGTGTTTGTGCTTGTGCCCTAGAATGCATTGACATCGCCTCCCAGGTGTACTGTGACCTCTGGGCACCATGCAGCTCTGGCTTACATGACAGATCCTGGAATATGGATGAATTGATGTTTTCTCCATTCTATCCTTTTGCATTCTCTGGAGGTCAGAATTAAGCAAGAGATGGGAGCATTTTCCTTTTTAATCTCAGAACAGGGCATCTCATGGTAAATATAGTGTGCTGGAGGAGATGGGAGCATTTTCGTGGTAAATACTTAATTTTGCCTATGTTGTGTGTCAGAAAATTACTTTAATCAAGGAACCAAGAAGGCAGTATGCCTAACTGTGATTTTGCTGCCAAAAATATGGAGACAACCAAGTTAAATTCAAGAATGTCATATTTAGTACTTGCTTCTCCAAACTGTGACGCTGCCACCACTATGTTCTTGACAGTTTTTGAGGTTCTTACTGAGAAATACATGTTTTTTAACTGTTTTTTGGCCTGAGTTGGCTAAAAAGTTTATCTGTCCAGTGTTCCAGAACTTTTGACGATCATCCTGTTTTTGGTAAACCTGAGGTGATCATTCAGGTTCTTTATTGTGAGTGGTCATTACTGCTTTGGTACTCTGCATTGTAAGTCATTTTGCTATATGTATCTCTGGAAATCATATGAACATTGACCTCTGTTAAGGTGAGGGACCTTGTTCGAGGCTGATTCATGGACAGCCTTGCACCTTGTGCTTGGAAAAATTTGGGAGGACAGTCAGTCCTGGAAAGATTCACTATTTAAAACTTCCTACATTTGGACATGTGGTTTGTCTTGCACTGTGGTTTGGTGGAACCCCAGAGCCTTGGATATAGCTGTCTACCTTTCCAGAATGATCCAGAAGGCATCAGGAACGGAGTTTCCTCAGAGGCTTTAGAAATTTCTTTTCATTGTAGCTAAATTTGCCTCCAGAACTTCACTCTGGTGAGAACCAAAGTCAGTCAGTCTTCCATTTTGATATACACTGATTCTGTGTCCCAGAATCAACCTAAACGTTAGCAGCCTTAATTTACTCTATTTAGAAATTAAATGTGCAAAGTGAACAATTAGCAAATCTTAGTTTTTGTGGGGGTGGGTTGCTTATGTAAAATAAAATTTTACAATCGGGAATCGTATGTACACAAATGAATACTTGCTGTAGATTTTTGTAGCTGGTGTGTCAAAAGTCTCATTTCTTGCATAATGGTAAATTAATTTTTTTCATTGAAACAACTAATTTTTAAAATTAATATATGTGTATTAGTCAAAGAATTATATCTCAATTTTCTTCCGATAAATTTCAGAACTACTATGCCAATCAATCCCTCGGCCTTTGCGAAACCTATTGCTGAAACCGCTTTGGATTTTACATTTAAGCAGGGTAATTCAGAGAGGTTCTTGGTAGAGATTTGGGAAATAGGCAGATTAGATACCTTAAAGCAAGGACTATAGCTGACCCCGGTTTCTCAGTTGCAGTGCGCATTGAATAAGAGTTTTGCTAAATGAATATATAGATTATATCGTAACTTATCATTCCATGCATATAACAATGCATAATAAACAAACAATTTATCAACAAATTAAATGTGGCCCAGTGTGATTTATATATTCATGTGAAATTATATACTCTGGCTAAAATTGCTCTTTTATTTTTTTTATACTTTAATAAGACAAATACTGAAGTACTATTGGAGATGGTAGCAAACACATTGGCTGGACTGATTAAAATGCTGCTTCATGCTCTGCTTAGATTTTTTTCTGATCAGCTTTAACATCCATTAGAATGTGTCTGTTTTTTACTGCTGTGGTAAGCAACAGTATCTGCAGTTGGATATGGCGATAAGCTATTGTTTGAAGTAATATAACTCATTAGTTGGAAGCACAGGAATTCTTCAAACAGCTCTGGAGAATTTTGAAACCCTTAGAATGGCCTAAGAATGACAGCAGATAGTTTAAAAGAAACAATCCACCTTTCCCAAATATGATATTTTGTAACAAGCCGTGGGGTGTTTGCAGAGTTTGTCTTGTTTCTTGGAGCTGGGGGACCGCAGAGCCGTTTATCGTCTTTGGTCCGGAAGAAATTGCTTTCGTTCTGTTTGCCTCTGTGTGTTAGATCAGCGCAAAATGGTTTTGACTCCCTTTCATGGCAGAGACTGAGGACAGAAATTGGAATCCTAGTGGAAATGCATGCGTGTTCGGTCATCTTTAATTCTTGTTGGATTGGAGTTGATGTTAATATCGTTAATCCAGATCTTCTACGTTAAGTACATTCACTGACATTTTTCATTTGCCTTGTCAGTAGTGCTGTTGTGATGATAAAAATGAATGACTATCAGAATTGTCTTTTTTTGTGTCAAAAATAAGGTTACTTAAAATGCATAAATTAGTAAGGGAGAGCTATAGATTATTTAGGCTAGGGAAATTTTAAACCTCCATGGTTACAAAGCAACATTAAACTGTAGACACTATCCACTTTGTCTTGGCCTTAATTCCAGGTCGTCCCCTGTTTGCTTTGATGTGATTATGTGATGCCATAGTGAGCTGCAGGTGGCTGTAAATTCTTTCCCTTTGTCAACAGCAATTGACGGCATCAAGTAGCAGCACAGGATCAGCAGTGTTGACAAGTTACCCCACCCAGCATTCCAACTTCTGGCATCCTCACAAAGCATCTCTCAAAGACTGCTACTGTTAGCGCTCTGCTTTTGAGCAGTGAATGAATTGCAAAGTGCGCTATTGTACGGCACATAGAAAATATACATTTGTAACTGCTTTTTGAGTTAAGGAGAAGTACTTGTGTGTGCTGGTAAATGAAATCATATTGTTTGGTGCATTTGGTTGTTGTAAAAAGTTTGCAACACTTACTAAATTAAGCATTATTTAATATATGTTTAAAACACTATAAACATTGTTAAATGGGTAAAGAATGAAATTAAATAGTATAATGAAAATGTTAGTAATGTACGAGTATTGTAGGTGTATTTTTAAGTTGTATGTATGCATTATTTTGTAGTACTTTTAAAATCAGAAAAAAGAGAAATGTTCCAAAATAGGAAAGATCGTTTTGTGTAGGCACAGCTCATGAACAGCGATTTCACATGCAACAGCATAAACTTGTTCTGAACTAGTGATAAAAGTGGAATCACTTTTTGACATACCTTTTCTTCATACATGTACAGATTTTATTTCTTTAAAAGCCCTGTTTTGTTTTTATCTATAAACATACTAGCATATAGTATAAAATAGTTATATATTTTAAGATTGTTGGACCCATGTCAGCATTCATTGTAAAATGTGAATTCATTTTTGAATGTGAAATTATGTAACATTCTTCATGAAGGCTCTTATTAAGAAGCTGAAGTTGCAATAGCTTCCCAATAATTACTTTAAAGCAAAATCCAGATATTTCATTGTATTTTTGTTTTTTTCCCCAAAAATTTCAGGAAGCAAAATAAGCTGCTTACATTTCACATAATCTCAGATTGTTACATAAATTGACTGCTTTTTAAATTTCTTGCATTATGGGGTATTGTGCATACTCCCTTTCTTATATGTATTATATTTGGAGTTGATTGGCTGTTATTAAACTCTTTGGTTTCCTGACCACACAAAAAACCAGGTTCCTACATCATGTAAGTTGTGACGGTACGGAAAAGACTGAATAGAGAGGTTTACTGTAATAAATCCATCACACACAAAAACCAGCACTGATTGAAGGAGTAATATAAGTCAAGGTATATTATTCATGTAAATACGGTCCTCTTTCCATTTAATTACAATACAAAAGACAGCCCCCCATCATTGATGTGTGTGGCTTTGCAAGGCGATTAGCACCCTCTGTTATAATGGGCTCATAGGTGCGTGCCTGTAATTTTCCTTCATCGCAGCTGTCGCGCGTTCTGCAGCGGATGATTGGGCTGTTCTGACTGCTCTCAGGCTGTTCCTTCACATACTGTCCTCCTACTGTAAGCTCTTCCAGTTTGGCTCATTCCTGCTGATTGTAGCTTTTCTGCCAGAATCTTTGAAAACTGCTGTTTAATACGATCATTTTATCGGTGTGCTTGGAACTGGAGGATGTGCTGAATGTTTTGAAAGTTTGAAAAAAAGTGTTTTCATTGGTTCTACTGGTTTTCACAAAGTTAAGTGTATGTTAATGAACTGTATTTAATTTCTTAATTTTTATGGTCAAATGAAGGCGATTACTCTGCGGTCTGTGGGATCATCGTTGAGAAAACACGCATGTAGCACTGTACGTAGCTGCGACCTCTGTCTTGAAGGCAGATATATTACACTGCCATATTAATTTGCATGTAGCAGTGACTGCTGTCTTGAAAGCAGATGTACAATACTGCCATATTAATCCGTATGTAACAGCGACTGCTATCTTGTAGGCAGATGTACTATACTGCCATGTTAATCCATATGTAGCAGCGACCGTTGTCTTGAAAGCAGATGTACTATACTGCTATGTTAATCCATATGTAGCAGCGACCGTTGTCTTGAAAGCAGATGTACTATACTGCCATGTTAATCTGTATGTAGCAGCGACCGTTGTCTTGAAAGCAGATGTACTATACTGCCATGTTAATCTGCATGCAGCAGCAACTGCCGTCATGTAGGCAGATATACTATACTGCCATGGTAATTTCACCACTCCTACCATAAACCTAGATATCCTAAAGCTTTGCTTTTCCACACCTGTAGTCCCACAGGCTGCATGCAATGTATCAATATCTGCTAAAGTTAACTAGGCAACTGTTCCTGTGACTAAGGCCACCATCAGTGCCAGTGGAAGGCAAGCTTCATCCACAGGGTCTCGGATGTGGGGGCGGAGCTTCCTCTCAAGATGCTGCCTTGTGCAATTACCCATCATGCCTTTGGTGGCCAGGGGTGAATCCTGCCAAAGTCAGTTCTTTTCCCAAAAAAAAGCTATGACGTCTTAGGAAAGCACTAAATAGATACCAGAATTGCCATAGAGAAAGTCCAGAAAGTCCTTTGCTGAGTAAGTTAACCATAAACGGGAATGGCGTCGAATGACTTTCAAGTACTGCTCATGTAAATTATCCATTAGTACGTTGTGACGTTTTGTTAATAACTGCATTCAGGGGGATCCTGCAGGGGCTCAGGTCTCCCACCCATAATATTGCACTTTGGTTTTGTTTCTATTCCCCACTTTTGTCAAGTGAGGAAAGGCTTCAGAATTCTCAGAACATTAATAGACATTAATCCCTTAATAACTTAAAATATTAACTTTATTCTACACGAGTGTTTCCCAATCCGTTCCAAATGTGGATTGTCTGGGAGGGAGCAAAAACATGGATTATCTGGTAGGGTGCTGTAAGGGAGCAAAAACATGGACTGTCTGGCAGGAAGCTGAGAGGGAGCAAAAATGTGGACAGTCTGACATGAAGCAGTGAGGGAGTAAAAACATGGACTATCTGACAGGAAGCTGGGAGGGAGCAAAAATGTGGACTGTCTGGCAGGAAGCTGAGAGGGAGCAAAATCTTGGACTGTCTGTCACGAAGCTGGGAGGGAGCAAAAACGTGGACTATCTGGCAGGAAGCTGGGAGGGAGCAAAAATGTCGACAGTTTGGCAGGGAGTTGCGAGGGAGCAAAAACTTGGACTATATGGAGGTCCCCAAGGACCAGGTTGAGAAGCACTAATCTGTACAGTGGGTAAAATACATGTTTGAATGTATTTGCCATTGAGACGGAAAACCTTTAAAAATTACTAGCGATAATTGTTGAAATTATTATTTTCATTTTTATATGCCATAATGGAAAAATCATTTTTTCCTTTCAAAGTTTGGTTACAGTGGTTTTGTAAGCATGAGTGGTGTTTGGGGTAACCTAAGTAATACAGGAAGATTGTTGTAAGAGGTATCATGCATCTGTTAAATCCAGGACGACATGTATGCCTGTAAACATATTTGATAGGAAACACAAATACACAAACTAAATAACAAATGAGTAGCGAGTAGAGATACTACTGTTTGTATTCTTCCAAATGGTTCAGTGCCTGTATTGCAACAACTGAAAAATGAATAGTTCATAAATAAAAAATAAATACAAGTAAATTTCACTAAGTAGTTTTGTGCTTTCAATTAATATGGGAATTGCTATGTTTTAAAGCAATACTTGCAATTAAATAGTTTTAAAAGATATGTAGATTGTTCAAATTGGATTGTTCAGTTAAAGATCTATTTATATGTTCTCTCTGACTCTCTCTCACACACACAGCTTCTTTCCTTGCATTACTGGTCATGAGAAAATGAAGTTCATAAACAGCGTGCAAGACCCATCAGGATGTCATGTGATTTAATTGCATCTAGCCAAAGAGAGTGATAGTATATTTTTAAAAGTCTGTAAGCCTGGTGGTGACAGTTCTTAAAATGACAGAAAATAAATAAGTAAATAAATTGACATATTTTATAAAGTATTTTAAATACATAAAATACATCTGCTCAAAGTATTTTATTACAAATTACATGATTAATTTCTACTCAAAAGTAATTAAATACATATTATAAGTACATTTCATTGAAATACTGTGCATCTCTATTTATACCGAATGTCTTACATTTAAAGATTCTTGTGACAGGAGTTTGTGAGCTAAAGAGGATAATGGAGCGACAGATTTATGGTAATAGCCTAAGTCAGCAAGATCAAACATGTCTACTGTCTCATTGCTTAGGAAATATTAAATTTGTATATTTTTTTATGTTTTGTTCCTCAATTTTTGAATTCATTTTCTAGTCTTTTTTTTCTCTCTGAATATGTTGCTGTATTTAGAAAGGAAATATCGAAACCAAAAAGTTTTAGACACTGAACTGCTATTACCAGTTACCACCCTACAGAGGTCTATTACCTATAGATGTCTGCACCCTAAATCACACGTAACATACTCTTTTTCTAATTAATTTCAGCCACTTGGATAAAACTACCACCTGGCAGGACCCTCGAAAGGCTATGTTACCGATAAACCAGGCTGCTCCTTTGCCCGTCATGAGCTCAGCCACTGGTAAGCCACTAGCGCCAAGCTATCATTCATCTTATCAGTGTCATCTTGTGTTGTCATATCATGCATATCTATAGTTGGGCATGCTTCACTGGCTAGCACACTTATTTCGCCATTCGGGGCTGGGTTTAGAGGCCAGCCTTTGCTCTACATGTTTTTATGGGGTTAAAATATGCATGGATCTGTACTTGGTTGATCTCTCCCTAAATTTAAATAGCTCCATTTGCACGCTTTTGGTTGGCTATTTGGCTAAGGTATCAGAGCGAGATTTAAGGTAGCCGTGCTGTGCTTGATTGTTTTTTTCCATTTACAGTAGTTTCCCAGTTAGTGTGCAGTGAAGTTCTCGCTTACTCATTTAAACTTAACTCCAGATAGTGTTTGCATATGTTGGATTTAGTGATGGAAAAAATGATGCTTCATGAACCATTTGCTTTATTTTTTGACCCCAATAGACGGTGATCTTTCTCCAAAAAAGGGTATAAAGCATGCTCTGACACAAACCAATCGCATCATCAAGTGGGGTCAGAAAACACAGGAAATGGTTCATGAAGCATCATTTTGTCCGTCACTTATTTGATGTTGTGGAGATCCTTAAATATTTCTCAGTGTAAAAATTAAGAACATTGTAAAAGGCCAAAACTTTTAATACCTTAACTCAGCTCACCAACTGCCTTTATTGGGCTTGGGTGGGACCAGATGTTACAACGTTTCAAGTTGTGGTATGTCTGTCCTAGATGACAACACCAACATTGTGCTACACTGTGTCACTGGATATTGATAATGACAAAAGTATTCACCAGAGTGCTATGCAGTAATGATTGGGCCTCTGCTGTGCTGCTTTAAAGCTTTGTCTGTTGAAAGTAAGCTGACTGCTAACTTCTGTCTCAGGGCCGCTTCCTGAGGGTTGGGAACAGGCCATTACCCCTGAGGGAGAGATATATTACATCAACCACAAAAACAAGAGCACGTCCTGGTTGGACCCACGACTTGACTCACGAATCGGTGAGCTGAATTCAATTTTCAGACCTCTGACGAATTCATCTTTTAAAAATTGCTTTCCATAAAGTCCCAAGTGGAATGTGAAAATAACATCAAATAAGCGAATGACTGAATGGACCCTTGACTAATGAATGCTGTTGCCAAGGCACCAAGCTGAGGTAAAAATGGCACTGAATGGCTTTGGTTCAGCCTCTTCTATACGGTGCACATTATTAATTTATAATGTGTTTTTCACCCAGCGTTATTATTAATAATGATAAAATTATACCCACTATGGCCTATCCAATCATAAGTGTCATAAGTATATTATTTTCTAAGCTTTTCATAGGTTTTCTAGAGAAAATGTTAAGCCATGAGACTCTGCTCTCTGAAAGTTATTGAAAGAAATAAAGCCAACATATATAACATACAAATATAATGTCCTGTTCTTCATAGTACCTTTTATTTAAATCTAAAAAGATGATTTAAAAATCATTAAAAAATGCATGAATTAGTGAGGGAAAAAAAAGTTGTCTTGCCATAGAAAACTCTTAAGAATATTGTTTGGAAGCTGCGCAATACTCTGTCAAATTGCTTTCAGCTTCTAGTCTAGATTTGTAGATTTTCAGGTCAGTAGCCGCAGTCTGTATCATTTGATGTGTTCCTGGATGCGCAGATAATTACTATTGGTTTGGCGGGAAATAGTGTAACCTAGCTCTTTGTAACTAAATGGCCTTGGTGATACATACAAATTCATTGTTTTATTCTTTTAATTTATTGAACACTTAATTCCAAGGGATTACCCTATTTTGACAAATTCTTGCCTTCATACTAAAATCCATCCATCCGTCCATCCATTTTCCAACCCGCTTATCCTACTGGGTCGCAGGGGGTCCGGAGCCTATCCTGGAAGCAACAGGCACGAAGCAGGGAACAACCCTGGATGGGGGGCCAGCCCATTGCAGGGCACACTCACACACCATTCACTCACACATGCACACCTATGGGCAACTTAGGAACTCCAATCAGCCTCAGCATATCTTTGGACTGTGTGGGGAAACCAGAGTACCCGGAGGGGAACATGCAAACTCCACACACATGTGACCCAGGCTGAGACTCGAACCCAGGTCCCAGAGGGGTGAAGCAACAGTGCTAACCACTGCACCACCATGCCGCCCCTCATACTAAAATCTTTCTAGTAAAAACCTAAAAAGTATTTCCCATCAGGTTATGTTTGTTTCTTCTGTGTATTCAGCTGGAAATTGGCTTGGGTACCTTTGCATATTTTCTGGATTGCCGTAGCACTGAAGCCCCCTGCCGAGTTTTGCTGTTTACCCACTGCCTTAGTTAAACAGGTCAAATTGCTGAAGCCTGAACTGTTTTAATCTGGCAGCTAAATTAACCATTTATTGAACTTTTAAACTGAGTCTGTGGGTCAACATTGCTGTCTACAAAAAGCAAAATAAAATTCTTTAAATTCTTTAAAGAATATTACATTTCTACATTTTACTGCCATCTGTTGCTAGTGTGTATAATCTATATAAGCCTAATGCGTAATATGTATATGGCCATTCAAACTACAATTAAAACAGAACAACCGATAAAGCATTAGGACTCTAATAAGTTTTAATCTTTTAGGAAGTGTGAAACCTTGGAAGGCATTAGTCTTTGGACTTTAGAAAATGTTCCCACCTACTTTGGAAGTTATACTAAAAAATGAGAGCAGAATCACAAACATTGCATGAAGATCAAGAAAGGTGAATAGCTATCTTTTAGCAGCGCTAAAGTAACCATGATTTTAAAGCAGTGGTCACCAACTGGTAGATTGAGCTGCATTTGAAATGAGACCCCCACCCCCCACCCCCGACAAATTACATTGGAGGCAGTGCACCTTGGCTTTATGTTGCTGGTGGAATTTGCCCCGCAGGAAAAAACATTTGGGAACCCTGATTTAAGTCTTGTAGATGAATTAAGTCTTATGGCATCTTACATAGCCATGCAGGTGCACATCAGACTCAGTTCAGGGAATGAGGATCAGCATGTTTCATCAGAAAGACCAATTTTACATACTGTATGTGTTTTACAGCAACATGGAATAAAGAAACTTAAAATTAAATAATAGAGAGAAAATAGAGAGAAAATTACAAACATCGCTATTTTAAAAGTTAAATTATGATATACCCCTCAATTAAATAAATAACTGTATTTTGCTCAACCATTATCCATCCAACCATCGTTTATCTATACCGCTTAATCCGTCTGGGTCGCGGGGAAGCTGGAGCCAATCGCTCAACCATTAATATCCTTAAATTATACAAAATTCAGGTAACTGTCAAAATAATGACTGCATCCAAACATAAAGCAAAACCAGCCTCCCATAAAAAAATAATAGTTTTGTAAAGGGGTTTAAAAATTAGCCTGACACCTCTGTTTTATATGCATAACCTTTTATCATATGAGTCACATGGAAAGAAAAACAGACCCCGGCAGAACAAAAATGTTTTCAAGAAACAAAACTGAGGCATGGATTTCATTTTCACACACTAAACAGTAAAAACATCCAGTTGAAAAAAAATGAAATTGATAAAATATGGAACAGATGCATGGGATAATCATTCTCATCACCTGATGTTCCCATAGTCCTGGCTTCTTCCTGTGACTATAAATTGACTTTTCATTTATACGAGAGTAGAAAATCACTCGAAATAAAAATTGTCCATAAATTCACTTCTAGTGTGAGTTTTTTTGCCCTGAATGTTGGATTTATTGTGGTTTTCAACATTTATGTTATTTCTGTGGAAAAACATTAGATATAAAGTACTGTGCAAAAGTCTTAGGCAGTGAAATGAAATGTTTAAAGATATTTATCTGGGTAGTAAGTGTGCATTTGATTAGAAAAAAAACTAACATTAGAACATATGCAAATTAAGAGTAACAAAAACTAACAAGGATGTCTTCTGTTTTCTGAAAAGTCACTGATATCCTGCTGGATGGCTAGATGAACGCGACTTCAGTTCCCAAACCTCTCCTCAGGGGCACCTCAGCCGTTTCTTGTTTTTGTTAAATTTCACCACCAGCTCAGTTAATTTATTAATTTAGTTTAAAAAGTCAATGAGGTACTGGGATGTATATGTAATAGATAATTGTGTTTAATATTAAATGAACTTTGATGCGACTGTGTCTAAATATAACTATCCAGCTCGTTCATAACCCTCAATTACTGACAAAGGTAATAATCAAACTTTAACAATAGGAGTGCATTTGACCGAAGGGAAATGGAAGTGCTGGCAATACTGCGGAGTAACTGGTTCTCCGTGTGCGGCTGTGAACGCAGACCCGAGTCAGGCAGGACTGAGCCTTTGCCAAGGTTTTTCTGCTGTTTCCCAGTTCTTAAACTGTTCCAGACTTTTCCTTTCGACAATATAAAATCTGCATGGGGGCAGGGGAAGACGAGGCTGCAAAGGTAGAACCATAGAAAGGATTAAGTGGAACCTGAAGGAACTCACAAGATATTTGTTTAGCCACGAGGTGCAGCTTTGGTAGGGTTTGGATTGAAGGCTGGTCAATCAGGAAATGTCGTTGGTTGGGTCACCCCCTGCTTTACGTCTGCTAAAGTATTACAGCACAAAACACACACAAGTACTTTGTTTAATATGACGGAACTGTCAGTGTACCTCAGCACAGCATTTTTTGAGAAGATATAATCACAAAAAAAACACCGGTACAAGGAGAATGTACACATTCCCATGTAATATGTCAAAAATATATTTTGAACGTGGTGAAGGGCAAGGGATGATATGAATTTAGCTATATAAATCAGCCTTATGAAATTCATCTTAAAACTCATTTCTGAATTCATTGAATTTGAAAGAGTTCATTTTTAATGAAGTTGCAGCGACAGTTAGAATAAAAGTGGTTTAAGAGGATTTCAACTTACAGGCAGATACAGAATCTCAGATCCGCAGCTAATTTTCAGCACAGCTATATACACATATAATATTAATTAATTTAATGCAAATTGAGAAGGAAATTCACAAAATCATTGCCATAGATCAGAATGAGCAACAGTACAAGAAAGTGTTTATGATGTGTGCTGATGAAAATTCAGGTGTTGAACAAAAAAAAAAAACTAATATTTAAAGACAAACTCCATCTTGTATCATTTTTAGAATGTAATGGTTAATTGTTTGGCTAAGTTTTGGGTGGTCTATTGTAACCCTTTTTAATTTTTTTTTTTATAAGCCCTGTTATTTTTGGGTCATTTAGTATAATGCAAATATTAACCGGAATGCATCTGTAGTGCTATACCAGAAATGTCTGCACATGGTATTATACTGACCTCTGGAGATGGTCAGTGATATTGCACTATGAGTACAGGCCAAAAACCGCTGCTCTCTATGCTAAAAAGCCAAATGATTTTTATAGCCTTTACCTTGGTGTATGTTGTCCTTCATGTGTATGTGTGTGTGTGTTTGTAATGTTAGCCATAAAATGTGTTAAGAAAAAGCAGTTACATTTTGACCAAATATTTTCAGCTGTATCTTGCATTTTTGGTTATTTTGTTCTGCATACATAATAACCAAAAGGGCTGATATAAAAATGGTGTACATATACCAACTAGGTCCATGTGCATTTAAATTCTGCATTAAAAGCCCAAAGCAGTGATATAGCTTTGAAGATTGCAACAGCATGTGATGAACCTGCACCATAATCATCTAGTACGTATGCACACCACAAGCAAACTATGCTGCAAAATTATTCCAAGAAGTATGCTGCATGATTCCACAATTGTAGTAGTAGTGGTAATGCTTTATTTGATGGGACACAAATACTTAGTAATAGTTATTACTGAAGTACAAATTGTTAACAAATCATGAACAAATATAGTCACTACTTGAGATAAAAGATGCGTCATGATTCATTTATGATGAACACACATGATATCACTACTTTACTTGTGTAATTCATTAAATGTTCCTTCAGTAGTTCACAAAGGTCTTCAGAACTAAAATACAGTAACAAATACAGAAACTGCTTGAAGTAAAACATGCATAATGATTCATTAATGATGAATTAACATGAGATCAATATGTAACTAAGATTTAATTCGTGGTTACTTAGAATTAAGTGATTAGTTGTCATTGCTGACACACCACAGCACAACAGCAAAATGTGTCCTCTGCATTTAACCCACATGTGACATTGTGACATAGCAGGGGGCAGTTAATTCAGCGCCCGGGGAGCAGTGCTTAGGGGGCGGTACCTGGCTGGTTGGGGATTTGAACCTGCAATCTTTCAATTACAAGTGCGCTTCCCTAACCATTAAGCCCTCAATGCATAAATAATAGTAAAATACTATATTATTTGTGCCCCGTCAAGTGCAATGTCACCGTAGTAGAAATATAATAATAATAATTAATTGCTTTGGCCAATTAGAAAATGGTGACCTTTGAGATACAATATTGGCAGTCATTATAACATTTATGGAAGCAAATTATCCTTGGGGAAAAACAATTCTCCAAACAGAAAACTGATTGAATGAATCGGGTGTCAATCATTCCGCAGCTTTTAACTGTCAAAATCCTTGGTTTTTAAGGATTTATGAAGGTACCTTAAAATGTACAGCTGCTTTACAGTCTGTGTTTATGGACACTTCCTCTCATACTGCTTATTCCTTGTATTGGGATTTTGAGTTTTTTTCTCTATTGGATATTCTTATTGAAAGCATTAATTTATGGTGAAGTACTTGTTTATTTTCCAGCTCTTGCTCATAGGGTGGAAAAATACAGATTTTTTTTCATGTATTTAAAACGTTTTTTTAATCATTTATCTATCTAATATGAGTAACTAAAATAATACCATTTTATAGCAGTGGAAAGGATGTCAGCTAAGATTTTATTTTCTGAAAGCTGTGCACAATGCACGCTGCTAGGTTAACATGGATCACTGTTACATCAGCACCAAGCACACATTCTGTTTCTTCCTGCTTTTGCAGCACAATGATTGACACCCGGCTCATCCAATCAAGTGCAAGGACCAATTTTCGTCATTGCATCTTCTCTTTGTGTTTTTGCTTAATGTTAAGTGACTCATTACAATGTTGTATTTTTTTAAATATTGTTTTGTTTTTGTGCTAATTTGTCTTTTTTAGTTTTGTTGTTGAATTTTGTGAACTGTTTTAAAAAATGATTTCTATTCACTCAAGTTTTTCACTGTGGTCTTTAAAAAAAAAAAAAAAAAATCATAGCTTCATAAAAATGAGTATGCCCCTCACTTATTGGGGGGGGGGGGGGATGGATCAGTCCTGGATAATTAAGGGGGTGTCTATGTTGTCATGAATGTAAATATTCATTGTACAGGTTCTGAAAACTGTTGTTGGAAATTAGATGAGTATTTACTTAGATCAAGTATAACATTTAATTTTGTTCAATACTATTTCAGTGAGAGAGAGAGAGAGAGCATGTACTAGACTGGGTAAAACAGTTAATTGTGTAATTTTCATAGCTGAGCAGTACTGGGAAATGGCTTTACTAATGAGGAAATAATCACATTTTAATTATATCCAATTCTTGCATACACAGTAAAGACATTGCATTCTTGCGTAATTAATATTAGCTAATTACATGAACAGTCACATAATGAGTTACTGCATTCCTTAATGTCACAACTGAATATCTCCCAACTTTATCTTTGTTTTCATTCATACTGCAGAAAGTGTCATTGTAATAATTTTTTCTGAATTAATGTGAATTATTTCAACCTTTTGAAACGTATATGCGACTTTATAT
>JAODJW010000038.1:6947385-6994333 GCA_026777045.1 Hyperopisus bebe
ATTAATATGTATCTCATAACAAACTTACTGATTACCAATTTCTTGGGAGTTATTATCCATTTGTATTTCATATCTTGCTGTGTTTTTGTAATTGTACATTTTATGATATTGTTACTTTTGAGCTTAACCTGAAAAACGATGCAGTTTTGTCAAGGTACCGAAGCGTGTCTCCTTAGAATTGAGAACATTGTTCTTTAAATAACAAAATATGATGAAATATTAAAATAATATCACCTACAGTATCATGTTACCCTGCAATGATATTCTTGTGTCTGACCCTTTGAAAAGAGCCTTGTACTTATGAAATATAGAAAATTTGTGTGTTATATTTGTTTTTATCTTTAACATTTCTTAAGAATTTAAATAAAATAAATATTACTGTAATATCAGTATTAATATAGGCCTAATTATTCTTTCTTGGAGGTGATTTCACAAAAATGATTTTAAATTACATTTTTAGATTATCAATATAAAACATTTTATATAACAGCAACTAAAAGATTTTTGTATTGGAGTATTTTGCTTTATTTTCTTGAATATAACAGTAATCAGTGATGCACGCTAGATGCTAGGTTAAGTGTTTTAACAGGTTTTGCTGGAATCGTCATTCACCAGGATGTTTCTAAGTGAGTTGTACTTTATGTATGCAATAAGCCATATATACAGTCAGGCCTGCTGCAATGTGAATAATGCGTTCCTGAAAAATGTCACATTCACTAAAAGCACCTACTAAACCACACATATCCAATAGGGAAAATCGGGTTAGGGGAATGTGACTCCAAAACTTAGCAACTTACAGCAAACAAGAAATGAATGAAATAATAAAAAGAAAAGCAAATGGGTACTAATGTAATTATATTCATTCTAAATAAAAAATGATAATACGTTAATAGATTATATCATAAACATCTCCTATGGGTCTTATAAGTCTCACAAGAATTCCCCAGTAACCTCTTCAACTGAACTTGCTGATTGAGTCGAAAGTAGTGATGTCCAATATAATGCTTCATGAACCATTTGCTGTATTTTCTGACTTCACTAGATGGTTTACTTTGGGGCATGCTTTGAGCCGTTTTTTGAACAGAGAGCACCACCTAGTGGGATCAGAAAATACAGCAAATGGTTCATGAAGCATTGTTTTGCCCATTATTAGTTGTGAGTAGTGAGCCACAGCCACCATGCATGCATACAGCACAAATACAATGGATTGCAGTGTGTAGAGGGACACTGAATGCAGGGCACAGACACAGTCTACAAAAAGCACGTGTAAGTGAGCTAAAAAGGTTGTGATGTATTTTTTTTATAATAATTTGTCAAGTAGTTTTAGAATCTAAGACTTTGACCGGTGCAATGCATGGATACACAAAATTTTTTGATTCTTTTAGATTTGAAAATTGGTTATATCATTTCACAATCATTGACTTGGATAGCTGTTTTTGCATGCGAGTAGTGCTTCTGGCTAAGACCATATTGCGCTGTAGTTCATGTAGTGCTTTTCTCTCAGACTAAAAAATCTCACAAACAGAAATGTGATTCCGAGTTGTATTGAACTTGGGTACTAATGTATGTATTGCTAGAACAGATTTGTGGTGTAAAATCACGCATTGTAGCAGGACTGACTGTACCACAGAACTATTGAGTGAGTCATTTGCTATAAGATGACACCTGGAAATGATAATATCTCACATGCCACATGGGTCCCTCTGTTTTTCAGTGCTGAGCTCACAGAGGGTCGGCCAGAGCACCCCCGAGAAGCTAACCAGCAAGAGTCAGAGTCAGGTGAGGATTCAGCAGATGCAGATGGAGAAGGAGAGACTGAGGCATGAGCACCAAGAACTGCTGCGTCAGGCACAGACCCAGGTCAGAGCTTAGCTTTTCATTTATTATTATCTTCCTCTGTTTATGAAGGTGGTGAACCCAGATTATTAGTGATGTCGCCAAAATGACACTTCATGAACCATTTGCTATATTTTTCGACCCCACTAGATGGTGCTCTCTGTTCAAAAAAGGGTTGAAAGCATAGCAAACTAAGAGCACCATCTAGTGGGGTCTTAAATTCTACATTTAAATGTCTTCAAAAGCAAAAACCACATTTGCATCCAGATTTTTCACGATATTCAAAACTAAACTACCATCACCATTCACAGATCACATACTTCTCATTCGTAATGATTGGCATAATTTTGTCCTATTTTCTGCCTGTGAATTTTTTCACACTAAAGTTTTCACCCCGATTCTTTGTGTCAGTGGATCTCTCCTTTTTCGCTTTCTTGATGTGTGGTTACACTTCCAGGAACCTTCAGCATTGAGGAACCAGAACCAACTTGCAGCGAGCCTGGAGCAGGAGGGCAGCGCGCCAAATGCAGGTTCCTCCTCAGGCGTGTCGCAGGATGCTAGGACCATGACCACTAACGGCTCGGATCCATTTCTGAACAGGTGAGTCTTTGTTTCAGCCATCTTACGCACAGATGCTTGGAAGAAGAGAAGGGATGAAGGCATGGGTAGTATCTGTAGAGAAGTCAAGAAAGTCAGGAGACTGGAAGTCAGTTATCAGGCCAAATGTCTTGAACCACTTATTTTTGGCGAAAGAACTCTTAATTCACCTTAATTCAGCTGGTAATATTGTGGGCTTGCACCCTCAGGGTTGTGGGTTTGATTCTTGCTCCGGGCTTTGGCAGTCCAAAAATGTGCCACAATGGTGTCTGTAAATCTCTCACAGTTACACTGGAGAATCTCTCACAGTGTGTGCTACTCACTGGACTGACATTATGTTCAGGGTGTACCTTGTCTCAAGCCCTGAGGTTCCTGGGACAGACTCACCTATACCTTGCATTGAGTAAACGGTTATGGAAGTTGGATTTATGTGCACTAAATAAATACTATGTTCTGTTGGCTGTTGTGGATTTTTTAACAGTATCAGTAACAGTGTAACAGTGTTCTCTAGTGGTATTCCAGTGTCCCATTTCTTCAGATGTAATTATGGACATTTTTCTCTGCACCTTGTTTTAATTCTCAACTTTTATACACAAGTAAATACTTTTATGCTCAAGTCAGTCTAAGTAATGTGGAAAAAAATTGGTTTGATTCTCACTGAGAGGAAAAGTGGTGAAGGTCTGCTAAAGACATTCAACACAATGAAGCTGTGATTTATGGAGCTCGCTTTCTGAATCTCTGAGCTTCTGTAGCCATGTTTCTTTTATGTTTCCATATCATCTTGAGACATTACAGCCAGTTGTCTGGCAGCAGTTCCTGGCTGGCCATGTTTGCCATTCCTTCTTTGCTGTCTTCCTTAAAGACGACTGTGTGTCTCTCTGCAGTGGCACCTTCCACTCCAGGGATGAGAGCACAGACAGCGGTTTGAGTGTCAGCAGTTACAGTGTCCCCCGCACCCCAGACGACCTCCTCAACAGTGTGGAAGAGATGGAGACAGGTGTGTTTCCCACCATGAAGATTAATAGTCGATGGGGCATCACCATGTGCTGCATTATTCTCTCAAAAGGTTTATTGACATTTACAATTATGTCATGTAACCTTGCTACTATACTATAGTTGCTAATTATTCACTTAAGATAACATGCGTGGGACATGTGTCTTAACTAAAAACAATGACATTTTCAGAAACCTTAGTAGGTCAGTAAGTTGTGTTCCTTGTGAAATTCCTATTGCAGTTTTTTTTTTAGGGAAAACACTCTAAAGGTAGTACCACAGGGCTTATAGTGATTTTTTTGGTGCACTACAGGTGACTCTGCTGCTGTAACTCCCATGGCAACACAACAGAGCGTTTTTCCCAACTATCTGGATACCATCCCTGGCACCAGCGTGGATCTCGGCACCCTGGAGAGTGAGAGCATGGCGATGGAGAGCGAAGAGCTCATGCCCAGCCTGCAGGAGACGCTCAACTCGGACATACTTAATGACATGGAGTCCATGCTGGCTGCCACCAAGTGCGATAAGGAGAGCTTCCTAACATGGCTATAGAGAGAGGTATGAACTGACCTCCAGTTCCCCACATCCATTTATGGCTAAACCCACATCTTCCCCAGATTGCTGCCACAGCACCTCTGAAGAGCCCGGAATACCCCCCCCCCCCCCATGTCCCATCGCCCGAAGACGTTTAGCATTTTCAGTTGAAAGCAAATTATAGCAAAATGAGAAACATAACTGCAGATCAAATGTGGGGTGTGGATTATAAGTGTTTCTGTTTACTTAGCCTAGATGATATAACTTAGTACTAGTAAGTTCTACAGAACACAAGTTTTTCATATATATATATATATATATATATATATATATAATGTTATATTTCTCTGTCTACTGGCAGAGAGTTTGGTTGGGATATAGGCTGTGGGTTTTATTTTACGTCTGCTGCAGCAGTTCTTAGTTCCCATGTTCTTAGTTCCCATGCCATTGCTTATTAATGATATACAATCATATTCCTGTTGCATTTTTAAAATGTAACGATTTCTGTGACTGGAATATTAACTCTTATTATGAAGCCCTCATTTATTCTTCAGACATTTTTATGTTCATCTCATTTTATCTCTGTAAATTTTGCATGTTACTTAATGTTTAACATCATTTTCTCCTAAAAGATTATATTGTTATTGTTATTTTTTTTATTCTTTCATGTGTTCTTGTCTCATTCACCTTTCCGTATTTAGCATTTGCATTGACTGGTGGGTAGATATTGGTGGATGTTTTTAAAACCTTCTTCTGGCCACCTGCTGCTTCTGCATCATCTCCAGAGATCTGTCACTTATTGCTACCTTAGCTCCATGTTTTTGACAAATGAAACAGACTTTCAGATTGTTTTCCTTTATGGTGAGGAAATAGGTGAAAAGAGCTCTATTTGCTCAGTGTAATTGTATTCACATGACTTTCATGGTTGTGCAGATGTGTGCAGCCCTGTATTTACAGAAAGACTATGCGAGTGAATTGAAATATGATATCATGGTTAATTAGCTGAGCTTCGATGTTAGTTCTATAACAACATATCCTCAGGATTTTTATCTTGCTTTCCAAAGACGTTTTTATTTTCCATAGTGAAATAGAACAACAAAAAATATTTATTGATCTCATAAGCTAACAAATCAATGTTCGGATTTGTGTCTTTCATTGTGTTGAAGCACAGATCGTGTACTTCGTAGTTGGCACTCTATGTCGGTAGCGTTATATGAACTTTTTCTGACAAGATGGCTGCATTCAGTGTTTAAGTGTTTAGAGTCTGGATATAGTGTTATAAATGCACCATCTATTACTGTGTTTACATTCCTGTCTTTTAAGGTGTAACGGTTTCTGTATGTTAAAAATTGCTAAGAATAATACTAAGAATACTAATTACAGTTGGATGTTTACAAGGTGACAACACTAATTGCTATCGGTAGCTGGTGCAGTTTCCTCAAAGCCAGGCATAGTATGAATAAACCATTTGTTATACTTAATTGGATGCAAAACAGCAGAATCCCATGTATGACTGTTTTTTGCACATTTTGGATTTTTATAAGAAATGAAATAAATCCACAGCTGCCAAGGTGAAACGCAATGAACATTATGCATTAAGACTATGAATTTTCTACTTCTCAGTTATTGTTGACTTTAGTTGTGGGAGAACTGGAGTTAAACAATGTTACTACAAATTCATGTTTTAATTTTTTTTATACAGTGCTGGTTTTGCACATTTCCAGAAAACATTCACTTAACTCTTTTTGTCATGAAAGCATGCTTCTATACATAGTAGTGATATTTACCAAATATACTATGGATTTTGTATTTAATGGAAACAGTAGTTGTATGTTGATGTCATAGTGTCACTCTGTAGACAGAAAACAAGTTTACTCACAACATGGGTCTGTTTAATTATGTAAAACTCATAGGTAAGTACTTTGTAACGTTGGGAATTTTGAGGGAGTACTTCATTATTTCGAGAGAGTACTTCATTGTAATGTCATAGGCCAAAGGGAGTCAGCTTTGTTGGGCCTGTTCCCATTTCTGCTAATAGGAAGATTTTTTTTTATTAATGTTGTCTCTAGAACCTTCTTCTAATAAGATTGAAAAGTTTTTAATAAATCTTTGTTAAAATACGTGGATCTCATATTGCTGTTAAATATATCATCATTTATTGATTCTAAATGTTTGGTGAATCTGTCCATCTGCAAAACGCTTCTTTTGGTGTATTTATGTATGTAATATATCTACACATATATATGCACACAAATTTGGTGCATTTTTGCTGCTTGGATTATATCTTCTAAAACAACAGAAATAAATGGTATAAAACGTATTTTAAAAATACATGGCGATGAAATTCAAATTGAGTAGATGAGATTTTATAGTATTAACAAACTATTTCTCCACCCATGTGATAAATTGTGAGTCCAGACATTTCAGATATCAGCTATTTGATCCACCTGAGCCATTGAGACGTTTAAAAAATCTTTTTTTTTTCCACAGGAAAAAAAATGTCATTGAAATTTGTGTAACAGTCTTATGATTCTTCAGAAACAGACTATAAATGCAAGCCATCAGGAAGTGCTGTCCCTTGGGGGCACATTGAGAGATCACCAATGCTGCTCATAATTAGGCCAGACTGCCTGCTTGCAATGAGAGGACAATACTGCAGTGAAGGATGCATGGAGGGCAATATTTAGTTCTACAGGGGTTAAGACATAAATTCAGCGTTGCCAATTCATGCATCTGGCCTGACGCTCACGCTTTCAGACTCTCACACTCATGCAAGAAATCTTACAGCAAATCTATATTATTCCATTATAAACCGAAAATTACCTACATCAGAAGTGTTGGGGTAGCTTGCAAACCCTACAGACTATTTACAAGGTAATAAAACTGTTACATACATGTAAACGCGTGTGCAGGCTTGACTCAAATTGAAAATGTCATATAAAATCATTACAACAACAGGGGAAGTCAGATTGTCTTCCAGCAAAGCAAGACCTTTGTCCCCTTAGTGCACAAAGAAACACAACAATTTCATTGCTAAAATTCCAGCGAACTGTTGGTTGTGGAATGTGACTGTCCATCAATCCATTTTCATATCTTCAAGAAAATAGTAGCTGCAACATCTGATCATTGGTTGAATTATTGCCACAATGAAAGGAAAATCTTACCTCTGCCCTGTTTATCTTTTGCTGGCCATGTATTACTTTGACTGTGTATTTTGTTGTATAAGTTTAACATAATTGTGTAGCTAAGTGGCCATTTTGGGCTGATTTCTGTGTTCTGGTTTAAATTGTGATTGGTGCATACATATTGTTCCTATCCAGCAAATGAATCGTTTTGTTTAATTAGTTTGACCCATTGTCTGAAGTTGCAAGGAAGTGATGTTACTACAATTCCTGACCAGGATTCATACAGTACACACTCAAGTGTTAATTTAAGAGCATTGCAAATTGCAATCTAACAGCTCTAGCTTTCTGACTAATTGCTTGGGCTGGTTAAACTGGAGGTGAGGAACTACATTATATTGCATAATGATAAACTTCTGTACAACCTCTAAGTTGTACAGATTCAGTTAAACAGGAGCCCTTGATCTGAATTGACTTAACAAGATGACATTGTACTAGTTTGTAGACACCTTTGCAGAACCTGAGCTGAGATTAAACAAGTTTCAAAATCTGTCTGCGGATATCATTTTATTGACCAAAACTGAATTCTGTGCTACATCAAAATCTGAAATGAACAAGTCAAAAGGAAGAAAGCCTAGAAGTAATCACAATGACCCTAAATTAATTAGACATAATTAAAGAATTAGAAATTGACAACCAAATTAAAACAATTTGAAGTAAGATTTAATTTCATTTGATTTGAATTCAGTTAAAATCAGTTTAATTTAAAATTCAGTTTGGTTCAGTTAATTCAATTCAATTCAATTCAATTCAGTTCAATCCTATTCAATCCAATCCATTCCAATCCTGTACAACTTTATTGTCATTATAGTATACAAAGGAACACATATAAATGAGAAATATCTTGTTACTCCTAGAGCTGGTACAGCAAATTTACAATAGAATAACAGAATAGAGAATAGAGATTTAAAGCACAAGTAACTTTTTCAGAAGTGAACACAGACAGAGATACATGTTTTCAGTGCCTTTAGCCCAGTTAGCTTCCGTCATTGGGCCAATGTCTGGACCACCATGACTCAGGCACGCACCACTTTGATCTATCTCATTTTTCAGCAGAAAATCCAGTGAATACCATAATTTCCCCAAGGATGATGATAATACACAAAGGATATTGAAATTTAATTTGTATCCTGAAGAGGCTAAAGATCAGCTAGAGTGGGTGATAAGGAGAATTTTATTGTAAGCGTCACACTGTGTAGCAGTGAGATCATGAGAAATCCCCAAGGAACCCAGCTTGGGACCTTGGCGGAGTATATATCCTAGCTCCGGAAGTGGGACAAAAATAACCTGTCTGCAGCTGTGATGGTCATCTATGTTAAGTAATAAAAAAAATAAACAAAAACATTTGCCTTCCCATGACCTTGTCTTTGACTTACCTCAACAGATCTGCAATGCTAACAGCCTCTACAGTTTTATAGCTAGTGTCATAACTACGACCTAGTGTTGCTCCCTTTAGCAAATTGATATTGATTTGGAAAAATTTACACAGGCACACTTGCTTTGCTATACAATCAGGCGTTTCTTAAAGACAGGGATATGTTCTGAAAAATGAGCTGTTAAGCGATTTCAAACATCGTAGATAGCATATTGTTTTACAGTAAACTTTTTTTCTAAGTAGAAAGAGTGCACTCCAAAATAACGATAAAAAGTACATATACCAAATAAACCAGTAATATATTGTTTTATTATCATTATCAGTGTATGCTATACTTTTATACCACTTTGCACCAGTATCACCACAAACGTGCGTAATCCACTTCGCTGTGGCGTTACGATGGCTATATGCTTCATTACAGCCTTATTGAACCACCGTTGCATACGTGGTCTGTCGTTGACCGAAAGGTTATGTGGCACGTGACTGTAGTATTGAACCTGTACACAAGATTTAATCTAACATAACTGAGATCTGTCATTTGTCTCCCGTCCACGTCTGGGTTAAGAGGGTAAAAAATAACTGAAATATGATTTCTCTACTTTTCGGTTATTTACTGAATAATGAGAATGACAAAACCTAAAAAATCCTATTCAGTTGAACGTGACGTCATGTTATCAGTCTTGGAAAATAGAGAGCTGGCTTTTCTTTTGTGTTTGGAAGTAATTATATATGTCAAACTACCAAAGATGCTTGGTTCTTTGCACAATCTTCCCCAGGAAGTAGCGCTATTGCAATATTTTCCCACGCATCATCACGAGATTACGAGAACGGAACTCAAGTTCACAGCAAGTTCCAGCTTAAGACCCAAAGGAATCTCCCTGTCTGCTTTCTGTCACTTGGCTATGTCATGTTTTATATAACCCAGGTTTCCAATCTGCACAAGGTCACTCTTTAGAAGAATAGCCCACAATATATCAGAAAACATACAGCACTGTGCAGAAGTCTTCGGCAATCAAAGACAATGTTTAAAGCTGTTTATCTGGATAGTGAGTGCATATTTGCTCAGAACATACTATGCAAACGAAGAGTAACACAATAAAAAACAAGCAATAATTTCTTGTATTCTTCAAAAGGTTACTGATATCCTGCTGGATTGGCTAGATGTACACTGCTCCATGTATGCAGTAAATTTCACCACCAAGTCAATTAAATTGATTACTTTTAAAAAGTGAATGAGGTATTGATTAGCTATATGGGATATGCTAAGTGGTCAAGTAAGAAAAAAATACATCGATGTATTAAACGCTTGCTGTACAGACTTTAGGAGAGGTTTAGAAATGGCTGAGCTAACAAAATTCGACGCGCATAACATTTATAGCAACATGAAGGTTGTTTAAATATTTTCTTTTACTGCCTACGACTTTTGCACAGTACTGTATATATTTCAAAAATAAGGGAAACACAAAATAGGTTTTTTTTTCAGTCCTACATCACCAAGGGTTCAACTGAGACTTTCATTGTCACCAGTTCTCAAAAAATTTAACACTTCAGAACATAGTGAATATTTTTCAGTATTTTTCAACTTCCTCAATATGGTGATGAATGACTCACAAATACACTTGTTCTCATTATTGCGAGGCAAAAAATATCTTTGCCTATGTGATAAATGAAAATTTATTTAAGACCTTATGGTGTACTTAAGTATGAAGTCACACCTATGAAGTCAGTAGACGGACTGGGAGAGCATGGGAGGGTCAGGAGGTCATTGGAAAGCGGTGTGCGGTGAACTGGATATCAATGTAAGATCCAAGGTCCAAATCTTTAGAGTCCTGGTGCTCCCTCTCTGGCTGTGAGACATGGACTCTAACTAGTGAGCTGAGATGAAGACTGGACTCCTTTGGTACTGTGTCTCTTTGGAGAATCCTTGGGTACCACTGGTTTGACTTTGTGTCGAATGAGTGGTTACTAGAGGAGTCCGGAATGAGGCACATTACCTGCATTGTGAGGGAGCATCAGTTACGGCACTATGGCCATGTGGCGTTTGCCTGAGGGTGATCCAGCTCACAGGATCCTCATTGCTGAGGACCCCAGCGGCTGGACCAGGCCAAGGGGATGCCCACGTCACACCTGGCTACGGCAGATAGATGGCAACTTCTGGAGGATGGGGCTGGACCATGTGTTGGCCTGGGGGTGCGGCAACACTCTGTACTAGTGCCTGCTCCCCTACCAGAGGTGGGTAATTCAGGTCAAGAGAGTAAAAGTACGGACCAAAGTTTT
The DNA here is from genome assembly GCA_026777045.1 of Hyperopisus bebe. Lineage (NCBI taxonomy): Eukaryota > Metazoa > Chordata > Actinopteri > Osteoglossiformes > Mormyridae > Hyperopisus > Hyperopisus bebe. Next base: position 6,958,180 of record JAODJW010000038.1, read on the forward strand.
GTTTCAACCAACCAGTTGAGTATAAACAGTCACAGAGTATTCAACTGGTTTGAGGAACCAAAAATCTTGGTCTGGTCATTGTCAACACACCACCGCACACAGTGCGCAACAACGAAATGTGTCCTCTGCATTTGACCCATATGTGACTTTCGTGACATAGCAGGGGGCAGCTAATTCAGCGCCCGGGGGTGGTGCCTTGCTCAGGGTACTTGAGCGGTGACTTGCTGGTGGGGGATTCGAACCTGCAATCTTTCAATTATATGGGCGCTTTTCTAACCATCAAGCCACCACTGCCCACCACTTTTACTCTCTGGACCTGCAATGTCCACCTCTGTCCCCAAGTGGACCTGACCTGACCTGGTAATCCCATATGGATATGATAACATTCAAAATGATGGAGCGAGTCAGTAAACTTCAGCCTGTTTGTGGCTGCTTGAATCTTCTGTCATAATTTATCATCCACGTGTATAAACAGCGTCAGCTGTTTGCAAACAGTAGTTCTTTGTGTTCATAGGTATTATAAATTTGGATTTCGCTACAGCAATGTGCATGCACCCATCTTCATGACCTTTAGCTGGCTTCATTCTGGGCTTTTTGCCATGGCTCCATAATAAGGCAATCTATTTAAACGCCTCTAGGAGGAATCGCAAAGCCTGGCTCTATGTGTGGAGTTTGCATGCTTACTGGGTACTCTGGTCCCCTTGTACGTTCCAGTAACAGGCATTTAGGTAAACAGCCCAGAATGTGATTATATGTATGTATATCACAACAGTTTTTATATTATATATAAAAGCTTTTTCTGATTTTGAGAATGCTATGTATTTTATAGCAAATTACTCCATAACATTTTCTGGGCCACCCCCTACCTGCATTCAGAGGCACATTAACGTAGTCTGAGGCCTCTGGGCTTTTTGATAAGATGCTGAAATTCAAACATATAAGAAAACTTCCATACAAATCATTACATGCAGGTGAGCAAAGTTAAACTGGAAATGACTGCTAAGACTAAGCTGCCTATATACCAAAGTTTTCTTTGAAAGTCATAAGATTCTAATAGTAAGGTAATGAGCAGACCTGGTTCCGCGAAAGGATTTGAACTCCATCCCACTACAGCTGTCATCCTCCAGTGTGTGTGGACTGGGGGCTGCGAAAGATGGGTGGTCTAGAAGATGGAGAAATGAGAGAGTCTGGGGAGGCTGAAAGTGGTGACTAAAGGAGGAGAAGGCTGAATTGGCAAGCAAGAAAGTGAATTATAGTGAATAATAGTGCATGAATAGGAGAAGGGAAAACAGAACCTTGGTAGAAGGTGGAAGAAATTTTAGGTAGCATTTGTACCCCATGATAAGAGGAACAGGAAGGGAGAGAAAAGACAGGTTGAGAAGTGAAAAAGTGACAAAGGAGATGAAGGTGGGTGACTGCTGCAGTTTCCGATGAAAAGTTCAGATCTTATATGACGATAACGGTCCTGGACAAGTGATCCATCATGAACGGATACTGAAAACAGTCAAAATAAACCGTTTAAATGTTCTTTTAAAAGCAGTCAAGTATATATTTCCTTTGTCATTTAGTTTGTATGCCAGAAAAAATGTACTCTTTCATAAAAAAATTAACGCAGATTTATTACTGTACTGTGCAATAAAGTTGTCAATGAAACACCTTAAATTCATGATAGATTGGTCTCCCCTGCCTCATACCCCCCTTTGGTGTCCCATGCTGCCTAGGAAAGGGAAGGCTCTAGAAGCGCTAGAACCCCGTGGATGAAATTTTTATAAATGGCAACCACAGATTAATTTTTTCCTACGGAAGATTCATTAGATCTGAGCGCTTATCGGCCATTGTAAAAAATAATATATTCCCTCAATGACGAAGCAGAACTGCCAGAGAGTGATTTTTCAATTAGTTCTTACAAACGATTTCAAATGCAATTCGTTTCTCTGTCTGTGTTTTATGTAGACAGGGGGTTGGTGCTATCATTATAGATACAAGATAGTTTGGGTCAAATTTCTATACAGTATGTAGCTAGAGGTGTGTGACAAAGGGAACTGACACAAGCAGCAATTGTGTGTTTGTCTAACATTATTTTCTATAACGATGGATTTCACATCGCTGACTAAGACGTTTCATAGCTTGTGAAGTTAAAATAGAAACTTGCCTCGTAAATAAATAGAAAAGTGTTTCGCTAGATAATAAAGAAAATATATAAACAATATGTAAGAGGTATACTTCTGAGTTAAGCTCTCGGTAATAAAATATTCGTTTCTACAACCTATGAAAAGAAGCGGCTCTCACTAGTCCCGTCTATCGGTTAGAAACCTAAAATAAATATTGGAGCAGAGAAGCTGCTGCTGCTGATTGGAAATTGTTTGAAAACGTTTTTTTTTTTTTTTTTTTTGCTTACCCCACATGTCGAGATTGAATTAGTTATTTAAAAATAAAACCGAACGAAAACTGCTTTCCAGTAACTGGGAATACAAGCAAAAGGAATAAAATATAATCACAGGGATCAATGGGACCAGACTTTATGGAAGAAAACTGTGGCAAATACCGAGTCTATCACCGGTGAGTAATTATATTTCGCCTATTATTAACTCTGGGTATGAGTATGTTTCCTATTTTCCATAATTCTTTTACTGTGTGAGAAAATTTACGCCACTAGAAAAATTTCGACCAATGTTACAACAATGTACATGTATACATGCTGAGTTACTTCAATTCTTAGGTAATATAATTATATAAGAAACGGTGATGATGTTTATGAGGTTTTATGTAAGGAATCGTTTTCCCACCTTCTTACCTTTAATCATCATTTTGACAGACTGAAATTTTACGTTGTTATTAAAATAGTTAATTCATTTTTGAATCTTTCGATCGTTTAGACCTCCTGTTTACACTGACTTTCAGTGACTTATTTTGTACCAGTTTAGAATATATAGGTGAGTTCTGTGCTGTCAGCGTTAATGCTGGCTATAAAGACATCTACTACTTAAAAAAACATTTTCACTGATTTGGCTTTTAAAAAATGTTGTATACTGTAATAATGGAGATTCTAAATGTCAGTGAAGACAAGAAATGCAAATGCTTAAAAATAAATCGTTTTATTTATCATGCTAGAATGATATTTATCGTAATAAAGCACCCTCACTATTTTAACTGAACAATGAAAGCAAAATAATATTAGACCTAAAATAGACCATTAGATTACTGGGTATTTAAATATTTGCAGAGATTTCAAATCACCGTGTATTCGGAACATACGCGTACTTGTAATTCACATATTAAAAACTTGGAGTTAAGGAAATATGTTTATTATGATTGATATTCCCTCTTATTCTACAATTACTGCTACATTATTAACAGCGCACCGCGATCACTCCAGAGTAGCTGAAGAGTTTGTTGGGAATGATTTCTATATTACCACAACGTTCTAAAAAACTATATATATATATTTTTAACTTTGGCCTATATATGTCTGTTTTAATACATTCTCATTTACATAATAATACTGATGTAATAGGATGTAGTTATATAATAGATGTAGTAGTATTCTGATACTTAAAAATGTTCAGATAAATGTTCTTTATTTCATTTTGTACTCATTTTTTCTGTAAACAGTATACTGTACAGAGCTATTTCACTACCTTAGTACATTTTATGGCAGTACTGACTACAGATGACCTTACATATAAAAAATACTATTTGAGAATAGGCAAACAATAGAGTTCCAGACTACAGAAATGCATTGTTAGGTCTAAAATATGCAGAACTCAAAATATCTTGATTGCAGGAGTGTTAAAATACAATAGGTATGGATGGTGTTATTTGTTTTAGCAAAGTTGAACAGAAATAACTTTATTGAAATACATAATTCAATACTGTATGGCAGTGTTTGTGTGTCCCAGTCCAGTCCTTGGGGACCCACAGACAATCCATGTTTTTGCTCTCTGCCAGCATCCTGGTAAAAATGTTGAGTGTCTGGCAGGGAGCTGGGAGGGAGCAAAAACATGAACCGACCGTGGGTCCCTGAGGACTGGACTAGGAAACACTGCTGTAGGTGCCCAAATGATTCTTTTCTCCCCACCAACAGTGACAGACAGATCCTCTCCAGGCAGTCTCTGGCCAAGGTTAGACGTGGGCCTGCCTACATTTTTAATGAACACTACAACAACCTCTCCATGACGGAGGAGCACTTCCTGGAGGCAGCAGAGTATGGAAATATTCCTGTAATACGTAAGATGCTGGAGGAACTGCCAGATCTCAATGTCAGTTGTGTGGACTACATGGGTCAGAATGCATTGCAACTTGCTGTGGCCAATGAACATTTAGAAGTTACAGAACTACTACTGAAGAAGGACAACTTAGCCCGGATAGGGGATGCTCTGTTACTAGCAATTAGTAAAGGGTATGTGAGAATTGTGGAGGCCATTTTAGGACACAAATCCTTCGCTGATTCCTGGAGACTGACTACCAGTCCCAGCCAGGCAGAAATGCATGATGACTTCTTTGCTTACGATGAGGATGGGACTCGATTTTCCCATGACATAACGCCTATCATTCTGGCCTCTCATTGCCAAGAGTATGAGATTGTCCATATCCTTCTGAGAAAAGGCGCGCAAATCAATCGCCCCCATGACTACTTCTGTCAATGCAAAACTTGCAACTACCATAGGAAATATGACTCGTTCAGTCACTCACGGTCACGAATTAATGCTTACAAAGGTCTGGCAAGCCCCGCCTACCTTTCGCTATCAAGTGAGGATGCTGTGTTGTCAGCCCTGGAGCTAAGCAATGAACTGGCTGTCTTAGCCAATATAGAGAAGGAATTCAAGGTAAGAAAATCTTCCTATTTTGGTTAAATAGTTTCACTTCAGCATCACAAAAAAATACATCGCTCTAACTTCCTTGGGGGACTATGTGGACCAGTGGGCTAAGCATCTGTGCCTGTGATCAGAAAGTCATGGGTTCAAGCCTGGCCTTGCTGTATCTGTGGGTCCATCAGTGAGGCCCTTAACCTCCAGCTCACCTGGTGCTTATTGTAACCTGCTTGCTCTCACCTACACATAGCACATTGAGGGAGGCATAAAGGGGATTTCCCCTTGCAGATCAATAAAGTATCACTTATTAAACTGATCTTCATCCCTTTTGAACCCAATCGTTTTTGTGATACTGACCATTTCATTATAGATGTAAGACAACTTATAGTAAACATCATATAAATGTTTAGTTATTTAAATAATGTAATTTGTGGGCTTAATGACTGGACCTGGAGTTGTTGTGGCAAGAATTCTCAATGGCAGCTTATTACAAAAGCGTTCTTTATTCCAGCCGGGAATAAAACCCCACAATCATATACACACACCATCCATTCATTTCTATGGGCAAAACCCAAATCCCAACAATGACAACCTGAACCCCTACCCAGCCCCAACCTTAACCATAAGTAACCAATCAAAATACAAGACTATTGGCATTTTTAGTTTTTTGATTGCATTCACAGCCCACATAGCAACTGATTCTGAGCCAGATCCGCCTGCAGCTCCTTAAAACTGGGCGCCAGTGACATTGGGGTAGGAGAGTCTGCACCAGAATCTGTCCAGAGCTCTGAACGATTACAGTTGGTCTGTATACACTCTGTTGATCCAGAGTGCATTTGCCTGACCATATACGTGTGATCAGTAGTGCTGTAGTTCTCGAGACCAGTCTTGATACCATTTTTTTTGTGGTCTCAGTCTTGTCTTGGTCTTGACTCAATTTGGTCTCGGTCTTGTCTGGATCTCGGACATAGCGGTCTCGATGGGATGGGCAAAAAAAGAGAAAACAGCGCATCCTCACAGAACAGTATCATTAAGTTAAGAATATAATCACGGTTAAGAATGTATATGGTTACATGATGTATTTGTGTACCTATCTGGTATTTGTTTGGGTGTATTGTTAATCATTACAGTGGTGTTATTTGACATAATAAATCATCATTGATTTTATATAGCATCTGTCTGTGGGCATTGTTTTGAGCAAGCATTTGTTCTATGCTATATGGTAAGTAATTTTAGTGATGTTGATATCGAAGTGTAAAGATTACAGTGGGACAATTCCAATTTATCTATTAATGGATACAACATAGTCTATAGCATAGTTATAATTCAAATAAATTAGGTATTTTACATTCATTAGAAAGCATGGTCTTAGAGGTGCAAGTCAATCTGGAGGCTGATTCTCTTCAATTCAAAGCAAGGGATCATTACATAGCCGTATTCATAGCTTACCCGAGGCCTCTGTCCCTGGTATAAGAGACTGAATATGAACATCTTTCCGGTACATCCCATCTCTTTCCCTTGACGAGATCTGATAAAATGGTTATAGGAGAGGATTGCTGAGAATATTATTTTCCATCAGGCCTCGTAACCATGATAAATCTGGGAGATTTTAAATGAGAGGCATATGGACAACATAATTGAAAAGATAACATGAATTTGATTTAACAAGTAATGACACTTTACAGCAATGCCTTTTTTCTCTACAGTTGATCTGAGTAATGTGATGTCGATTCTAGCCCTAGTCCGTTTTTGGTCTTGGTCTTTGTCTAAGCCAGCCTTGGTCTTGGCCTTGCCTTAGTGTGTCTTGCTCTTGGTACCCACAAGTCTCGGCAGTGTCGTGGTCCTGATACCCTCCGGTCTCGGCAATGTCTTGGTCTCGGTTTAGGTGGTCTTGACTACAACACTACCGATCAGTCACTTAACAAATGCGCAGCTGATGCGCTGAGAGTCTGAGGGACGATTGCCCCACATAGCAAGATGAGTCTGAACTGGATCTGGGCCAAATGTCATTCAAAAGTCACCACAGATCCATAAATCCAATCTGGCCTGGTGTCTTTTTGCACAATGTACCAATACTGGTCCGAATCTGCTTTCTGGATTTGAAACAGATAAGGGCCATATATGGGTCAGATTTACACTGAACATTACCAAATGTGGCCCATATCTGCACCAGAGACAAAAGTTTAAATCAGATTCAACTTGAACGGGGACAGTGAGTGGCTCAGCCGGCTAATGTGGATTTTAATGTTCTGGAATTTTATGGGCAGGTATGCGGGTAATTCATTACACACGGGCGGGTAGCAGGTCAATCAAAACAGTATTGTAGCCGGCAAAAACAACATATAAGCGAAAATATCTATGTATTAGACTATCATGTAGAAATTGTCATCATCACAGTGTGTTCAGTATGTCGGGGGTACCTTATGGTGCTTTCGATTATTTCTCTCCAATTCGGAAATCAGATGAAAACATCACGAAACGTCACGAAAAACATTACTTCCCGTCGGAAACACGCGTCTTTTATGACGTTGATGTCGGACAAGATTTTGTTACCCGAGTTGCCCCTGTGATGTAATTTCAACATGGTGGCTTACACACTGAACAGTAATTCTGTTTTATAAACCTTTAAAAATGTTTATTAGCCCACATCACTGTTGACGCCGCACCGATCCACCTGTCGATCTCCCGCTCCATCCTTCCCTCACTCATGAACAAGACCCCGAGATACTTAAACTCCTCCACTTGAGGAAGGACCTCCTCCCTGGCCCGGAGAGAGCATTCCACCCTTTTCCGGCTGAGGACCATGTTCTCGGATTTGGAGGTGCTGATTCTCATCCCAGCCGCTTCACACTTGGCTGCAAACTGCTCCAGTGAAAGCTGAAGGTCACGGAACCACATCACGGAAGCCAACAGAACCACATCATCTGCAAAAAGCAGAGACCTAATCCTGAGGTCACCAAACCGGACACCCTCAATGCCCTGGGTGCACCTAGTATTTCTGTCCATAAAAGCTATGAACAGAATCAGTGACAAAGGGCAGCCCTAGCGGAGTCCGACCCTCACTGGAAACGAGTCTGACTTACTGCCGACCATGCAGACCAAGCCCTGGCACCAGTCATACAGGGACCAAACAGCCCTTATAAGGGACCCTGGCACCCCATACTCCCGGAGCCTTCTTCAAGTCCACAAAGCACATGTAGACTGGTTGGACAAACTCCCATGAACCCTCCAAGAGCCTGCTGAGAGTATAGAGCTGGTCCACTGTTCCATGGCCAGGGTGAAAACCACAATGCTCCTCCTGAATCCGAGGTTCAACAATCCAATGGACCCTGCTCTCCAGCACCACCGAATAGACCTTACCGGGGAGGCTGAGGAGTGTCATCCCTCTATAATTGGAGCACACTCTCCGGTCCCCCTTCTTAAAGAGAGGACCACCACCCCGGTCTGCCAGTCCAGAGGCACTGCCCCCGATGTCCACACGATGCTGCAGATGCGTGTCAACCAGGACAGCCCTGTAGCATCCAGAGCCTTAAAGAGCTTTGGTCAGATCTCATCCACCCCCGGGGCCCGGCCACTGAGAAGCTATTTAACCACCGCAGTGACCTCCACCCCAGAGATAAGGGAGTCCACCCCCAAGTCCCCAGACTCTGCTTCCTCGTTGGAAGGCATGTCCGGGGGATTGAAGTATTCCTTCCACTGACCCAAAACGTCCTGAGTTGAGGTCAGCGGCGCCCCTTTCCCACCATAAACAGTGTTGATGCTGCACTGCTTTCCTGCCATGAGCTGCTGGATGGTGGACCAGAATCTCTTCGAAGCCGTCCAGAAGTCGTTCTCCATGGCCTCACCAAACTCCTCCCATACGCCAGTTTTTGCCTCAGTGACCGCCGAAGCCGCATTTTGCTTGGCCCTCTGGTACCTGTCAGCTGCCTCTGGAGTCTCACAGGCTAAAAAGGCCCAATAGGACTCCTTCTTCAGCTTGACAGCATCCCTCACTGCCAGTGTCCACTAGCAGGTTCGGGGATTGCTGCCACGACAAGCACCGACCACCTGACAGCCACAGCTCCGGTCAGCCGCCTCCACAATGGAGGCGTGGAACAATATCCCATTTGGGAGAAGTTCTGCCGGAGGTAGGAGTTGAAGCTTCTCCTGACAGGGGATTCTGCCAGATGTTCCCAGCAGACCCTCACTATACGCTTGGGTCTGCCAGGCCTGGCCGACTTCCTCCTCCACCAGCGGAGCCAACCCACCACCAGGTAGTGATCAGTTCACAGCTCCGCCCCTCTCTTCACCCGAGTGCCCATTACATGTGGCCGCAAGTCCGATGACACGACCATAAAGTCGATCCTCGAACTGCAGCCTAGGGTGTCCTGGTGCCAAGTGCACATACAGTATGTACACCCTTATGCTTGAACATAGTGTTCATTATGGACAATCCGTGACGAGCACAGAAGTCCAATAATAAAACACCACTCAGGTTCAGATCGGGGGGGCCGTTCCTCCCAATCACGCCCCTCCAGGTCTTACTGTCATTGCCCACGTGAGCATTGAAATCCCCAGCAGAACAAGAGAGTCCCCAGGAGGAGTGCTCTCCAACACCCCTCCAAAAAGGGAGGGTATTCTGAACTGCCGCTTAGCGCATAAGTGCAAACAACAGTAAGGACCCGTCCCCCCACCTGAAGGTGAAGGGTACCCACTGCGATAAACCCCAATGCCCAGCCAGGGGGCAATAAGTATGCCCACCCCTGCTTGGCGCCTCTCCCCGCGAGCAACTCCAGAGTGGAAGAGGGTCCAACCCCCCTTTTAAAGCAAATAAAAGTGCTTATTAAGGTCTCTCAGAATTTAAACTTCTTTTTATACAGCTACACTTCTCTATTACTTTACCATCAGAGCACAGTCTCAGCAAGCATGTGGGCCAGATTTACATTGAGCATTAACGACATAGGCCTTTGCTCAAGGGCCCACAGACCTGTGACCATTCCACCAGGGCTGGGGCTCAAACAGGGACTTCCTTCTCATGAAGAGGGAAACTTAACCCACTGAGCCACTCATATATGTGAATCCAGGATCCTGGAGCAGAACTGGTCAGCAGTCAGTCTGGTAAACTTGAGTACGAGCCACATTTAACAAAACAAATAAGTAATATTTGACACCATCTTACTTTCTGTACCTTAGGGGTTTCAACACAGGGTCAGCTAATGCACAGGGCTGAGGCTGGAACTCAAACCAGCAACCTTCCAATTACAAGTACAAAGACTTAGCCCACTAAGCCATTCACTGACCCCATTCATAACAGCTCTGAATTTCACTTTTGACTCTGGTGCAGATATGGGCCAGATTTGGTGACATTCAATGTAAATCTGACCCATATATGGTCCTTATCTGTTTCCATTCCAGAGACCGGTTTCGGACCAGTATTGGTCTGATGTGCAAAAAGACACCAGGCCAAATCCGGGTTACGCATCTGTGGCGATTTCTGAACAGCATTTGGCTGGAATTTGGTTCAGACTCTTCTTGTTATGTGGGAGATTTCCTGAAAAAAATGTCCCCACAGGGTCAAACTAACAGGTTTTTACTACACTGTGGAGACACATAGTGTAAGTTGGGAGACACATAAACTCGACAGCACACCATAAATTAGTGTATAACAACATTACGGTACTGTGGTAACTGGCCCCACTGCTGTTAGAATATTCTGCAGGAATATTAATCACCTGGTGATACTATTTTAATACGCTACAAGTACAAAATCTACATCCTGTTTTATGAATATACATTTCATTTCCTTCCTTTTAAATTCTGTTTTTGCACTTTCCTCAAACTACTGATCATGAGACAGATGAGGTCTTTCTGCTCACATGCAGTTTCGAGGAACTGGCCATAAATAATAGCATCATTGTATCAAATGTACCACATAAGAATGAAGCACATGTTGGTAACATAACAGGTCCTTTATTATATGTTCAAGTCAATAAATAGTCTGATCTATAAGTGCAACATCATTATATAATAGTGTAATAGAGTGTACTAGGTTTTTGTTTTTCTTTTTTTCAAGAACTAGAAATAAAATGGTTTGGGGGTTTGGCTGGGCGTTCAGGCAGTTGCATATCTGTTACTTCTGTAAACTTACAGAAAGCATCTCCACTCCCTCAGCTGCAGACACTAATATTATTATATTTCACTGTACAGTGACTCTTTCCCATGCCCCCCCATGTGCTCCATGCTGGAACCACATGACTGCTGAGACGTGCATTTCAAACTTCAAGATTAAACAAAGACTCATAAATAACATTCATAGTCTAACCTTTAAACTCTCTTTAAAAAGATTAACGACAATGGTCAAAGCTACGCCACGGTTTACCAGCTGCCAATGAAGATGTGTTCTTAGTTGCCTCAATTGTTTAATGACTCCTCACAATATCCCTGCAGTAATCCACAGAAACTGGGGTGGGATTTAAAACCACACCCCTGGATGTATGAAGCAACATCATACCCAATTAGCCATCACATTACCCAGGTCCCCTATAATTTGAAGTAGTGAAAGCTGTTGTGTTAAGTTTGGTACACATGACATTATATGATTCACAGATTTCTCTCAATTTTTTGAGTTGTTTTGAAATCTTAGCCAAAGCCCGGCTGAAACCAGAACACCAGTGTTCACATTTTAATGTGCCTAGAAGCAGTGGCTAGGGTGGGCTTCCTTCACAAAGTCTGAAGCTATTTTTCTTACACAGAATCTCTGCATTTAGTTGTGTTAACTAACATTGTTTTCTGTTTTTCTTCCACATTCCCTTCTTTTAACACAGACAAATGCAATTGTCCACAGAGGCAGAAACAACACATATACACAAACATGATTAACACTGTACACATCAGTCCCATAGGCTCCCTGACCTGATCCCAAAGATTACAATGCTTTGATGGATGTCAGGGTGTTATATCACCAGGGATTCCATCATGATGCCGTCTAGTTCTCATCCTGGTCTGCGTTGTGACCAGAAGTGGCCCCTGCACCCTGTCTGTTATGATATCATCTATTTCTCATCCTGGCCACCGTCGTCCCCTGAGTCGGTCTCTGTGTTGTTGATGAGGAAGATGTGGAACGGGCCCATCCACCTGGGCAACTGAACAAGCCCATCCACCTGGGCAACTGAACTGGCTCGTGTACCTGGGGAACTGAATCTAAGTGTTTTGAGTAATAAGCTGTAGGCCTACATTCATCCCCATATTTCTGTACTAGTACTGCTGACATTAATCCATTTATCTCTCCCACAAAAATTATAATTTGGAATGCCTAGTGTGTGAGCTCCCAAAAGTGTGCAGTTCAAATCTCCAAAGGTCTTCTCAGCTTCCTCAGTCCTCGTCGAATCATCTGTCAAATTTAGCCCCTTCCTATGCATTATCTCTCAAAAGGGTTGAGTACTCTCTGCAAAATCCATGGGGTTTACAATAACTCACAGTTCCCATATGTGATAGCAATTGCTGTTTTTTTTTTAGATTTTGGAATTTGTTTAATAGCTTCAGTTTGTTTTGGATCTATGCTTCTTCCCTCAGGAGTCAAAATGTATCCTAAATAGGTAACTTCCTGTTTTACCAGAGTCATAATTTTCCTTTTGCGGCCCTGTGGCCATTATTAGCTATATAGATCAATAAATCTTGTAGCGTGTCTTGGGTACATATTGGACCAATGCCCTCCTCCCCCTTCGAAAGGACGAACTCCAAAGTCTTAGACAGCTCTTGAAAATAAACAGAGGGAGACTATTCCGTATATTCCTGCAGCATGACAGCTGAGGTCCATTGCTTACCCAGAAATGTAAACGCAAGACAATACAGTGAATCAGGATGAACGGGTATAGAGGAAAGCGCATTTGCCAGGTCAATGTCAAAATATTATTTAGTAGTAGGAAGGATAGAAGGAAGAATATAAAGAATAGTAACAGCGTTAGGACCAATGTTAAAACGTGGGTGTTCTGAATTGTTATCCTCAAATCTTGCACAAACACCACACCAGATTCACCTTCCTAACTGGTAAAAAGAGAGAGTCTCCCTAACAGCTACTTACTGGACTAACTCCAAATACCTTCCTCTGTGTCCTTGGACAGCAGACGTTGTCTCTTACTAAGTCTAAGGCACTTATTGGCTCACTGGTATGATCCTACCAAAGTCATTGTCCAGTTTTGTCCAGAAGCGTGCCCAGTCTACATTACTGTTTCCCCCTCTCTTATTCTATAACTTGATTTGTTTTTCATTTTTTCATAGCAATATAGCTGTCTCATAACCCCCACATGACCCCACAGCTGTACCAAGTAGCATTACCCATTGTTGGTTTAGCAAGCAGGTACTTCATTGCAGTATACAAGCAAGCTTTTCTTCATTTCAAGAAATACGGTGGTCATACAACACTTTTGCCTCAATAACTTTTAACTATTATAAGAGCATGAGATCAAAATAAACACGTATCTTTATAATAAATATTAGTCATTACAGTATATTCTAAAAAGGAGTATAGTCTGTAAGGCAGTGTTTCCCAACCCAGTCCTTGGAGAACCCCAGACAGTCCACGTTTTTGCTTCCTCTCAGCTCCCAGCCAATCAGGAACACCGAATACCTGGTACAAGTGTCTTATAAACATAATTTCTCTAGGTTTGTGAGAAACTTTTTGTGTAATGCTTTAGGTAGGGAAATTAGGATTCGTGAAAAGAGTTTCTGACAAATCCCTAACATTTTTTTCATAGTCACTAACAGTCATTAGCTGTCATTGTACCTGTACAGTATAATCAGGCACCATTGTTATTTTGTAAAATAATTATTTCATTAAAGCAAATTTTAACTAGACAAATTTCTGTTTTTCAGAATGATTACAAGAAATTATCTTTGCAGTGTAAAGATTTTGTTGTGGGTCTTTTGGATTTGTGTCGAAACACAGAAGAAGTGGAAGCCATACTGAATGGTGATGTTGACACAGGCGAAAGCCCAGATTTACCTGGCCGACCCAGCCTTCTACGATTAAAACTGGCTATAAAATATGAAGTAAAAAAGGTAAGTGCCTTTGCAAATGACTTCAGTCCATGCAAACAGTCTGAAAAAAAAAAAGGTAAAAATCTTAAATATGAGCTACCTGCCTATACATTGACCTGATAATTACGTTACTTAAATTGTATTACGATAAGGATTCCAACACAGTATAACATGAAAAACATGTTATATTAATATTCAGAAAGCAATAATCTTGATTTCCTGTGCTGTTTCCTTTTGAATAGTTTGTTGCCCATCCCAACTGCCAACAGCAGCTTGTGTCGATTTGGTATGAGAACCTATCAGGTCTTCGGCAGCAAACCATGGCTGTCAAATTCCTGGTTGCCCTCACTGTAGCCATCGGCCTACCTTTCCTGGCCCTGGTTTACCTGATTGCACCCTGCAGTGAGGTAATTCTCCAAGACCTATTAGCTAGCATAATATTTTTTCTAGTCCTTGATGACAAGTAGTAAGAAAACATGTTTTGTCAGTAAATTGCATTCTCTATTTAGATTTGATACATTTATTTGGTACATTTTTTAGCTCATGCACTTTAAAGCAATGAGTTATATTTTATTATATTAAGAAATGATATCTTGAGTTAAGATGTGACAAACAGAATGACGAAATGTTTATTTGCTGTGTGCTTTATCTCTAAGTTGGGAAAGGTCATGCGTGGCCCCTTTATGAAATTTGTCAGCCACGCAGCCTCCTTCACCATTTTCCTCGGCCTCCTGGTGTTTAATGCTGCAGACCGCTTTGAGGGGACAAATCTGCTCCCCAATACAACGATTCAGGACCATCCCAAGCAGCTCTTTCGCATGAAGACCACCTCCTTCACCTGGATGGAAACACTCATTATTTCCTGGGTCATAGGTCAGGTACCCTTCTCCCAGACCTGTTCTTGGCATGTCATACCTCTTCCATATCACACTCCTCAATGAACTTCTGCTTATCACAAAGTTGTCACAACAGCAGAATGAATGTCAGCTTCTGTTTTTATATATAAAGACGCTCCTCTACTTACGAACTTTCAACTTATGAACTTTCAGACATACGAACGAAGAGGACTGTAAGTCCAAATTATGTTTGTTAGGCTCCTGTTTCCAGTCCGCAACATCAATTCTGCGCGCCAATTTTGCCTAGTAGGACTTCTGGCCGCTACTCCCGCTGCAGATTAGCGTAGCGTCCACACTCCCCGCATCCTAGTTCTTTGTACTTGCATATACTCTTAAAATGATGTTGAACAACAACTTACGAACATTTCAAATTACGTAACTCGTTCGTAAGTAGAGGAGTCTCTGTATATGAGTTTTTTTATTTTTATTTTACATTTTCACGTTTATCAATTTGGTCAGTTATATTGAATATAACTTTTATTGTAACAAGTAACAAGTCACTGCATGACCAGCTACGCCTGATAAAAACAGTAAGTGCAGCAACAGCAAGTGTAAAATGTAATGAAATGTGAGTATTCATTTATTTGTATAACTACCAAAATTGAGGAAAAAATGGATGTAACATTAATTTGAATTAGGTACTTCCATGGTAATGTTCCCCAAGTTACACATAAGGCATTAATGTTTAAGGTTTATATATAAAAATAATGGGAAGACCTTGTTCCCTTTTTAATTTCATTACTATGGCTAAAAGAAAAGATCTCAGCGACTCACAGGGAGGGATGATCTCACCAAGTGGAAAAAAAAGCTTACGTGCTGAAATGGTTGCTTCTCACAGTGCAGTTCTTTTGTCTCAGTTGTGGTATGACGAGCAATGTCTGGTCACCAACTCCCAAGTTCATTTATGAGACATTCCTGAGCAGTGATGGAGACCTTTTGTGAAAGAGTGATGTGTTATTCTGGGACAGTTCTTGCAACTTGCAGAATTTATGGCAAGACTTGCTGGTGAATCACAAAGACAAAGTACCTCATATAGACACTTGGTTGTTCACATATTTTGAGCTGAACGCCAGTAATATATCAGCGCTGTGTACTTTCCACGTTCAGCGGATCACAAACTGATGCATATGCTGGTCTGACTGTGATGGATTTCAGTTTGGTGGACCGAAAGGTCATATATAAAAACTGAAATACAGCAGCATGCACACCAGCATGCACACCAGCACTAGACGATTTATCACTTCTATCTTACACTACAATCCTAGATGTTCACCTGGAATTATATTGGAAGATAGTGTATATTTTATTTAGAGACCAACAAGACCAGCAACAACATTATACAAATTAAGTAATTCGTTGATATCAGTGGTGGTTTCAATGTCTTAGAAGTCTTTACTAGAATTTAGAAGTATTAAATTTAATGACTAGCCTGGGAAGTGGTTTGACAGCTGGCGTGATGCAGTTATGGGTTTGTCTGATAGCCCTTCTGCAGCAGTTTTTAATATAAAATGTAACATACTTGTGATAAACATTTAAGGAGAGTTATTACAATTATTATTTATTTTCATCTTAAAATGAGCTAGGACTTTAAACACATAAACATGGCATTGCTGTACTGTAAAACACTATAAAATTTCAAAAATATGTAAAAAAATGTATATTAATCAATATTCCTTTATTTAGGCATGATCTGGGCAGAATGCAAAGAGATTTGGTCACAGGGCCCACGGGAATACCTCTTGGAACCATGGAACCTTCTAGATTTTGGAATGTTGGCAATATTTGTGGCATCATTCATTGCAAGGTTTATGGCATTCTGGCATGCGTGTGTGGCACAGGGCTATGTCGACAGGCAAAACACAGACCTGTCCAACATAACACTGCCCTTTGAAATCGAATACTACAGGTTAGGTGAGTGAAATGATTTTCTAGAGATATATCTCGAGTTGATAAAGCATTAATAGTTTAATTGTTTCAAGTACCTCTAACCTGACACATGCATGTGCATCTCATCAATGTCAAATGAAGAATATCTAATATCTAAGCTATTTTTACAGAAGGCATGTGTATGCAACAGAAAATGGCATGACCTTTTCTTGCTATGGGATGGTAGCTTTTACACAACAGTTCACAAAATACAGGAAAGAAAGTTCAGGCATACTTATCTGGGATCTGAGACACAACTAGCGTTACTTACTGTACCATGACATCATTATTTATATGCCGATAGAACATATTTCACCATTTTTCATCTTATTTGGTAGGATATTAGCCTTTAAAAAATATTCACATCCCTAAAATATACACTGAACACTGACAATTATTTTCATTTTCCTCTAATAAAATTATTTTGTAAAAAACACATTCTTTGCCTAACCAACAAACTATCCAGTTCCTTATTAGAAATATTTCTCTTGAATAATCATACTAATGACAAAAACATTTTTTATGAACTGAAACGTACAGTGGGTTTCAGCCTCAATTTATTTTATCATCTGTACACAGTGAGTATTTCTTGTTGATAGACTGAACATCTGGAAGAGATTAATCAATCTACGCTGTTCCACACGCAAAGCCATGCTTGCATGCGGTACGGCAACAACATCTTAAAATCCAATTTTGGTTATAAGAGGCAAATTATACAGAAACGTCTCCTTAAAATATGCATCACAACAAAATGGCTAAAATTGTGTGTTTTTCTTTGCAGCACGCAACGAGTGGCTTCCCTCCGACCCGCAGATCGTTTCAGAGGCCTTGTACGCGGTTGCTGTTGTCCTGAGCTTCTCTCGTATTGTGTATATCCTGCCAGCGAATGAGAGCTTGGGGCCTCTGCAGATATCACTTGGACGAACAGTAAAAGATATCTTTAAGTTCATGGTCATTTTCATCCTGGTATTTTTAGCCTTCATGATCGGAATGTTTAATCTCTACTCATACTACCTGGGAGCTAAGCAGAATGATGCCTTCACAACGTGAGTAAGGAATAGAAATAAAAAAAAGTCAATCATCAATAATCAGTCCATAATACACTCCCATATTGGAATGCAAAACTATTCTTACTTAATCAGGTATCTAATCGTACAAAAATGCGTTCCCATAATACGACATTACATTTCATTTATATTCTTTATATAGCCAATATAAAAGTCAATGTACATAATGGAACACAAAGCTTCCTTAAATACCAGAATTACCCATTGGAAGTTTATTAATTGAGATTACTGTGAGGTATCCTGTGACAGGCTGCCGTAAACATGTTTGGTGTCCTCCAAACCAGCGCTGAACATATACTATATGGACAAAAGTATTGGGACACCTATACCTACAGGAACTTTTATGACGTCCCATTCTAAATCCATGGGCATCAGTTTGTAGCTGGTCCCCCCTTTGCAGCTATAACAGCTGCCACTCTTCTGGGAAGGCTGGAAAATCAGCAGTGCTTCGCCCTTGAGGACTATGACTGGAGTAGCCCTGACTAATAGTTGACTGTAGAACATCAAGCAGCGAATAAATTTCATGAACTTTATTGCAAAGGTGGCATCCTATGACAGTATCACGCTTAAATTCACTGAGCTCTTCAGACCTACCCAATTTTTCACAAGTGTTTGTAAACCTGACTGCATGGCTAGGTGCTTGATTTTACACACCTGTGGCAATGGGTCTGAATGAAACCCCTGAATTAATTGATTAAGAGGTGTGTCCCAATACTTTTGTCCATACAATGTATATTTTAATATTAACTTTTTTGTCTGCCATCTGCTGGCGGCTTTCACAAAACTCCCAAAGAAATCCTGCTTAATTTCTTTTTCTGACTGCAATATATCAAAAATATAGTTGTGATGCAGAAGGGTCTGCAGTACACCCACTGTATCAATGCATAGAGCTTCTGTTAGTCCATGTCTCCTGGAAAAACATGTTACCGTCATAACATGCAAGGTCACCAGTTTCTCATAATATGTATTCAATGTATGCACGGTTTGGTATGTGTTACTGAATGTTTTTATACCTGGTTGTAGGTAAAACATTTAATTTAACTGCTTTACTTTATGGACACTAGGGTTGTCGTTACATTCAGACATCAGCTTCATGTTTAGAATTCTTTTTGATAACATTTCAAATCATTTCAATGGCTGATATTCCTCTTAAACCTAAGGTACTAAACTATATCCATGTAAGCATCTATCCGTCTTTTAAGCTCCTATCCTCAAAAGTGTTGTGTTGTGCTAAACCTGATTCCATACCAAATATTAAATGCAGAAGAAGTAAAGTTGCTGTAGTATTGTAATGAAGCATACTGTAAATGATTTAGAAAACATGTAGAAATGTGAATCTTCTTTTCTGCTGCAGAGTTGAAGAAAGCTTTAAAACATTGTTTTGGGCAATATTTGGACTTTCTGAAGTGAAATCTGTTGTTGTCAATAATGGACACAAGTTCATCGAAAACACCGGCTACATCCTCTATGGAGTTTACAACGTTACCATGGTCGTTGTTCTGCTCAACATGCTCATAGCCATGATCAACAGCTCCTTCCAGGAAATTGAGGTGACCTACACTTATCTCTTTATTTTCTATATTTGTCATTGTACATATACCTTATAAGACAATCTGCGTTATAATTAATATAGATTCCGGGAAGGCATCCTTCATTTTACTATACATACAGTAATAAATAACCTTCAAATTGAACATACAAGAAATCAGACAGTAAATTTATTCTGTGTAAATTTAATTATCTGCTGACCCAAGGGTGTAGATTTGGCTACAAATAGTTTGGACATACGCCTCCTAGTACTGACGGAGTTTAGGGGGGTGGGGGGCTCTGGGCTCGTTCAGGCCCTACCAGTGCTGAAAGCAAACCTTACGCAGACCAATTTAAACAGGTAACAGGTCATAAAAAACAAAGCAAGGGGCAAAGACAGACATGGGGCAGCACTGGGCAGCAAATCCAGGTGTAAGACTAAGGAACGAGTCAAGAAACCAGCATATAGAGGGAAGTAGGTAGAGTGGAAGAAGCTGGGAGTAAGTGGTGATGCTGGAAGGAAGCCAGGGGAGTCAATACAAGAGACCTGGAGAGTGACAGAATGAGCCATGAAGCAGGAGCATAGAGGGTCTAAGGCTGGAGATAAAAGAATCTCTCGGTGCTCTGGCCTTAGGTACCACTGACAGCGTGTCTATGGAGCATGTGGAAGTTCTAATACCTTTACCATTTTCAAAACCATACTACAGCCTTCTGAAACTTTATATCGTAATTGGTTCAATACAGTTTATTTTCTGCAAAATAAACGCCTTAATAATAAAACTATAATAAATCTTCAGCACATCAATTATTTTATGTTTGCACAGAAATATTTGAACCATACATGTACCCATCTCTTCCACCGATGCTGAATGTAGGGTGATGCTGATGTGGAGTGGAAATTTGCCAGATCTAAGCTTTGGTTCTCATACTTTGAGGAGGGGAGGACCATTCCAGTGCCCTTTAACCTGATCCCTAGCCCTAAATCTGTGATTAGCCTCTTTCTGTGGGTGAAGGATCTCTTGTTGCATGAACATGAAGACGAGGAGAAAGCTGATGCAGAGCTAAATAAGGTGAGTTCTATCTCTAGATGCTGCAATTTTATTTTCCAGATTTGACTGCTATCTGGGGTCTGTTTCACAAAGCAGGATTTCTTGATTAGCTAGATAACTTTTCAGATTTAAGGTAGTCTGGACTAAATGGACTTTATCTTCATTCACTTATATTTAGCCCAGACTACCTTAAATCCAACAAGTTATCCAGCTCAACAAGAAGTCCTGCTTCATGATATAGGCCCCTGGTCCCTAAAATGTTCCACAATTGTTTTCTTTTTAGTACAGAGAACTTAAGTAAAACATATAGGTATAAAAATGTTCCACAATTGCTTCGTTTTAGCACAGAGAACTTAAGTAAAACATATAGGTTTAAGAATAAGGGGAAACGGTCCTCAAATCATTAAGCAATGATACATTGGCCATAGTGTTACATGTAATGCAGAGAGTAAAAAGTACGTCAGCGCAAAGTGCTTCTTATCACGTTACGTCAACTTTCAGACAGTCCATTTACATTCATAAGGCATCCAGAACCATTGTTATGCTATTTTAGCCAAGTCTGTTTATATCTGAGAAATGTTCCCGTGTACACAGTGCTGATGTCCTTCCATTAGTGGATGCTACATAATTCCACTTCCTCTTTTAATCTACATGCATTTTCTGATAATACAATCCAAATATTATTAGTATATTCTGTAGCCTATCCAAGGGGGTATGAGGCACAAGGCAGAGATAGAAAGCCTATAAAGTACTCAGAAAGCCTATGATGTTCTCAGAAAGCCTATAATATTCTCAGAAAGCCTATTCTTGAAATACATAACATTTTTGAAAGATGAGAATTGTGAATATGAAAGTTCATAATATTCACTGTTGGGATCTCAGTGAAAAAAAAATCTGTGATAGTTCTGAATGTTTTCCTTGTGTAATCCAGCAAGGTCAAAAAAACGACAGAGCTTCTCCATCTCTAAGCCGGTATCAGGTAAATATAACCTTTTATGTGAATTTTATTTTATTTTTTGCATTTATAGGATCATGTTATATTTGCCACGTTCATGAATTCACCTTAACCAGCATATTAACTGAGGGCCTGTAGATTGTAACACGAGTGATCAATAGCAAAATAGCCCAGTTTTGGTTCTATACCATAGCTTTCTATGGAATGTCTTCCATTGAGTGCTGAGAAACAAAGGAAGACATTCATTATGTGAGAATGAAGCCATGTATTCACACAACTCATTTGTACACACAATTCAGAAACTAGTCTTATCTTCCAATTTAGTATGAATTCTGATTCAGGGCAATTGCTAAACTGTACGAGGAGTTATTTACATAGATTCAGCATTGTAACATTTTTCAAGCTCAACCAGCTTGCACTGTATGGTAAAAATATTTCATAGATAATGCTAATGTCAAGATTGTAATATTATACAAATGTAATTGGAAAATGCTTTTTGTTCCATAGAAGATAATGGCGCGTCTCATAAAACGATACGTTCTCAAAGCACAAACTGATAAAGAAAGTGATGATGTAAATGAAGGTATGCATTTTATTGTTTTCAATGGACATTCTTAATTTTCTATGTAACACACAAATTCTGTCCGATGTTCCTAAATTGCTCGACTTTTTTTTTTTAACAGGAGAACTCAAAGAGATCAAACAGGACATCTGCAGTTTACGTTACGAGCTCCTAGAAGAGAAGCCCTACAGTACGAGAGACTTTGAGAACATTATTAGAAGACTAGAAGAGAAACTGTCTATTGTGCCCAAACATTTCTGACCATCTTCAGTGCGCAGAACTTCCTTCGTGTGGAGACCGGCATGGCACAGTGAGGCATGCATTCTGCTAACATTTCATAGGAAGTATTAACTTCCAAATACGACAGAGGGGTGGTTCCTAGTCTTCCTTCTACTGGCAAGATATATTTACCTATTTTCCTATTTCATTTTTACTTACGTTTAAGGTTGAAAAAAGGTTTTTGTTTTGAATAATAATGTGAAATTTGACCAGACACTGTTCCTGTAATATTATGTATTCCAAAATATAGGTGTATATAACCAAAGGTCACTTATCATGCACCCTTCTTCACTTTTACTGTTCAAAAGAGGCAGATACCATGTACTGTAAATTGCTTTCACTACTCAGTGAATATTTTAATGTGGAAAGTATATTTTGGGGAGAAAAAAAAATCTAACTGTCTGTACAAGTTATGAACCAATGCTTTACAGTTTCATGTTTACAAGTTTTGGGTTAATAGTCATTTTTAATCTTTTATTAGGTTTAAGAAAGTTGACATCTATCCTAAAGTAAATATTCAGTTGGTTAAACAGTTTAGTGATGTGCTGCTTATGATTAGTTTCTGGCAAGACAGATGTATACAAATGTGTTTCATCAATAGTTATAAAAGTAAATAATATGCCTCACCAGAAACAGACCACTAACTAACACCACAGGTTATATAATTTGCTGATATTTAAAAGGGCAGTTCACCCCAATACTGAAAATAAGATATGTTTTAGAGTGGATTTAGTGCTATCTGTCCATCTAGGCTGTTCTGCTAGGAGCTGCTCAGTTGTGGAGATATGGGCAGCGGAAATGTCAGGCTTCTCTCAAATATAATGGGACTGACTGGCATCTTTCTGTGGTGATTAAAGCGCCAGAAATACTTTCAGAAAATACAACAGCAATCTGTCTTACTGGAAATCATGACCCTGTTACTCAAGATAATCCACAGACTTTGTAGTGAGCAGTTTAACGTAGGAACTATTTCCTAGAAAAACTATTTTCTAGCCAAACTAGAACATCTGAAGAATGCTATTTAAAAATAGAAATACAAAATTTCTTTAATAGCACCTTAAGAAATTTAACCAGGAAAGGTAAATTTATGTAGAACTGTAGCTCCAGGATGGATCTCATGTATGGGGGAGGATTCTAATGTAAAGTTTAATGAAGCTGAAAGAGTCATGAATTAAGAAGATGTCAAATATTACTGGTAACAGGTAGACTGTCTGTTATATACAGAGAGTAGCATGAACATCAGCAGTTTGAGTTGCTCCTTCAGAATGTTTAGGGTCATCTAGGAGGTTTTTAAACATGCATCACACTCCCTCTCTGTATTCCATTGGCATTTGGAAAATGCAGCCATGTTAGTAAACAAAACTTAAAATATTGCCAAAAATGTTTAATGGAGAACAAGTCAGTAGGTTTGGTTTCAACATCGGTAGGGACCAAATCAGTCTCAGACACCCCCGCCCCCCTAAACACACAGCACTCCCGTAATATTGGCAATGATATGTTCCAACCATCTAAACCCAAATCTACACCCAAGATGGAGAGAGTACAGATGTCTTGAAACCATTTTTAAAACTCTGGTCCATTTTCTTTCTAAAATATGTAAAGGAAGAACTCAAGAAAAAGTGCATGCAAATATATAAAACTCAAATTCATTGCAGACATCTTTCAATTCTAATGATTCTATATAAAGTATATTTAATTACACTTTCACTGAAGTCCTTCTGTGAAAATTGCCATTTGAAAACACCACTTTAACATTGTGGCATGTTCATGTAATTTTTAAATTTTTAAGATTTTAGAAATTCAAAAACAATTCTTTGAATATACTTAAAATTTTGGGTGTTGAGTTTGAGGATGACAATGTAATTTAATATGTTCTGTATTATAAAAGATACATAAATTATTTTTTTATTTTCTTACCACAGAAATGTACATTTTTGTGGTGCAAGATTGATGCTACCCCTGCAATAATAGAATAAGATATGACAAAAGTCATGAAAATGAATATTTTGTGGCGTGTGGCTATTCAGACATATTTCAGGTGAAAGACTTTACAATGAAAGTATTCTGGACAGTCAGTCGACTGATGAAAATTAGCTTGTAAAAGTAGTATATTTTTGCAGTTGCAAGATGCATGTTTTTTGTTTTTACTATTAATTATATTTATCAATTTGTTTATTCACTATTTTCTAAGAGTACTGTTTGACTGACTTCCTTAAAACTCACATTTTTCTCACACACCACAAAGCTGAACTGATGAGGTACATCATTCATAAAGTTCATTGTACATTCTCACTGGGTTTTAATAAGCAAGATCTGGATGCCAGATGCAGTGGTGGATTCTTGGTCTTCCTTGGGTTTGTGATAGTTCATTTTAAATAAAGGAATAACAGAAAGCAGACCATGTGAGATCTTGTCATCTCTTTTATACTTAGTACACTGAGAACTGTTTGCCAAAAATTTATGGGGGGTTGAACATGCAGTAAAAATATTAACATAATTATGACATCTAACAATCACAACAATTATTACATTTTTACAATAATACCAGGTTTTAAAATAATAATAAAATCACCATGGACAGTTTATTAATACTTGTAAAACAAGAAAGCAAGATTTCTATACCTCTTCAATACATATGGCAAAATGGGTACATGGTGATAAAAGAAAGAAATATTTAAATAGAAAACATTTTACATACTGATAAGTAGGCTGGTATAGCACCTGCTTCAGTTTACTACCTACACTTACATACATTTTACAGCTAAACTACATATTCAATATTGAATGATCAATATTTCTTACATTATATGCTACTTGCTATGATGTCATATGCACAACGTTAGTGCACCAGTGCACTACTAAAATAAAGTTACTGAACAAAGAAATAAGAAAAATGATATAAAAAATGTAGCAGGGATGTTAACAATATATGTGTTCTGTACACTGAATTGATGTCCATTAATCCAATTCAACAGGCCTCTGGCAGGTATAATAACATAAAATAATCAATGATGAACCGAACAAGGGTATAATGCACAATAATGCCCTTCAGCTGAAAACAGTCTGGAAAAAAATACTGTATTGATAGCATGTGTATACAGGAACGTTTGAACAACTTAATTTGGCAATACAAAAAAAAAAAAATCATTTAAATATTAACCTTTCATTTATATGGTACATTTAGTCACCATAGGGATTTAACTATTGGTCATGTTTCTGAGCACAGGAAACATAAAGGGATGAAAAAATGTGAATATACGGCGTACCTCAGTGTTTGTTAAAAGTGCACTGTAACCTCTGCCATTTTTTTACACTATATCTCAGTTTGTTCTATTTTTGTTGTGTATTTGGTGAACACACACACACACACACACACCAACTTTTTAATTTTTAAAGCTACTACAGCAGCGATTCTCAGACCGTGGGTTGTAAGCCAAATTTGGGTCACGGCAAGTTCTGACAGGGTTGTGAGGCAAGGCTGGAAATGTAAGCATTTTAAAACCAGCAAGCTCCAATGCTGATCTACGGTCAGATTTCCCAGCCCCAATCCTAGAATTAGCCTATATAAATGGGTCTTGGGTCTGCAAATACTGTACTAGTGAACATTTAACCAATCCAAGGAGCCAAACCACAATTTCTTAATTTAAAATTCGCCAGCACATCCAATCAGATTTGTGCGATAGGCATTGATCGGTGTAAATTGCAGAGTGCACTGTGCACTTGATCATAGTGTTCATTTAGACCTACACCTGATACAGGTTTGCAACAGCTGGCATGGTAAAAATTGGGTTGTGGTGCAAAAACATTGAGAAACACATTCTACAGCATCCCAATGAAATGAATCTCCACTCAAACACTCATTTATACAGATAGGTGTGATACAGACGACAAAGTTGCTCGTGCCCTGCATGAATGTGATCTCGGAGCCTTGTCAGAGGGGTATGGACTGATCGAGAGGAAGCAGCAAGAGCTTCCATCTTTAGCAGCTACAGCATACGTCTCACAAGGCTCACTAAGAATGCATGAATGAAACAAAATTACAGCAATAGCTTACTGTACAATTAATCTCTTTCAGGTGGAAAATATGATTTATATATCGAATACGAAATATTTCTACAATCAGTCAAATACATGAAAATCTGAGGTCAGATTTGAGGTGTATAATATTAACAATATCTCCATTTAAAAATGTAATCATTGCAATATTTATGTAGGCATTGCAATCTTTAATTTCATATGGTCTCATAAATTAATATATCCATCTGAAACAAACTGTTAGCAAACGAATTTACTCTGCTGGTGAGGTTTTGACTTATATTGCATATTAGCTATGCACTGTTTCACAAAAGCAGCCATGCAAATGTGAAGCTGATCTTGCAATGCTTGTTTACAGGGAACTGATAACATGGATACCATGAAATGTATTTATCTGGCTCTGTCTTCAGAACTTGTCAGAGGTAGACGACATAATTCTCAGGAACGAGCCCTGTTTTTCCTTCATAGGTTGCTTGGAGCCAGCCAGGTTCCACAGAAGAATGTACTGTATGTAGATCAGCCAAAAATAAACAAACAAATAAAACAACAAAGATATAATGTTATTCAATCAAAATGTATGCATTTCACAGGATGATGATCTCTGATGGCAGACAAATGTTCTGGTTGTACTGTTCTTCGCAATTATTCAAATAAGAAATTTTGAAAGTACCAAGCTATGATGCGACTCACCAAACAAATGAGATGGCATGTAATATGTAATTCCATAATACTCAATACTTTTTCTATGTTTTGACCAGAGGAACAGAAAACAAAGAATATAGAGCTAATAGATGATTAAAAATTTGATCACAAAAAAAACTCAGGACTGGGGGCAGTCTTTCATGACCTCAAACCTAATGAAACAGTTTTATTAATGACAATAAACCATCCTATTGGAATTAGAGTTTATTCAGATTTTTTTGACCTCATGCCAAATTTTATATTTTGTTGACAAAAAATGATGCTGTTCATATTAAGTTCATTTAATATTATATGTACACCTCATAGTATATTAACAAAATGATATTTAAATTATGGATATTCCACCCAGCTCAGGTCACAGAGCACTTGTAATTAAAGCTTTATCTGGTGAATCCTCCGACAACAAACAAGCTGATGAAGATTGTGGTGACATACCGTTTGTGAATAGCGCCCCCTGGGGAAAGCTTAGTTCATGGCTGTGTTCTGCCTTGCAGGAGTACATTGCCTTTGCATCCCTGAAATGTGAAGTGAAAAGAGATTGCAGGAATATGTGCAAGACCTTCCTTTTAATCACAAACCTGTACAAATGAGTGCAACTATTCATATCTGTGGTCTCTGCACTAACAGATACAAGTATGCTAATTTAATATCTTATTTTGAAGTATTTAATCTTTTGGAGTACTACAATTACATTTCACAGTGACAGCTATACTAAAAAGAAAGCTTCAGATGTATTTGGAAAGTACTGCATATTTCTTTGTTAATTGGAGTTAAAATGAAATTAATAAACATGGCCGAAGTAATTATGCTTTGTTTTAAATCAACAGTAAACAGAAGGGCAGATATGAATATACTACCTACCTGCCAGCTGCAGGAGGTTGTGGGGAAGCTGACTTTTCGAAAAGCATCGCTTTTGCAGCAACTCTGGAAGGCAACAGCATCCACAGGTCAACAGGTCAAAGCCAAGCCATCATCATTTACAACACAATGCATTCAACAACAAAGGTGGAAATTCAAGTCCAGAAAGTACAAATCCAGACCAAGATTTTGTTTCAACTAATCAATTGAATACTCCATGACTGACTCTTCATGCTCAACCGGCTGGTTGAAACAAAAACATGGTCTGGATTTGTGTTTTCTAAACCTGAACTTTCCACCTTTGTTCAACAGATGTGCAGGTTCATCAATTAAGCTACATGGTATTATTAGACAACAGCAGGCAGCACACCGATCAAATTTATAAATTTGCAATTAGGGCCAGTCATTCCTATAGGCGACACAGGCGGCTGCCTAGGGCGCCGACTTCTGAGGGGGTGCCGACTTGCCAGCCAGATTCCTCTGATAGGGGGTCATGACTGCCCAGGACTCCACATCGGCTGGGACAGCTAGCCAATTGCAACATTTCATTAATTTGTCTCGAACAGCAATTAACTGGGATTTGCAATCTGCCAGGACAGTAATCAGAAGGAAAAATGCTTGGTATGGCAATAGGTGGGCGTATGCCGGATGGGATTCAGAGATTTCCTGTGATACTGCATTTGCTTACATTGATCCAGGTCTCTGATAGCCGTTACTGGTGGAGGCTTCTGGTCTGCGCCGCAAGGTCAGTTTGGGGGGTAAGTCTGGGTTGCTCTGGGATGCTGGAGTGTCCGTATGGTGCAAGGATGCCAGACTCTGGATGGAACCACTATGGCTTCTCTGACCTGTATGAAAGAACGGTCCAGTTTAGGAACAGCAGTGAAAAAAAAAATCACTGGTGCATTTTTAAAATTACACACACACACACACACACACACACACACACACGGGTCTGGTTTTTGTGCGAAGATCATGAGCGCCCTGGGGAATGGGGGCAAAAGGTACACAGGCATGCAGTAGGGGGTCAAGAATCTGAAATGCAGAGGCTACCTTCAGAGATATGCAACGACCTGAGCGACGGTGCGGCCGAACGGTTCAGTTCTGGGGTTTTGCTGTCTGGCAGGTTCTGAGGGGCTTTCTCAGCCAGGTCCAGTGCAGGAGAGCGCCTTCCAGCCGTGGTGACGGAGGACAGACTCTGGGTGTCCTCAGACTCCCCATCTGTCTTGGCTGCATCCTCCTTGGAGCTGGAGTCCGGGCTGGTAGTGTAGGTGGAGCTCTTCGGCCCGTTGGAGGACACCTGCGATGGAGTCCAGCACAGACTGCCTTTGGACTTATGCTTCGGCAGGTTGGAGGGGCCCCGTTTGGAGAAGCTGTTCTGCTCTGAGGAGTGTGAGGACAGCGACTCGATGCTGCCCATAGGGGTGCTGCTAGGGCTGCTGCTGAACGTATCACCTGAGGGCATCAGGAAAGAGCACCGTCAACCCTGATTCCTCTTAGAAGGAGAAAACCAGAAATTCTGTTAGTCCATCCTGAAACAAAACGCTCAGCAGAAGAATGAAGCAGCTTGACTCACTATCAGCGTCGGCAAGGCACAGCGTCGGTGTGTACAGGCCCCTTGGCTTCCGGGGGCCCGTGGACAGGCAGATAGCCTTGGTTCGGCGAGAACTCGAACGAGACTGAGGTTGAGGTAGGGGCACGTTGGGGTCCGGAGGTTGCTGAAAGATCTGCGACAAAGTATTCAAGTAATAGACCTTAGCATCTGTTGAGAAATATCTTTAATGTCTTGTCAAAAACTAAACACTATGAGATTCCCGTGTAAGGGATACTAAGGCAAGATGGCGTACAAGAATTAAGGGTAACATTTTACTTGAGGGAGCACAAATAATGTAACACCACACTTACTTAACGTATTAATTACGGAATATCGGTTTTTGAAAAGAACTTGAAAAAACAAATTATCGTCCTGTCCCGGATAGCTTCAACAGAAGTACCCGAATCATGCAGTAGTATCAAATGATTGGCCGCTTGCCTTCTCATAATTCTCAATCAAAATTTCCACCACTATGTTCTGGAACTTGATATTCATCATAGCTGCCACCGTCTCCTCCTGAGAGCGCATCAGTGTGGGACCGAAAATCACACCCAAGTTGGAAATCGTCATCAGGTTCATTTGACTGTGAGTAGACACCCTGCCGTATGAAAAAAGAAGATATCGCCAAAATGATTAACAGTCATTCTTACAATTTTTACACTTAATCTGTCTGTCTACCCACCCATCCATCAATCCATCCATCCATCCATTCATCCATCCATCCATCCATCCGTCTCACTGCTTATCATGGTCAGGACTGGGGGCAGGTAACCAGCACAAAGTAGGGTTACACCCTGGATGGGGTGCAGGTACATTAAAGTGCACATTCTAGGTACAAGAGTTAAGATTCATTGTCATATGCAGGACTAAAGTACAGTGAAATTCTTATCTGCGTTTCCTCGCCGCCAAACAAAATGCTGACATCTAGTGGATAAAAGCATTAGTGGAGAAAGCATTCTCCCTCTACTTTGGCTATATCCTCCTGAGACCCCACCCATTCATTTATGTCCAATGTAGTGGACATTTTATTTTTGCATCTATCTTTTCACTGATGTTAAGAAACGTATTTATTCCTTTTATACACTAAAGAGGACATGCTGTGAAATTAAAAATAAAAATAAATTTGAAAAAAAATTGTAAGATGTCTTATTTACTCCAAAGACAACCTAAATTGAAGGACACTTTTTTCCTTGGGTCTCAGGAGGATTATTGAATTACTGAAACTATAGATTTGTTTGACTGATGTAATGTACTGAAATGATATAATTTTTCAGTTGACTTACACAATGTTTTGAACAATGTTTGAGCCTGAAATATTTTGGGGCATTACAGGAATGTATGTATTTATGAAAACAATAAACCGATATCACCCCTTTAGGAAATACTTAGAGATTACTTTGGCATCATTTTTGGTCTGTCTTGCCCAACATGTATTAATCAGTTTCAAAACTGCAGGTTTGCTCAGGTTACATGAGGAATGTCATTGAGCCACAATCTTCAAATCGTTCTGCAGATTTCAAGCACAGGCCTTCCCTGGGCCTGTAAAGACATCCCGAATCCAGGACTCTTTGGCATTCAATGCCTGACTTTTGCAATGTTGAAACATGAATCTGTGTTGGAAGGTCATGTTCGTTACAGAATGAAGCAGTTTCCCTGCAAGAATTTCCCCGAATTTAACTCCATCTCTTGTTTCTTCTTTACTGACAAATATCTCAGTTCCTGCTGCTAATATGCAAGACTCTACCACGATGCTATCATCATGGATGGGGCAGTGCAAGCAAAGAGTATTCTAAGTTGTGGCCAGTCCTGTAACATTTGCAGTAGGCATAGCATTTTGCATTAATTAGAAGTGTTTTGAGCACAGAAACAAAATCCTATCAAGGTAACACTGTCCTTTGTCACCTCTTTCTGGTTACTCTTGTCTCAGGGATAAGTCTGTAGCAGTGATATGAATCTGAATGACTGTATATCATTCTATTATCTAATTACTGACTATGGCTGAGCAAGCCTTCAAAATTCAATGCTGTCATGCACCTCTGAAAAACTGTGCCTAACCGCAGCATCACCAAGCAGTATTTTTGAAAGAATATTTAACCAGAAACTGGCTGGAAGTGAAGCATTATTGCTTAAGCGATCATATGAACCAGATCGTTTGACTAACTCACATTTTGCATGAAAATGAGTGGCACCAGCCCATCGCAGGGCACGAGGCAGGGAATAACCCAGGATGGGGCACCAACCCATCACAGGGCACGAGGCAGGGAATAACCCAGGATGGGGCACCAACCCATCACAGGGCACGAGGCAGGGAATAACCCAGGATGGGGCACCAGCCCATCGCAGGGCATGTTCACACTCCATTCACATCCACGTTTTCGAGCCATAAGCCCTGGTCCCAGTGGTTTAAGGCACCACCCCCTATATAATGTTTACCAGTCAGATTTATTGTATATGCTAGCTAATGCTTTACATATGTGATTATACTGACTTGACCAGGTGCTTAATTAGAATATCCAGCATCTCTTTGTTCTTCTCGGGCAACTTGTGGAACAGGGCATGAACTGCTTGCACTCTGTAGTTCTGGTCATCAGACTCTAAAAGACAAAGCAGTGTAATATTTTTAGACTGCAGCAAACAAAGACCATTGAAATAAAAGAGAGCAGAAAGATGGAGCTGTTTTTGACTTACTGACAGCCATAATGAAGTCTTTGTGAAGTCTGTACGTCATCAAAGGCTCAGACAGACATCTGGAGAAGAAATCAGTAAGTGATAGGTTTGTTTGCCCCATTTGCTCCATATTAATGTAGGCCAATATGATGAACCAAATTTTACATCTCAAGCAAATTAAGCTAATGAGGATATTTTGACAACGCTATCACCTTTCCAGAAAATCAGTAGGAATAGCTGCTACACGTCGGCGGGCTGAACAAACCTGAGGTAATTCTTCAGGCCACTAGTGATGGTCTTATTGTCCCAAGTGTCTGGATCCAGGTCCATATCTGTGGAAGCTTTGTTTGCTGCACAAAAACAAGTTTGTTTCTCTCATGAGAATTTTGAGTGTTCGCTGTTAAATACAACAATGCAATCGAAAATCAACTTTTTCACTCTTAAAGGACTCATACCAAATGCTGATGTCATCAGTCGCTGCACTTTAGAGTTAACTCCTCCTATTCGATAAAGTCCCAAGGTGTTAATGCCTTAAAAAAAGCAAATAAATACACAATTAACTATGTACTTATGATGTCATATGCAGTTTTACATACAAGACTCACAGTCAATATGCACAGTTGAGGCTGACAATTTTTCAGAAATCCCCCAGGATGGGAGTCAGTTTCATTATTAATCACAGGACTGGGATGGAACAGGAAGAACGTCAATGGCAGTGGTGGGGGGTCAGAATCATGCTGATTAGATCAACACACAAAAGCTGGCCAACGTAAATTAACGCCATTTTCCTTATTTTGAACACAGTGCTAGCTGTGTTGTTGACTTTTTAAATCTTCAAATCTCTCCTGTCTACTAGTAGCTGGTTGGTTACAGGGACCCAGCACCACCTGACCTGTGCAATGCATGACGCAGACTTTGATTTTGTGTGGCACAATCATGAAAAGAGTCGCAATCAGACAAGACAGTGTTGCAATGAAAAGTTAACAACAATGATCCTAATATCTCACTTTCAGGCGAGTTTCCAGGTAAGTCAGATATTTTGAGGAAGTTCTTAGAGTTGAGCGTTACAGTAATCAAACAGTGTATGCTGTATGTAAGATGTGCAAAATACTTAATGAATACCTCAGGTGTGCAATCTTAAAATCATCCCCCTCCTTGCCACTGGGATTGGGATG
The DNA here is from genome assembly GCA_026777045.1 of Hyperopisus bebe. Taxonomy (NCBI): domain Eukaryota; kingdom Metazoa; phylum Chordata; class Actinopteri; order Osteoglossiformes; family Mormyridae; genus Hyperopisus; species Hyperopisus bebe. Next base: position 6,991,295 of record JAODJW010000038.1, read on the forward strand.
GGACTGAGATTAATTCCTCCGGGATTGGGACGGGACTGGATTTTTAATTTATTATTTATTTTATGGTTTTTACTGGGACGGGAGTTTCCTTGTGGGAAGAGGACTGAAAATCTACTCCTGTGTCACCCTCTAATGCACGGATAGCAGACAGAATATTATAAAAAGAACAGACACCATTTATCCTTGTTTATTATATGTTAGCAACAAACTGAAATCATCAGTACAATCACAAACTGGTTCTCACACTAAATCTCCTGCTGCACTTTCTCTATCGTACTCTGAAGCTTTATCTCTGTCAAAGCCTCATTCAGATAAGAACAATTTTAAACACAATTTCTATTTTTTTCAGTCCAAGCATTACATTGAAGTCCTGAGATAATAATGAAAATATACAAAGTATGCAACATTCACTTGCCTCATCTACCAATTAAGTAAAAAAAAAAATCTGTTTCTAGTTGAAAAGCAAGAAAGTCGTCAAATTAGCTTTCACAGAAAGTTAAAAATATTATATGTTACCACCTTTAGTCGAGGAAAATATTAGTGCTGGCCAAAACAATGTCTAAAGATCCATCTGAGGTATTTTTTGATCCCACTAGATGGTGCTCATGGCTTGCTTTGAGCCCATTTTTTTGTACACACAGCACCATCTAGTGGGGTCGAAAAATACCACAAATGGTTCATGAAGTGTTGTTTTTGCCACCTCTAGAAAATATCCACAGTATAAAGAAATGGGATGTTGTTTTAGAACTGGAATTCCAAAGCGCAACAGTACTTCAGTTTCAAATCTAATGATACATATGTAATTAAAATCTTATTCTGTATCTGAATTTAACATTAATCAATTGTATAAAATTGTACCATCTTACCCCTCGTTTCCACCAGCTGAATACATTTCTTCACAAAATTAAAGCCGGCCTCATTCAGGAACACTGCATGCAAAGTCAAAGAAAACTAGGTCACCAAAATGTGAAATGACTCCAGTCCCTCTTACTCATGGTTCCTTGATATCTCTGACAGTGTACCTTAGCAGCCAGCCACTTGAGTGGACTGTCACAGAGAATCGCTACTGCACTGGTACCTGGTACAGCAAAGTTAACCAGTGAATAGAAGGTACAGTTCAATAATACGAAAGGCAAACTTACTCTCTTCTTTCTTGCTGAGAAGAGCTGGCAGAGTGTATATCTAGAGGAAAAGACCAGCAAGCAGTAAGTAATTTAGAGAGTAATCTAGAGATGGCAAGTAGAGTTTTACACTGCCATTGCAAAGTTTGTAGGTCCAAATCCGCAGAAGCACACATAAAAAAGAAAACCTTCCCTCTACTATAAGTTGCCTTGGAAAAAAGCATTAAATATAAAGACAAAAAGTAGGGTTAGGCAGCAGATGTACATATATAAAATCACTACAAACCTTGTGCAATATTTGTTGACCAATGGTGACTGATGTAGAGTGATGAGCTAATCCGCATCTGGAGGGATACTACGAGCTACGTCAGGTTTTACAAACTACAGACGCTCCTCTACTTACAAACTTTTAACTTACGAACTTTCATACATACGAACGAAGAGGACTCGAAGTCCAAATTGTGTTTCTTCAACATCAAGCTTTTTTTTCTGTGCGCCAATTCCGCCTCCTACAACTTCTGGCCGCTACTCCCGGTGCGCAGCAGCGTAACGTGCGCACTCACAGCATTCTAGTTCATTGTACTTGCGTATACCCTTAAAATGATTTTGAATAACGAATTTAAAGTTACGAACGGCCATTCGGCATGTATCTCGTTCGCAAGTAAAGGAGCGTCTGTACTTTCAAACCGAAAGGCTCCTGTGCTCGGCTAAATAGTTCAGCTCTTCTTGCGCTTTGACTGGTTTGACTGAAAGACTCATCCAGCTGTTTCACATTAGCATTAGTGACATATGCATGATTATAGGAGACTGACCAATCAGCTTACAGCAAGAACTCGGTGCTAAAGTGAAATCCAGGTCCTTTTATTTGAAATGGTAGTTTGCAACTCCTGTCCTAGGTCAAAGTGTCCTCCCTGACACATATCATCTGGTCACCCTAGACTGATGCCAGGCAGTAAGATGTTAGCACAGTGTCTGCATTAGACTGCTTACATGCCCTTGCTTTCCTCACTGACTCGCCTGAGCCGTCCTGTATAAGCTGCATACATACCGGCTCCTTGCCATCCATGGCCTCCAACCAGAGTCTCCTGTTGGACTCAGACAGGGCCTGTAAGGTGATGATGCCATGCCTGAAAGAAACGCAGACAAAAACAGCTTTAACGTCCAGTACATCCTCATACCTACCAAAATAGGACGGCTTAAGGTTTTAATTTAGAGCAGCCAAGCCTTGCGCTACATGGGACAGGCTCCGCCCCCATGACCCCCCCATGACCAGCAAAAGCAGTTGCAAGATGGATGGATTTGGCACATGTTACCGCTTCCAATTCTTGAATGTAAACCGGCTTAGGGAAACTGGGGTTTGAGTCTCCACCACAGAGTACCATTTGTTACCTTAACATACATTCTATATTCTGGCCTTACTGAAGCATCACAATACCACAATTTCTGCTGTAAGTATACAACAAATTATATAATTAAACACATTTTGGAAGTAAAGTATACAGAAGCAGAATTATTCTATTTTCTTTTTTTGATAGAATGATGACGTAAGCTGAAAATCTGCTCCTAAAAATACCTTCCTCCAAAGTACAGCGAAGTGGAGGGTAAACACAGACCTGACATAACACAGGCCACAAATAGCAGACCTGCGACGCTCAGATAAAACATCTTTTTTTTTAAAAAAACAATGAATAACGTTCTTTATTGTTAGCTGTGAAATTCTCACTGCGCCACTAAAGAACTCTACTGAAGAACTACTAAAGAACTCTACACAGTGCCTCTGCTGTGATAAGCTTTTCGGAATAACTAATGATTTTTGAATTTTTCTTCCAAAACCACTGAACAAAACTTTTCTAGAATTAAACACTTGATACAAGACGTGCAGCAATATTTTTGATGGTGTGGTGTGTGTGTGTGTGTC
>JAODJW010000038.1:7014538-7025585 GCA_026777045.1 Hyperopisus bebe
TTTATTTTGAAGTGCAAACTATGTCTTCATAAACTAAAAATATTTAAAGTCTACAAAAATAAATATATTCTTTACAGGCCGTCTTTGAAATCCTAATAACCTAAAAGCACGAAATGAGCCCATGCTAAGAAATGGCTTAAATGAGGATCTAAATTCTGTACAATAATTATTTTGTCATTTAGTGGGTGCCCATTCATAAATGCTATTAGAAAACAAAAGCTGAAACGTTCTCTGTATCTCCTCCAAGCACTGCAGAGCTAAAGTGACTTCAAAGGCCTCTGCTGATTGCAGTGCCCTGTCAACAAGGAAGCACAACACAACAGGGCCCCACCTTTGCATAAATATTAAGCCTGGCCTAGAGCCAGTGCGCAACAGAATAAAGGGCGAAGAGTGGTGAAAGAATAAGGGTGCCTGCTAGGCTAATGGTAGAGATTAACTTTCAGTATCTGTTAATAATCCCCCCCACCACTATTGTACTTTAATGCAAGCGGCAGTCCGGTGGTACTGCCTGGAAAAGGGGTAAGAAAGCCTCTTATCAGTCTAGGCCCTTCTATGTTTGTTTTCTACCGAAAAACTGAGTCCAGATGTTACGGTAAAGAGGAGCAGTAGAGGGAAGTCTGTATTTACTCTTTAATTCCAGGATGTTTGTCTGTGACGTCCTCCTACCCCCCTACCCCCCTCAAAAAAAAGCAGAGAGCCTACCTAATGATCAGCCCCATCTAGGAGCACATCTGAGCTTGTATCTCTGATGACAGACACCCTCCTGACAATGGGATTAACTTAACTTAGATTGTCTCTAAGTTAAGTCTAATTATACGTCACATAACATCAACAAAATGCCAGGATGGCACATAATTCTTAATTTATTATGCCACTAATAAAGTTCCTGATTATTAAATGAAATTAGTTTCAACTAATTTAATTAAATAAATTCAAATCTAACTAGGTTTTCAGGCATAACAAGGTGTAACCCATGGAAACAGATGTTTTATAATGTTTATTATGATTTCAATCATTCCTAACCTCATTCAGTCTTTTAAAACAATTAATATATTATAAGAATGTGACATCTTAGAGGATGAAAACAGCAGACAGGTTAGTAATTTTTGAAAACTTACCCTGTGTCAGTTGCAAGGTTGAGCTCTTACACTACACTGATTAGACTGATTTTGGTAATACATAAATGCACAATGTTTAAAAATTTTGGACGGGTGAGTTCGGAGCGGCCACACTGTGTACACTTGAATTTAATGTAAAATAAAGTTGTCCTCCGAAGAGGGGGGGTGGTGGTGGGCAATAAAAAAAAAGAAAAAAAAAGAAAAATTTTGGAATTTCCAAAACCAGCTGATGACATGAACTATATGAATATCCATCCATCCATCCATCCATCCATCCTTCCATCCATCCATCCATCACATGGTTGTGGAGAACCTGAAAACTATTCAGAAATCACAGTAAACAAGACAGGTGAACATTCGGGACCAAATTGCAGCTCATCACTGGGCACATAGACTTACACACGCATAGTTTATATATGTAAACATACACAAGATTGAAAGTTCTCGGTAATTTTAAAGATGAAAAGAAAAAATAAAACATACAAAACTAAAATGATACAAAAGATGTGTGGGGCAGGTCCTTCTTCCTCCCGGCTGTATGACCATTGCAGCCCTATGCAAAGACAATCGTAACTGACTAATCAAATAGAATGTGTGCTGTAGGCCCAGATTTTCAAAGGCTAAAAATCCTCAACTCCTGTATAAACAGATCAAAAAGCCAAATAAATCCCATTCAACATTCAGGAAACTGTTAAACACATCTTAACTTTTCATAGTATTTGTTGCAGAGTGCCACAAGGCTCAGTTCTGGGTCCTATTGTTCTTCCACCATTTGCTCTTATACCAGAATAAGCAGAAGCATACTGTTAAATTTCATTGTTAGGCTGAAAGTCTGAAAAAAGGCAACCTTGATGTTATTTTTTAACTCTAATCTGAAATATCAGCGGGAGAGTACTTGAAAATTGGTCGCTCAATTACAAACCAAGTTCTACCCATTAGAGTGCTATTTATTATAAATAATCTTATAAATTAAGATTAGTCAAAGCACAGCAGACCAAACTATTGGGTGTCTCTGTCTTACAAGAGCTCCATTTAACAAGATAAAACCATCTACATACCTGGGTGTTGTAATACTGATATGTTTTTATCATTTTCCTATTCAGCAGTTTACGAATGACTTAGAAAAGAAGCTTGTGATACAAAAGGGTTTCCCATAGTTCCTAAATTATACACAGGTTATTCTGCACACCACATGTCTCTTTGAAGGAACAGCAGTCTAAACAAGAGATTTGCTATAATTACATGTTAAAAATGTACTTTTTACATAAGATCCGGGATTACAGCAATATCAGTGAGAAGGCCGAGCAGAAAGTTTGCACCAACACTGCTGAATGTACCCACAGACACACACATACATCCATCCAAACACACACACACAGTTGTAGCCGAATGCCAGAAGTAGTGGTTTTTACGAAGTTTGCTGCTTCAGTATTCGTAGATCTTTTTGTCAGATGTTTCTATGGTATACTGAAGTATAATTACAAGCGTTTAAGTGTCAAAGGCTTTTATTGACAATTACATTAAGTTTAAGTCAATACTTGGTCCTTCTTTTTCAAGACCTCTTCAATTCGCCCTGCCATGTTGTCAATCAACTTCTGGGCCAAATCCTGACTGACGGCAGCCCATTCTGGCATAATCAATGCTTGGAGTTTGTCAGAATTTGTGGGTTTTTGTTTGTCCACCCACCTCTTAGGGATTGACCACAAGTTCTCAATGGGATTAAGGTCTGGGGAGTTTCCCGGCCACTTAATTATTGCTTTTGCCTTATGGCACGGAGCTCCATCATCCTGGAAAAGGCACATTGTTTGACACCAAACTGTTCTTGGATGGTTGGGAGAAGTTGATGTTTTGGTACCATTCTTTATTCATGGCTGTGTTCTTAGGCAAAATTGTGAGTGAGCCCAGTCCCTTGGCTGAGAAGCAACCCCACACATGAATGGTCTCAGGATGCTTTACTGTTGACATGACACTGGACGTATGGTAGCCCTCACCTTTTCATCTCTGGGCAATCTTTTTTCTGGATGTCCCAAACATTCTCAAAGGGGATTCATCAGAGAAAAAGACTTTTGCCCTTCTTGACACCAGCCATCCTCCAGAAGTCTTTGCCTCACTGTGCGTGCAGATTCTCCCACACCTGCCTGCTGCCATTCCTGAGCAAGCTCTGCTCTGGTGGTGCCTCAATCCCACAGGTGAATCAACTTTAGGAGACGGCTCTGGCGCTTGCTGGACTTGCTTGAGCGCCCTGAAGCCTTCTTCACAACAACTGAACGTCTCTCCTTGAAGTTCTTGAGGATCAGATAAATGGTTGATGTGGGTGCAATCTTACTAGCAGCAATCTTGCCTGTGAAGCCCTTTTTCTGCAAAGCAATGACGACTGCATGCGTTTCCTTGCAGGTAACCATGGTTAACAGAGGAAGAACAATGATTTCAAGCACCACCCTCCTTTTAAAGCATCCAGTCTGGTATTCTAACTCAATCAGCATGACGAGTGACCACTAGCCTTGTCCTCACAAAAACTCACCGGTATTAACGAGAGAATCACTGAAATGATGTCACCTTTTGTGGCATTGCTGAAATGCAGTGGAAATGTTTTTCGGGGGGATTTCAGGGAAAAAGGGACTTTGCAATTAATTGCAATTCATCTGATTGCTCTTTATAACATTCTGGAGTATATGCAAATTGCCATCATAAAATCTGATGCAGCAGACTTTGTGAAAATCAATATTTGTGTCATTCTCCAAACTTTTGGCCATGGCTGTACATACATGCATACATACATACTCTATCTAAAGATTTTTTTGTTTTTGTTAATGAAATTATTAAAATGTCGATGCTTACATTCAGATGTAAAGGGCGGTGTGCAGCTCACTGGTCTAAGTCTCAGTTTCCATAATCAGAAGATCGCCAGTTCAAGCCCCGACCTCAGCCGAACAGTGACATGTCTGGGGGCCCTTGAGCGAGGCCCTTAACCCCCCAGCTCCAGGGGTGCCGCACTATGACCCCCAAGCCGTGGAGAGCAGGATGGGGCAGGTGAATAGAAGAATTCCAATGTACTTTAACTTGTACTTGTGCATTTGGCAAATCAAAGATTTATTTGTCATGCAGGTTTGAAGACTATTTGCTGCCCCTACTAGGTTTATGCAGGGAAGTAGCTAGAAAATCTGGGCTCCCTGACAAAATTTACCCCCCCCCGCAAAATTCCACCTTGGGCCCCTGTGAAGCACCAGGGCCTCTGGATCTGCTAGGCTATGATGTCTTTTCTGCTTGTATTACAACTAAATACAATTTCCTGACAGGGATTCTTTAATCTGAATATAAAATCCAATCCATTTAAGATTAAGGTTAAAGTTAAGATTGATTTTATTGATCCTAGGGGGAAATTCTGAAATTTGTATGTATAACCTATGTCACAATCATATAATGCGTGGTTTGTCACAGTTTTAGGCTGAGGAGAATACTGAAAGTGCCGAGTTTATTTACATAAAGTGCAAAAATCCCTGGACACCAGGAGGCCAGTGACTTAGATGTATAATCTCTACAGATATTTACATAGCAATAATGTAGTAAAAAGCTCAGGGATAAGGGTACAATCACCCCGGAAGGAGCCCATTGCATTATTCATAATCATTAACAAAGGACATCACTAATCCTTGGCTCTGGCTACTTCACCACAACATAAATAACACTTTATTCCTGCCACAAAGGACCAGTGTTGAACGCGGATGAAACGAAAAAAGACAAATATTCCATTGCATTCCATTGGTTTTCCTGCTAATTTTTCTTCATGTCATCAGCACGTTACTCGATATTTAGCAACAATACCCATCAGCTAAGCTTGGGAGGTGAAGGGCGACGGTCACCTCATACTCAACCCCAGGGATTCTGTAGCGATTCCCCTCATTCGAGGGGATCTGGAGCGCAAGGTTACAACCAGTGACTGACAATAATGTTAATATCTCAAGGAAAAGAAAAGATTCATAAAAAGATAGAGAAATGACGAGAAAGTGGATGCTTACCAGGCGCCTCCTCTCTTCCTCCACTGTGTTTAACAGCTGGGAAAACTCCTTAAAAGACTGGGCTGTAGAAGGGAAAGCAGCAGTGAAGACCACAGCAAATGTTTTGTTTCACTCATTTCTCAATTATATATATATATATATATAGAAACACACACATTATTTTTGCAAACTCCAGCCTGGTTCTTCCCTATTTCCTATATGAAGGGCTTCTTCTTTGCTTTATGGGACTTCAGTCCTGCTTCTAGGAGCCTGATACGAACTGTCCTAGCAGTGCACTTCACACCTGCACTTGATGTTCCCCATTCCTTTTGAAGGTCACTTGATGTCATCCTCATTCATGAGAAACTGAACATGAGAAGTTAACGTTCATCTCCGGCATTAGAATGTGGCTTCCGCCCTTTATCTGGCTGGTCTCCTACTTCACCTGATTCTTGTGTTCTGCTGCCTTAGAAATTTTGAACCTTGAAGCATCCTGCTGCTCAGCGTAGCCTTCAGCCAGCAGAACCATGATTTAACCAGGATTTAAAAATGCAGATTTGTTTAAAAATATAGGGTAGTCTCAATTTTTTCCCATGGATGTATGTTCATGAAGAATGATGAGAGATGGTGTTACACTATAAAGGTACTAGAACATTTATTTCCTCAAGCCTTTTGTAACTGGTGTATTTACATATTATTTCCTGGTTTTTATACTGAAATACAGATGCAAAACGTAAGTATTTTTTGCTACTAGCCAATTGTGCTAGTTCAGTAAAAAATGTATTTGCCCAGATACAGTTTTAATAAGATGCACTGTGCAATATAATTTAAGCATATAGAGCAATTAAAGTCCATCACATCTTATAATAAAAATAACTGTGTAAAAAAGTAATTTTCAGTTTATAATTTATTAATTTCAAATAATTTACTCATTGAATATTAAAGTATACTGTTTATTGGATTAATGTAATGTTGAAATTTTCCTGGTCATCTGCCCAAACCAAAACCCCCTTCTCCTCCATTTCCTACCCTTCCTCATCCTCTTCCTGCTCAGGAAACCTTCTTGATCTTAGATCTTAGTCTTTATACCGTAGGTCAATCACTTCCTTGGGGATGAAGCTGCTTACATTTGGCCATCAGGGCATCCAGTGTTTCATTCTTTATTCATTTAATTGCATTGAATCCAATACAACAAAATAAAATAAAGACTAATAATAATAATAATACAGTTTAAGTATTTCACTTGCAAAATGTTCTCAAATATAAGGACATATTGGCACATACATACAATTACAAAGCCATGGCTACTTTTGAAAGACTAAATGAGTTAAACTGTGATTTAACTTTAATTTAATTTAATTTTAACCAAATAGTCCCACGACAGCAGCCAGTATAAGAGCTACTGTAGCTTTAAGATACCAAACTTCAGTTTCCCACATGGAACCACCATGGGCAGAATTTAAAAAGTACTGAAATCAAAGCCCACAGATGAATTACCCTGGGGTTGGGACTTCTGCCTGGTGGAGATATTTGACCCCTGCATGTTGTAGTCAGTTTTAAACCGGTGCATAGCGTGGCAGTGTGCTGTGGGATCGAGACGCATGATCACCCCCCCTCTGCTTGACACAAATACGCAATCACTGATCTTACAATCAATGCAATGTTTCAATTCAGATGATTAAGGTGGTGTGAGTTTGGCACCCAAAACAGTGATTATCCCACAGATGCTACTGATATGTAATAAAACAGTGACTAACCAGCAAGCTAACGGATAATGCTTAAGCGTTTCTGAAAATATCGCATGGAGTAAAACATCACAATGAATTATATGGAGGTGGATGGTGAAAAAAGCGATGCAGTCTACGTTTCTTCCATTTCTAGCGTGCCAATTTCTTGACTAATTCTTTGCTCTGGAAAATGAAGAATTTAACGCCAAATATGATTGATCGGGCCCCTCAAGTTCATTGGCTAATTGGGACGAGTTTGAAACTGGGATTAGACAAGAAGTCTCTGCACACATCACAATCCCAGATATCCCAGGCATTGGTCCACGTACCTGTCCCAGCAGATGAATAGTAGGGATGGCCGAAGCCACTGTTTTTATCTTCGATCTGATTTGATCCAATACTAGAGATGCACCGCTTGCAATTTTCTTCGCTAATTCCGATTTCTGATTTTTTTGCAAGTGTGGTTTACGCACACAAAGTATTTTTACAACTTATTTCTGTCCATCTTTACGTAACTTTTAATTGATTGAATACCTATACCATATACATATAGTGCATGTTTCCTTTATGTATTATATTGAATTGCACCTTGGTTACGTATATGACTTCTGTGAATAAGTTTATTGGCTGATTGTTTACTCATTTTACCTTACTGTGAACGCAAAAGAAAACGGCAGCCAATGCCGTGTTCTATGAATTAGTAGGGGTAACATTAGTATACTGTACTGTAAATGTGTTAGTGTGACAAATATCCGTTAGGCGATACTGTACTCTATTTTTACATCAAACATTTGTTTTTTTAAAGGTAATGTATTAAGCTAACTTTTAAATGAAATTAAAGTGTTTTGGGAGCATGACTGGGGTCATATTTAGGGTTTAAACTATAGAAATAAGCACATATTACCATTTTTAGTGACTCTACCAAACATCCGCAAATCCTCCTAATTCGGGACGGGTTCTGGAACCGAACCCCACGATTATCCGAGGTCTGATTGTTTTCTTGCAGAGAGGCACACATGAATCATCATGAACTCTGAATATGATGAACTGCATCCCAGTAAATGGCATTCTGTGGATATCTTCCCGTTACAAAACTCTTGCCCTGTTATTCTTACCAATGTTAATTTCATCATCCGTTTCTGCATCCCCAATGCATTCGAACTGGAACTCTTGAAGTGACTGAGAGTACTTCTGTACTGCTGCAGAAAGATCTGAGGAAGAGAGATGGTTTAGGTCATAAATTATTTAAGCAAACAAGTTTGGAAGCCTATGTCTCTATTAAATCCTTTTATCCCTGACTTACATGCCGCACCAAGAACTGGCATCACTAAATCAGTGTGCGATTGTGTCTTTCATGCACCTGTTGAAATATTAACTTGAAATTTACCAGAAGCATAATACCTTTTAGTATGAAGATATGTAACAAACATTATGGTGGTATAGCATAACATACAAGCAATAGAACATCAAACCCAAGGTCCATTATGTCATAAGTTTTAATATGTGGTGTGGATGTCAATGCTATGTATGTAGTGACCAATGTATGTAATGCCCAAAATAGTGTTCTTTACATAAATTATTATTATTATTATTAATAATAATAATAATAATAAATCTTGGCTTGGCTTGAATCTTGACTTCCGTCCTGGTCCACTATGAGTATTGTGGTAGACAGCGGGCAGACACTAACAGTTTGGTTTTCATTGTTTTAGTGTCATTCAGATATTTCCCACCCATGTGGTCTTGTACTTTGCTTATGTTTTATCGTCATTGTATTCGGGCTACACGAGCATAATGGGCAACAGTTTTTCATCCAAACGGCAAACAGGCAAACACATGTTAGGGCTGCTGTCTCTTATTAGCAGTTTATGACTAACGCCACTGCAGAAATCAAAACAATGTGAGTTTAAATAATGCATAAAGTACTACACTACAACTACAACTTGATTTTTATATTGTATTTTACAGTTTCCTTTGGCGAAATGGTATTTGAGGGGATGATTTATATATTTTTTTGGCAGTTTCCATTAAGAGGCCTTAGTCAGCCAGCTATCAAACATACTTGCTTTTTCCTGCCTTATTTCTGTGTTATGTCATACATAGTACACTTGACTGAAAGATGCCCAGGCGTGCTTTACTCATTAAACAGGTTCAGGCGAGACTTACTTTAAATTGTTGATGCTGAGATCAGTTATGTGCTCAGAAGTCTTTAGCTACCACTTTCCAGGAAAAAAAAAATCAATGCGGCAAAGTGTCTGAATAGTGGAATTTCCCTCAAATTTATGAACAAATCCTCATAACAATCAGCTAAAAAAAAAATCAGGGAATGGAACCACAGTAGGTGCTGTAGGCTTCCCGCTATAAACCGAAAGAAAATCTCTGAGAAATAATCCAAAATACTGTAAATAAAATAATCGGAGCCAAATAGTTGCCTTCTGGATGAACTACGAAGGCAGAGAAAATCTCATGTTCAACGTGCTTATTAATTTCAGTTTTGAATTAATTTCAGCCACGTCGTCACCTAGCATCAATATGATTTATTTAATAGCTGGCAAATAATACTGGTTGCTTTTCACCACAAAGCATTATGGTTGTTAGAAAATCTGCTTCCTATATCCTATAGAACGGTGTGTTGAGAAAGGTGTTATACAAACATATATAGGCCTTTTTTATACTGGTATTTTTTATACTTGTACTTTTATACAATTTATACTGGTGAATATTCACCTATCCACCCATCCATGACTCTTTCAATTGTTTCTCCAGTATGGGGGGAGGGGGGGCCTCAGGCAGGCAGGGTTACACCCTGGAATGGATGCCAGTCCATCACAGCACTTACACAGTCACACAGTATTAGGTTTAAAAATTAATTTGAGTAGACAATCTTAGCTTTAATTCAGATTATAAAGCCAGTAGACAACAGTTTTGATAATTGGTAATGTAATCAAACCATGGAATGCATAAAACTTGCAAAACCTTAAAAATACTTTTTTTCCAAAGAAGTCCAAATTGCAGAACCATGCACCAAGTACTGGTGAATATTTCTACCTTAAAAACAAACAAACAAAAAACTAGAAAAATTACATAAACAATGATAAGAAAAGATTTTCCTATTGCAGATGTGCGTGTACTTTGATACAATATTTTTATATGTATTTTACATTTCTATTTACCCTTCAAAAATCTGATTTTGGGACAATAGGCACAGTTCACCACTACAATCAATGTTATTGCAGCACACAATCATTCCAGATGGTAAGTGTTTGTTAGCAAACTATAGGTACCTTAAATATCAAGGTTACCAAATGACCAGAACCAACTGAATACAATCAAATATTGTTTTTGTGCCCGTTTCTGTTTCTGTATGATCAAATTACTATCTGAATAGCCAGCAGTATACTTTCTAAGCACCATGCATCTTTCTATTATTTCCATTAAAGAGATTTTAATTAAATTACACCAACTTCAATTTCCTTTTCCATAACACTGCAGGCCATATCCTTTGTTCTTTTACCGTGCAGTTTTTTGCCTTTTGTAATCACATTTTGTATTACAATGCCCAAAGTACAGAAAAGACATTCCATAATAACACTTGTATCCCCCCAGGCCAAAAAACACCCCCCAATAGGTACAGAAATGTGTACATCAAGCACAAAATACCAGGGGGGACAAGGGTGAATTCAAAGGGCTAATTTTGTTACCTTATTATTTTGATTGATTGTAACATTGATGGATAGTAACACGACACATTTGTTGTCTTATCAGCGCTACATGCTGTATAGTACAAAATGAAGTGTCATTAACGGCATCTCTGTCATGCGCTCTGGTCGAGTCAGAGTGGATGTGGGTTTAGTACTAGCAGTTTGCTCTATTCATTCCAGACCCGTTTACTATAATATTTACTGTATCCCATGTTTGCCCTCAGATCCATCTCATTAGCATGGGCTCAGAGAGCATGTGTCAGCATATGTGAGCATATTAACTTCCCAATATAATGAAATATAAATAAATATATATAGTTAAAGCTTTAAAATTCCCCTCCCACACGTTTTAAACACATGTAAACTTATTAAAACACACTTTGTAAACACATATGATATGTGGATGTTGGGCTAAGGATATCAGTAACAATTATATGTAATGTATATGTATTTATATACACATCTCTCTCTCAAGCAAGGTACACGATACGCAGAGAACTGTGACG
>JAODJW010000038.1:7025685-7036737 GCA_026777045.1 Hyperopisus bebe
GATCACTGTACTCTGGGGGGGGGGGTATTTGTATAATAAGAATTACAATTTTTGAATATTTAAAGGGATAACTTGCTGACTTACTGAATTAATAAATTAATTTATTGTTTTAATTATGTGGAATCTTATTTTTCTATTCAGTCCCAAAATGGATTATCAGTTCTTTCTTTCGTCAGTATTGATATGAGACCATTCAGAGGACACGTCTTAGTAACTGATGTATTTAAATACTACGTACATGTTTTGTCTTAATAACTTGACCTATGGACTTAAAGCTACCTCCTGAGATTTAGCTGACCACGCCCTCACAGAAACTGACAAATAAAACCATCCGACTGCAAATGCCTGACACTGTGAGACACTAAACAAACATAATACATCAGACATGCCACAGTATCGCTATTTGTTCATGCTGACTTCTAATCTACAGGAGATCTACAGGAGATGTGGCGAATACTCTGCATAAACCTCTGGAGCTCCAACAATAGCAGGCTGGGCCGGGTCCTATAAATAAATGACTAATTTGAGTCTCAGTTCAACTGTAACGTCAACACTGATACTTTCTCTTCACCCTAAGAAGCAGGATCTCACTGTAATAGAAGCTGGAGGACCCCCGCTCCCCCCGCCCAAATAATTACAAGAACTGTGATACAGAGTGTTGTTCTCCTTTATATACTTTGGACAACCCACGGGAAACAACAGACATGACAGTGAAGTATCGTGAAGTACAGAGAGATAGGAAGTACAGTATAGAAAGGTATTACCCACTGCTACACCCAGGGGCATCGGGGGGGTATGGATACCCAGGTAAATTCAAGGTCCTAGAACTTCATAGGGGGCCCATGACCCAAAATCTACTGTGGGGGACTGTGAAGCATACATAACATTACTAAGACTATTAAGTGCATTTTCCAAAAGAGTTTAAACAAAAAAAGAACAAAATGGCATCAAAGTCTTGTACCGTGACAACCAAAAATACAACAGTGCCATATGACCAAAATTTAAGGAATATTCTGGAATCATTCTGAAAATTTGAAGAGCTTTTATGCATGTGGTGGCTTATAGGATGGTCACTTAGTTATATCGTCTTGGATGAAAATTAACTGTGAGTCTACATAATCTGTCAAGACTTAAGAAGGTGATTCATCCATGTATTTTCAGTAACTGCTTGTCCTATTCAGGGTTGTGGAGCCTATCCTATAGGCTACAGGCACAAGGCAGGGAACAACCCAGGAGGGGGGGGCAGTTTGTCACAGGGCAGACTCACACACCACTCAGTCACTCACACATGCACACCTATGGGCAGTTTGGTAACTCCAATTAGCCTCGGCTTGTTATGGGAGCAAACCTCATGACAACACAGGGAGAACATTCACACTGCACACACAGAGCCATGGTGGAGACTTGAACCCTGGTCCCAGAGGAGTGAGGCAACAATACTAACCCCTGCACCACCATGCCACCGCTTAAGAAACTGATTATTTTTCCAAACGAGGACACTTGTACAGTACATGATCATTTGCAAACATGCAGTAAAACGTTCGCAGTTTAAGTAAAACAATGAGACGTAATGTTCTGCTGAGCATGAGTGACTTCATGGTGTGGAGGTTCTAAAAATGTTGTGTCTTTTGAGAAATGTGTCAAAAGCTTAATCGAGAAAAGCTGTAAACCACAACTGAAGCGTAGCTAAACTGAATTATTCTAAGCCTGAATTCTAGAGCAGGAGCCAAAGCAATTAAATTAACGGACATATGAAACATATGAACAAAAGGACAATCGTGATTTTTGCTCTCCAAATATGCCAAGGCTTTTTCCAGATTGATTTTTAAATGATTATTATGTAGTATTTTGATGTTATATTTGTGTGAGAATTACTTTTCCCTGATTACAAGACACTGAATGGTTTAAATATCTAAAAATCTGATCACCTGCCACCTCTTCATATTTCTTTATTAAATTGGTAGAAATGATGTCACTTCCTCTTGTAGCTGCAGTGTTGAACACACTCATGGATACCTTTTGATTAAAATACTACTTTGGTTAAAAGTGTACTTATGCAACACTACAGCTGTTACCGCAATATTATAAGGAAAGCATGACTATTTTTACGTCACAGAATCATGATTTGTGTAGTGCTGTGTGCTACTCAGCAATAACGAAACAAGTGGAGCTTTTTCCTGAAATGTTTAAAATCATCAAGCGTGTCAATGTCAAACTTCATTGCTAACGGCACTGACAGTGAATAACGGGAGCGGCCAAAGCAAATGTTCTTACAGCATTAGATGCATACAGATGGATGTTTAGTGAGTGTCAGTCTATTGCTTTTTTAATGATACATTCAGAAAAGACTGAAGGTAAATTCTACCTAAGGCCTCCTGGCAGGACTCAGGAATTTTGCGGTGGGCAGCCATAGTGAAGGCATTCCTGTTGGAGAGGTTGGTAGGATGAAGTGAACATGAAGTGAAGTGTGTCTGCTCCGCCAAGCAAAGCCTTCAATGCCAGTGCCATTGCATGCACAACGAGTTGACTTTGAAATATGGCTTCCCATAGCAATAACTCATGAAGAGAAAGATCTGGAAATCCACTGGTAAAGATATTATTGGACAATGCTGTGTCACGAATTGCATGCATAATGTTGGGATTGGATCTCATGATCAGCTTATGGTATTTTGTCAGTTGCGCCCCATGACCCTGATCAGGATACATTTTGAGAAGATGGATGGATGTTTAATGGTATTCTGTTACTGATCTCTCTCCCAACCAATAAAAGAAGCAAATATGGGTCACCAATACACGTACAAATACCTGCAGTGCACCCTTTGTTTACACCCTTTTGTTGTAGTTTCCTTAGAATGTTTCCACGTATAATCAATTTAAGAGACAAAAGAGTTCTGTCGTTTTATTTTACTAAATTCAACGTTGTTGCCAGTACAAAGTTTGTATACAAATAATAGTTCATTCTTAAATTTCATGAAAATCAATGGAGTAATCTTACACTACTATAAAATTTATAACCATTCGTTTAATAGATTTTTTCTTCAGACAATTGATGAAAAATGTTTAATCCATTCCAGATGTCTCTTTAAAGATATGCATTTCCCATATTTCCATTTATTCACAAGTGAAATATTTTATCGGCTTTAACTGTCGTTGTGTTTTTATTTCCACACACTGACTAGTCTCACTGTACCAATGCTCACCCATACCCCGGTTACCAAATCAGCTATTTACTTATAAAACAGGCAGATGGCGTTTTTCGAGCATTGAACTTAAGACTTGAATATCTTCGCTGAGAACATAAAGGTTTTACTAAGAAAATATATAACTTACGTAGAATGTGCTCCGTACTAGTAACTGCATAATCATCCGGTTATGCAGTCTAGTTAGGTACTTTCAAACGATTGTGCTTAAGAGCTGTTATTCACACACTGTAACCTAAATTAAACCCCCATCATTTTCGCTGTGATATGAAAAACGGACTCAGCGATCAGCCGTCATTAGAAGCAGCCATGCGGCACAAACCAGCCATTATATTCATCAATGGCTAAATAAAATCACCATCACCGCAGATTTTCAAAGGTTATAGGGGTTGAAACGACAGAGATGTGTTAAATATCTTCCACATAAGCGTAATAATACGTCTGCTTGCTGCTTTTTTCCATTGATTTTACAAATGTATTGAGTAAACGAAAGTTTAAAATAACAACACAATACATTTCAATACATTGTTGCATTGCAAAACATTAGATTTTAAGAATTCCTAATGAAGAGCAAGGCTTAAACAAAAGTTTCTTCAACATTCAATAGCCCTTCAGCAATCCAGTTACTTAGTTACCAGTCCTATTTAAAAAACACCTACTTACTTTTCAGCGCCGCGATAAGCGTATTCCCGTCTTTTATCAGTTCTTTAATGAATTTGTTGGTCCGGTCGAGCTCAATTTCATGACACTTAAGACGTTCCCTGAAATCTGGACTGTCCAGGAAAGAATCGCTGAATTCCAGTGTTGGCAATCCCATTTTCCTTATAGCAAAGTAAACTGAAATACAACCAGAATCCTTCAAAACGACGCCAATAATTTACTCTTTGTTACATGAAGAATAGAAATTCAGCTGTTTTTCTCCTGGCTCTCTCTGCTGGAAATGTTGCCGCTGAATAGAATTACAATAAACTGTATGAACTTTTCTTTACCTCCCCCTTTTCTTAGTACTTCCGGCAGTTATTCTCCTCTGCGGCTTTATAGGGCATAATGAGTAAAAACGCTCGGATTAAGCAGTGGCCATGTGACTCCTAGCGGACTATTAGAGAAGTTTACCGCATCCTCTGCTTCACCGTTCAGAGTATTTGGATCTTTGGGTAGCGAAGTTCAACAATTTTCGGCACGAAACCTTTTCTGAAAAATTTTGGTAAAATGAATTAAACAAAATCTTTTTTTTTTTTTTTTTTTTTTACATAAAGTCTGTTGCAGCTACCTCACCATCAATCCATCTGCATACCTATCCAGTACAGGGTTGGTGGTTGGTAATGGATCCTATTGCAGGCACACACTACAGACAAGTTAGTTCTTTGGTTTTTGTTCCAAACATTAATGATAACAATAAAGTCATGGAGTACTGTTTCTTGAAGATTCTAAGACTAAGAATGTTAAATGAATGAAATCTATGTAAAATGGTTCAAAACGTAGAACTGCACAGAGCTATCAGCTCAGACCTCCAATGTTGTATTTCTGTGTATGGAGTTTGCATGTCTACTTCTACTGGATAATGTAGCTGGTAAAAAGACGCCCTGATTGGTGGCTATTGTTTGTGTGTGTATGTGTGTGTTGGGGGGGGGGGTGTGCCGTGATGGACTGGCATCTGTGATGAACGAGGCAGAGTTCCAACTGCAGAGCAATCCCTGAAGGCTTTATTTCACCAAACACCAAAACGATGTCCAGAACTTAGTTATAAAATGGCCAGAGTAGTCTGTAAACCAAACTGAGACACAACCAAGAACAGAATCAAAATCCAAAGGTTTAATGTCAAGTAAACAGGTAAAGAGTCTAATAACATGAGTAACACAAATTCACTGGGAAAATGGTCACTATAGAATGGATCTCACAACATAATGAGGTGCTGAAAACAGCTGGTAAATAAATAGTGAGACAGGAAACAGCAACCAGGTGATTTTACTTAACACAGGGAGGTGATCAGGACAGAGCAGAAGGCTGTATGGAAGATCCGGCTTGATTCTTGGATCCTGGAGTCTGACACCTGATTGTAACCCCTTCTCCATGAGCGGCTCCTGATGTCTTGGTGCTCCATTGTAGTGGACAGCCAGAATTCTGTGGTGTAGGGTAGTCCCAGTAGTCCCTAGGTTGTCCCAGTAAAAATCAGTTATGAGTGAGGGGTCCAGGATATCCCCTGCTGGAGGCCAAGATTTGTCCTCGGGGTCGTAGCCCAACCAGTCCATTAAATTTTACAGCTGCCCACAGGACACGGCCAGAGTAGCCAGCTTCACCCCTCACATCTCCAGCTTTAGAGGACACGTGGAATGCAGGGTCAATCTGGCAGTGATGGGAACAAGTCATTCTTTGGCGAGTCAAAACATTGCTGTCCGAGTCAAGTCTCAAGTCCTTTGCCCTTAAGTCTAAGTTGAGTCCAAGTCTTTCCATCATTTTTGCTGTCAGGTCACTAGTCATCAAATTCGTGACTTGAGTCCAAGTTGAGGTATGAGTCATGTAACTTGTGTCCCTACCTATGTCCTTTAGTGATTAAATCTTGTTGCATCAAAAACCACCTCAGTACTTCGTAGGATAAGAGAGTCTCCACTCACAGTTGTCCTCACACAGTGTTTATGTCCGTGTACATGCAGGGAGTGACGCACCTTTTCAACAAACTATCTCAGGAGACCTTGCATTCAGCCAATTGAAGAGGCAGACAGCAGAGAATTAATATACAAAGAAATTATAAAATTAACATTACAGTATCCAGAAGGGATCAAGCTGTTAGGTTTAATGAATAGCCTCTCCTTGAGTCATAGGGTCCAAGTCTGTCTGTTGTCCTCAAATTAGTGACTCGAGTCGTAAGTCAGTGACTCAAGTCCCCACTTCCGCAATCTGGTACCTGGCAGGTAGCTGCAGAGGGAAGGTCACTGGGATTCCACAGAATCTTGAGGGGGCCAGTGTACTGGGAACAGAGCTTAATATCCCTGGTGGGGACCCACACATGGGATGGCGGTGGCAGTCAGTAAATTTCTTCTGTGTCTTTATGTCAGAGGCGGCAATTTCAGGTCCAGAAAGTACAAATCCAGACCAAGATTTTGTTTCAACTAACCAGTTGAGGACTTTTTATGCTTGACTGGTTGGTTGAAAGTAAATCATGGTCTGGATTTTTACTTTCTGGACCTGAAATTGCCGCCTCTGCTATATGTCGCATTGAAGTTGCACGTGGGCAGTCCTCCAGAATTGTCTGCTCTACCGAAACCCCTTCTCTGTTGGTTGGTTCGATCTCCCAAGCATAGAGTGGGGGTTGGTAACCTGATGTGCATTGGAAAGGGGTTAAATGTAAGGAGGCCTTTACCAGACAGTTTGTTCTGTCCAGGTAAGGTGCTGGCTACAATCAGACTGGTTAGATGAACAGTACCGTCAGAGACAATGGCCAGTATCCTGATAAACTGCTCCATTTGTCCACTGGACTGGGGATGGTATCCCTATGTTAGACTCACAGTCACCCCCCCCAGCCGTGTGCAAAATGCTCGCCAAAGTCAAGAGGTAAACTGTAAACCTCGGTATGACATTAAATCCTCTGGAATGCCAAAGAAATGGAAAACTTTATTAAAAAGGCATTCTGCCAGCTGAATATCTGAGGGGACACTCGGAGGAAGGAAGAGGCAGCATTTCTTACTATAACTAATATGACTGTGGGCCCCCGTCAGGGAGGCAGATCTGCGATAAAGTCCAACGCTGTATGAAACCAGGGTCAGTGGGAACTGGTAGAAGTTCCAACTCACCTGATGGTCGTTGCCTTTGAGTCTTTGTTTGGGCACATATTGGGCAGTACAGAACCTAATCATGAACATCCACTATAGTCGACCATCAAGATTTCCTGGATATGAGTTCATGGCTCTAGCTGATACCTGGACCACCTGAATAGAGCTGTAGAAGGCTGGGGCAAACAGTTTATTTGGGGGTGTATATGGAGGGCTAGTTTCTGCCCGCAGGGCATCCTGTATCTTCCATAATGTGTCGTTGTGTATTTGTTAACATACAGCATTGAGAAAGAATGGTGTCAGGGCTTTGGTCCTGCTCAGGAGCTTCGAATTGCCATGACAGAGCATTGGTAGACTCTCTGCTAGACCTTTGCATTCTTGGGCCCAGGATGATAGGTGACTGTAAACTGAAACCAGGTAAAGCAGAGAGCAATCTGGCCTGTCTATGACTGAGCAATTTTGGCCCTTTAATATATTCAAGGTTCTTGTGATCAGTATAAGCAGTATACATTGGTGAGTAGCAGCCTCAAGCTAATACCTCAATTTCTCCAGTGCTAGCAACTCCTCTCACTACATCATGAGGAGAGTTTGTCTGAAAAATAGGGACATGGGTGAAGCTTAACAGGATTCCACTGCCACTGAGACAGAACCGTCCTGCTGTCTACCTCAGATACATCGACTTCCCCAGTAAGCAACAGCTCTGGGTTGGGCTACAGGAGCAGAGATGCTGTACAGTAATGCATAAATCAGGAGAATGCAGGATGTGCCATCTCAGATCACGTAGTCGACATTGGATGTCACCTAGTCATTGTTGTAAGGGGGGCAGCTACCCAGCTGAAGCTGCAGATGAAGCATTGATAAAAATTTGCAAAACCCAAGTAATACTGCATCTTGTTTACTGTCACGGGCTCAGGCCTCTCAAGGAAGCTCTAACCTTCTCTATATTCATCTGTACCCCCTGTGCTACAGATACCTTAGAAAAGAAATGCAGTGGTACCTTGGAACACAAACTTAATTTGTTCCAGAAGGCTGGTTGAGTTGCAATTTGATCGAGGTCCAAGTCAAATTTCCGTATGAGAAATAATGTAAATGAATTTAATCCGTTCCAGACCCCGAAATTATCGGCTGTTTAAACCTATCTACCTACCTATAAAAAGCTTTGACAATCAACATAAACCCAACATGCACATTAAAAACACATACAAAAGCAATAAACATGAAAATTATGACAATTTATGAACAGCTGATGGCACACTGGAAATGGCAGGTGGGAAGGAGGAGGGATAGAGGAGTTTTAGCAGGTCTGTTTTGTTTTGTCATGTTCTAAGTTTTCGGGTTGTGGCTACAACAAACCCATTTGAGGTCCGAATTATGTCTCGACCCATACAAGTTTTAGCAGGAACAGGCGAGTTCCAAGACTTCAGCTGAGGTACAAGTCGAAAAACATTAAACAGACCTGTTTAACGTCTGGGTTGGTTGAGTTAAGAGGTGTTCGAGTTCCAAGGTTCTACTGTAGTGGATCTATGGAACTTAACACTTCTTGGCATTTGCATATAGTTGGTGTTGTTGTAGACCTGCTTAAACATGGTCATGGTGTTCAGCTAGGCTTGGGGAACAAATCAGCATATTGTCTATATAGGTCTGTAACAGAGGGAATTACATGCAAGATGGCTGTTGGTCAGTTTGTTGAATCATGCGACAGTCAACAGCAAGAG
The DNA here is from genome assembly GCA_026777045.1 of Hyperopisus bebe. Classification (NCBI taxonomy): domain Eukaryota; kingdom Metazoa; phylum Chordata; class Actinopteri; order Osteoglossiformes; family Mormyridae; genus Hyperopisus; species Hyperopisus bebe. The sequence goes on from JAODJW010000038.1 coordinate 7,034,368, forward strand.
CTGGTGGGGGGTCATGGGTGAGGTGAAGTCCAGGCTAAGGCTGATTACAGAAATTCAAGGTGGAGATAAAGAAGAGGCAGGTGAAAAAGTGGGGGCTGAAAAACAGGCAAAAAATTCAAAGCAGGGCAATCAGCAACCAGAGCCAAATCTCAAGGCAGCAATAGCAAAAACCAGGAACAATGCTGAAGTCCAGAAGCCTCAAGATAGCATGATAACATGGTACTTGTGCCCATGCAGTAGATGTCCTGGTAGCAGAAGCACCATGCAGGCATCAGTGAAGGTCTGGTTTTATCATGCACTTATTAATACATAAAATTAAATATAGTGACCATCATGATTAACTTTGCTATCATGTTAGGGTCGGCACCAAACCGTTTGTAAGTTTACAATGCATAAAAGCACCACATAAATTTGTGTACTGCATCAAGGCTTTTTGACTTTGTCAGAAACCTCTATTTAAATAAAATAAATTAAACCAAATCAAGGCAAGGCATGCCCATACATGTAAAGCAAGATAAGACCAATTAAGTTTATTTATATAATTCTCTTGAGGTTTATTGTACCATAATTTTTCTATTGAAAACGAGAGGTATGCTGTCAAAAGAAAGGTCCAGAAAGCCACACCAAAAATATTAAAACAATCTTTTCATGGAGAAGGAAGCCTAACAAGGTAACCAAAAGGTAAGAACCAAATTTGATGATAAATAATTGTTTTAAGGGCATTTTATGGCTGATTTAAGACACGGGTCGGCACCATTTAACATAAGAGATAGGAACAGAAAGCTAACACAGGCCGAAGGTTAAGACAGAATGTTTCAATATTAAGCCCAGGTGTTAGGAGATGTGAAGAGATAGCAGAGGACACATGAATGGCATCCAGAATTGCCTGCAGCTAAATTATTATTAACGGTTAGAAAACGGTTCATTGAACCTGATTTTAAAGGATAATACTGTCATCTAGGGGACAGCAGAAGAACAGCGTGAAATAATCACTGGATAGCATTTATGAATACTATGTGATTTTCGCAATTATTTGATTAATAGTCTACAAGGAAGTTCAAAAGAAATCCCATTTGATCACAGGTCATAATTATATAACTATATTAATAAATAATTTTTGAATTATTGTATCCTGACTGATTTGCTGATCTTTCCTTTTAGTAATTTTTTTTCAGTGAAACGTTTGCATTCTGTGCATTGTGGGTTGTTTTCATTGGTAATTGTGGTGTTTGTTCCTTGACCTTTTTGAGGGTCATATTATCTTGACATCAGGCATTTTCTATTTTTAAAACTTCAACGCACTCAAGTCGTCTTAAAGAGATACTCTGTTCAGAAGCAACAGTGTTTAGGTGCCACCGGAGAGACCTCAGTTACTTTGCCTTAATATTGTACCTATGAGAAAAAGGTTTGTGATTTTTTTTTGTTGCTGCTTTTGATTTCAGAAGGTGTACATAAAATTTTAAAACAGGTTAGCATAAATTCATGTATTATAAGTATAATTACACATCAGAATTTGTCTGAAACAGTGTAATGAATATTTGCAAATTGGCCATAAGAGTTTGAAGAAAAGTACACAAATAATGGCGGGAGATAATGATTGTACCATAGATTAATTTTCTTAAACCTCATGCATCTTTTTCAGGAGCTAAGGGAAATTCCTTTGTTAAAATCAAATTAAATATGGTAAGTTCAATTTGTGTTTGTATGTATGTATGTATGTATGTATCAATGAGTGTATGTGCACACGGTGCAGTCATGGTATAATTTCATTGTATGATTAATGAGAATTCACCAGTTTGTTAGGTCGGTAACAAGCTATTAATTTAACTGTAAACAACAAACGTAGCATAAAAAACAGCATAATGAATAGTATCGGAACGGATGTGAAACTCCAGTACATCGTCGCTCATTTTTTATCCATGTGGCATCAAAGTGTAAGACGTCCTCCATCCGGCATCCAGGCTTTGACATTTCACAGCTACTCGCAGGCAGAACAAGGGACAAGGCATACAGTACATATAGTATATACAAATAAACCGGCACAACATGTGGGAAACAAAACAACTCTCCACAGGGCGGAGATTTGAACCCCTAACCCTGAAGGCATCAGGCAACACAGCCACCATGACCACCAAGTGTGGAACACAGGTTATAATTTTTATTTTACTTTATTCTCCTATACTGCACTTAGAGTTAGTTTGTATAGGCAAATGTCTTTACTGTGCCGAACTGCGTAGAGCAGGGGTCTCCAGCTCCGGTCCTGGAGAGCTACCGTCCAGTAGGTTTTCTATCTTACCTGGCTTCTGATGAGCCACACCTGTTCTCAGGTAAATACCAGGAACAGGTGTGGCTCATCAGAAGCCAAGTGGG
>JAODJW010000038.1:7036805-7048448 GCA_026777045.1 Hyperopisus bebe
TGTGGCTCATCAGAAGCCAAGTGGGACAGAAAACCTACTGGATAGTAGCTCTCCAGGACCGGAGCTGGAGACCCCTGGCGTAGAGCATAATTAGCCAAAAACATATAGGTCAGCCCTTTAATTACCAAGGTGTTCCCTGGACTGCCTGTAATAGGTCCCAGGCTCGTCATGTAATAGGTCCCAGGTGTCATGGAGGGACACGGAGGGAGGATGATCCACAGCAAATTGGAACCTTATTAAGACTGCTTTCAGATGCACAGAAAACCATAAGGACCACAAGGGGTCAAAACAAAGGCAGGTTGGTTAAACGTGGATAAATAAAGGCTGGCACTACAGATGAGAAAATTCAGAACCAAAACATCTACAACAATCACAGAAGAACTGGCAGGTAACTCATACAATGACCAACGAAAAACAGAGCAAAGGCAAGGCACATATAAAAACTGATAAGCAGGACTAAACAGGAAACAGGTGCGGGCTACTGACACTTAAGTGAACACTAGGACTATGAATAACAAGGCACAGGTGAGAGTCATAATCACTAAGCATTAAGGACTCAAACACTAGGAATGGGATGGCCAGTGACACCTGCTGGCCAAACAGGGAAATGGCAAACAGGACAGGGCAGGGACCGGTCCTGACAAGATAAGCATGTAGAAAGTGAAATGTAGATCTGTCTATCTACAGTATTGTGTAAAAGTCTTAGGCAGTCGAAGAAAATGTTTAAAGCTATTTATCTGAGTGGTAACTGTATAATTTCTCAGAAAAAAATTATATAATGTAACATTAGAACATATGCAAATTAACAATAATACTATTAAAAATAGAAAAAGAATTTCTTCTGTTATCAAAAAAGTTACTGAGAATCACTTAGACTGCTAAATCTATCTAATCATCAAATTGCAATATCAATGTCATAAATGTTTAATAAATAAAATGTTTCTAGATGCATTTGTGCAGAAAATGAAAGATTTTAGTGTTTGAAAGTGATTGATTTTCTGGTTCTGTTTGTCTAAGAGAAGGAACCGGAGGCCCATAGTGAGGGAGCACCAGCACTGTGAGAGATGCTTCAGATTAAACTGTAAAGCACCCATTGAGATCCCCGTGTCCTGCATGGTCATCAGCTGCCGCCTGCTTTGCGGTGCCACTTTTCACATGTGTAAGGAGGAGGAGCACCGGCTGCTATGCCCCAAAGAGAAGGTGTCCTGCCTCAACGTGGCCTACGGCTGCCCCATCACCATGCACCGATCGCAGTTAGCCCAGCACCTGAAGGTGTGTCCTGCCAGTGTAATTAACTGCTCCATGGACTGGAACCGCTGGCCTATTACAGATACAGACGGTGTGTTTTACAAGAATGCTGTTAAAGAACCATTCTCTGCTGAACAGCTAGACCTCTGCATGGCCTTAAGAGACCAGAAGCTGGTGTGTAATAAACTCAGAATGAAAGCATTTTTCCCCGAGTTGATGGAGGACCTTGAAGAAGCTGAGGACTCCGCAGATGGCGCAATGGGTGGCGCTGACCCTACCGATGATGAAAGCACCACGCGGCTTTCTGACTGCAGCAGCACTATGTCAGACATGCAAGAGCTCATCCAGGAGGAGTGCATGTCACTGGCTAAGAATACAGACGGGATGGATATCAGGAATCACAGGTTGGCAGAGAAAATGTTCAGTAAGGAGAAGGGTGGCCGCACGCAAGCTGCCAAAGCCAAGGCTGATGACCAAACACCTGCTAATCAACAAAAAGCACAGGCAAGCAGTGGCCATCAACAGGCTGAAGAAACAAGCCAGGGCAAAAATGAACCGGAAACAAAACCTACAGATACTAGCAAGATTGGATTTGCCCCTTGGGATGAAGGGGTCCTGGAGAGGCTAGGAAAAGAGGTAAATCCAAGAGAATATAATATGTACCTTGTGCATCATGGACGCATGTTAATGCGATTTGGCCATATATCTGCTTGCACACCTAGAGAGAGAGATTTTGTTTATGGCAGCCTTGAACCCATACCTGTTCAAACCCTTAGATCCTTCAAAGTTCCCACCAGTTACAAGGAGAAACGTATCCACCTGAAAGATCCTTCTGTGACAGCAAAGACTGAGGACAAAAGTGTGGACACGTCAGATTTGGGATTTTCTGAAGAAGACATTCCAATAATGGATGAACTCCAAACGACATTATTGTGCTCCACAGAGAAAGAACTTAAAGGTCATAAAATATGCGAGTCTGTGATGACGGATGGTCTTTTTGTGGACTTTGCTACGCAAACCTATCACTTCCAGTCTGCTCCGTTTAAGCACAATGCCTATCTAGCGGATATCATTCCTGATAAGACTTTGAACCTCCAGGTTCAGATTCAAACTGATGGTGTGACTGGGAGACACAACAGAACCAACTCCGCCTTCACCTTCCTCTGCAATCACACTTTCCGGCGCGATGAATTCTCTTCGCATTTCAAAAACGTGCACGTAGACATTCAGTCCTGCCTAAACGGCTGGTTTGAGGAGCGATGCCCCCTAGCTTACCTTGGGTGCACCTACAGTCAGAAGAGGTTTCAACCCTCTACACAAAGGGTTATCGTCTCATACAATGAGGAGCTCAGTACCTTATCCTTGAGACCAGAGGTCTCCCCTTCACTCTCTCAGGGCATGAAAGCAGTTGTACCTGAGAGGAAACGTGAACGCAATACGGATGCGCTTAGCCGACTACCCTTTGAAATCCTGTTGCACATTGCTCGCTTCCTCGATAGCTTCAGCTTGTCTCAGCTGGCTCTTGTTTCCCAGACGATGCGAGAAATGTGTGCAACTCTGCTAAAGGATCGAGGGATGGTTTTCCTGAAGTGGACAAAGAAGACCTACGCCCATGGCGGATCTCGCTGGAAGTCCAGAAAGGCAAGTGCATGGATTTTGTGCTTTTCACGATATTTCGTATTACACCATTTAATTCACATGTTTAATTCTTTATCATTGAAACATTAACCGTAGTGGTGAAAAGCTCAAGCTTTAGGATTCCGCAAATATTTAACAAAAAAGTAAAAGGACATTGTTTAGTGACAAAGAAAATGCTACATTACTTTAGATTTTCATTTTTTTATTTGCCCAAAATGCCGCACAAGTGAGAAAGATAATACTTTTGCAGTATAAATGGAAAATTTCTTCATGAAACAAGAATGGCTGTATTCTTTGATTGCTGTAATGTAATGCATGTTATCATAAATCGCAAAGGAGTGAAACCAATTATTCAAAAAGATTGACTGGAATTTCTCGTAATGTAAGTGAGTTATTAACGCTATTCTGTCTTTTGTATCACCACTGTTCAGGTGTGGCAATTCAGCAACCTCTTCTCCACGGTGGATAAATGGAGTTTCGCTGAGACCCTGTCCATGTCGGAGCATCTGAAGCGCTGCTCCTTCTACCAGACTGAGAGGAGGACTGAACCTGTGGCCCTGATCCAGATGTGTGACAAGAATATGAAGAGATGAGCAGCTGAATCTGATTGCGTGGTCGAGCCTTATTGATGTTGCTGGGATATAAGTAACACTGATACCACTCTTGACCCTTTTTAAAGAATGAAGCTTTATACTTAAGTATTTTCTGTTTAGCCCAGGCCAACTTAAATAAATGTTACACACAGATCTAAGACACACATTTAAAACTTCATATATTTACAGTCAGCATAAAAAATTGGAATAAATAAGCATATCTGTACAATTTCAAATCTTTTTGAGCAACTAAAAAATCTGACATCTATCTATCTATCTATCTATCTATCTATCTATCTATCTATCTATCTATCTATCTATCTACAGTATCTATCTATCTATCTTCTAGCCACTTATCCTAGTCAAAGTCACATGGGGCCCTGCAGCCAATCACAGGGAGCACAGGGCAGGTGGCTGGTCTACATCCTGATGAACTAGGCCCGTGTTTTAGTGAAATAAAAAATGAATTCTGAAAATAATCTAGAAAAAAACTGAAATTTAATCATTTAGCGGTAACAACACAGATTAGAATGCCTTGAAGTCAGATCCTAACTCAAATGGCTTTAAATTTTATTGTTATAGATGTCCATCCATACTTCTATAATCTAACTGATGACTATTTTTCTGCCTTCAAAAAATGTGGCATAGAAATGTGCACATGGAATTATACAGAAATTATTAAAGTTGCAACCTGAACCGTGCCTTAGATGGGATGTGTCACACTATCCTGTTTGCCTGCAAGCTCTATTTATATCACCGTTTCACTCTATTTTCAAGGTTGCGCAAACTCTGGGCGGCCAAACTAATAGCAATTGAAGAGCTGATATGTCTCATTAACTCAGCGGTAAGGATATCTTTTCGCAATCTGATCAAACAACTTCACCCGAGTACAATTTTGCTATCACGCTTGCTGCCGTGTCACTTGTTATTTTACAAATCCTGTTAAATATTCTTCAAAAATTTGAATTTGGTTGTGTGTTGTGTGTTATGTCTGGAGAGCTTACATGGTGCAGGAGTTCAGTCAAAGCTGAAGTGATCTGCTTATATTATTGTTTTTGCACGTGAGGATTTGCTTCCGCTTGTACGATTCATTTGTAACAATTTAGCACTGACTTATGATGTGGTTCAGCATGACCTTAAATTAAATACAAGAAAACCTGCAAGATCTCATTTGTTTCTCTGCAAGTTTGCAAATTGTTTTTCTTTGTGATTCTGCCATCTAAGGGAAAATATCACTTTAACCTACTATTAGTGAAATTCCTAGAAAAATGAAGACTATATGATGAATTATAACGATAAATTATACTTCTATTGTATGGTGGCTTGGAGGTAAATTTCTATTAATCTTTTATCAGTATCAGGATGAAATAAGTATATATGTGGGTGAGTACTTTTCTGCAATTTTTCACACATAAAGAGTGTACACCGGGTCATAGAATTGCGACCTGAGTACAAGCCAGAAACGTTGATCTGTCACAATTTTGATGGGCTGCTTGGCAACTGCTGTGTTAGATGTTACAGAAGGAGACTGTCTTCCATTTGCAGCTGTGACAGCAGCTCTTTCAAAGGCTTGCCATCAAATAATTGGTGCCCTGCCTGGCACAGCTTAAAACTGGCCTTAAATGAGCCTTCTGCACTTCATGAGCAACAAGACTCAGCTACCCGTGAGCTGCTTATCGATATAAATGAGGTTAGATGGATGTAACAAAGAGCAGAGCGCAGGGCAGCTCAGAAAGTGAGGCCTATTTGACAGTTCAGTCAAGTAAGTTACAGAAAAAGAGAGCAACAGAAGTCCTGTCATATTCATGCAGATGCCTGCATTGTTTATCTGTGACGTTCTGACACGCAGGATACCTGCTCTGACTGTTTCACAGAGAGCTGCAATCAGCGTATAGGATCCTGGCATGTAAATGCGCTTTCCTGATGTTTCAGTGCAAAGTGACGGCACAGTGAGCCCTTGATAGAGCTTTAACCACCAGCCCAGCCTGAAAGCAGCGACACTGCAGTTACTGTGTCTTCACTGTTATCTTACACATCAGAGAAATTACTGAGATGGTACGCAGACCCAATAAAGAATTCATTAATATCATGACATATGTGGTTCTCTTCACCAGCTAAGCCTGACACAGCACTAGTTCTCTTGGCTACATTCCTAAATACAAATAATTCAAAGTACCCTCTTGTTAACTCAAGGGTCCGTTACAAAACACCTGATTTCAGTAACTTAACAATGAATATTCTGTCATAATCATCAGGGAAGATTACAGTACTTCTCTTATTGTAGTGCCCTTTAAGGTATTTGGAATGATATCCTGGTGCATGAGTGAAAAATTCCGACAACATTTGATTAGATAGTATTACATGATTAGGTAGCATTACATGTGGTGTATATACCAATAAGTGAGATAATGGTCATTATGTGACAATATGCACATGCTGATGAAGGCATTGATCTCTCTGAATTGGATTCTGGTAATGAAAAATGAAAACAAATAAATGCTGATTTGGAATCTATAGTTTTGGAAATTTCAGGTAATCTGATTGTTAGTTAGTGATTGTTAGTGATACAATTTCAATTGTTTTCCAGGATATCCTACATGATTTATAAGTAAACAGAGAAATCAGGAAACATGGTAAGTTGACCTTTTCATTTGATCTTTTATATTCGAGTTCTGACTATAATTCCTGACATATGTATTTGTATTCGTTTGGTTTGGATACTTTAATATAGTGAATTGTAGCTATTTAAAATCAATACATGAGACAGAAATGGTGTATTTTTGTTCCCTATTTAGTCAAAAGAAGCCGAAATGCTTTAAAAAATCTGCTTAGAAAACTGGCTGCTCAGTTTTTGTTTTGTTCAAATTGTAATTTTTGTTTGAAAGTATAAGTATGTGTATTTGCTCTTATTTATAGGGAAGGAATAGGACGGTTTCTGTAAAACAACACCAGCACTGTGAAAAATGCTTCAATCGCTACTGCAAGGCTCGTGTTGAGGTTTCTGTGTGCTGTTTGATGATTAGCTGCCGTCTGTACTGTGGCGCTGTTTTCCACATGTGCAAAGACGAGGAGCATCGGCTCTTATGTCCCAATGAAGTGGTGCATTGTCTCAATGCAGAGTTTGGCTGCCCCTTTACCATGTGCCGCTACAAGCTTGGCGAACACTTGAAGGAGTGTCCATCCAGCGTAGTGAACTGCTCCATGGATTGGAACCGCTGGCCTGCTAAAGACGCCGAGCTAGTTTTTTACGACAACATACTTAACGAGCCTTACTCGGACAAACAGCTGGATCTCTCTCTGGCACTCAGGGACCAAAAACATCTGTTCAGTTCACTGAAAATGAAGAGCTTTTTTGCGGAGCTGGTGGAGGTGACTAAGGAGGACATGCCCATGTTGGAAGGGGCGGTAGGGGGTACAGATTTCGCGAAGGCTGAGCATGATTTTAAGCCAATGGATGATGGAATAATCGAAGAAGAAACGGAAGGACTTACCCAGGAAGAACGCGAGGCTATAGCTAAAGATACAAGTATTGTGGATGCGGAGAAATTTAACATGTGGGAGAAAATGTTCAGTATGGAAATGAGCGGCTGCAAGCAGACTGGAAAAGCCCTGGAAGGTTCTGAAAAGCATTCTGAAGAGGGGAATCTATTACAATCGGGAAGCCAGAGTAGGACGGTACCTGAGGAAACCAAGAAGACGGAAAATAGCACCGATGTCAGCAATAAGACCGACGATGCTCATAATGATCAGTCCCCAAGACAAGATGTGAACATGCCAAGACCATATAGCCAGGCTCTTCCTTGTAATCCTAAAGGAAAGAGTTTTTTTTATGGTTCCCTGGAGCCAATGAAAATTAAATCAGTCCGGACTTTCAAAGTTCCCACCAGCTTTAGAGCGAAACACGGACGTATTCGTAATCCTGCACTTACGAAGAAAGACAATAAATGTGTAGATACATCTGATCTGGGAGCCTCACTGGGAGATCTTCCGAAATGGGATGAAATCCAAGCAACTTTACTCTGTTGTTTAGAAAAGGAACTCAGAGGCCACTTGATCTCTAACGCTGCCTCGACTGACGCCCTTCTTTGCGACTCTGGCACGCAAACTTACGACTTCCTCTCTGCCCCATTCAAGAAAAATGCCTCACTAGCTGACGTTACTGCAGCCAGGACATTAAAGCTACATCTCCAGATTCATTCTGAAAGCGTGACCAACAGGCACAACAAAGCCAGCTCTGCCTTCACCTTTCTTTGCGGTCACTATTTTAGGCGGGACGAATTCTCTTCGCACTTCAAAAACGTGCACGCGGACATTCAGTCCTGCCTAAACGGCTGGTTTGAGGAGCGATGCCCCCTAGCTTACCTTGGCTGCACCTACAGTCAGACGAGGTTTCAACCCTCTACACACAGGGCTACCGTGTCATACAACGAGGAGCTGAGCACCTTCACTCTAAAACCAGACGTCTGCACGATACATCTTGAGGGAGCGACAGCCATCAGAACAGAACGAAGACGTGCACGGAATCTGGATGCTTTCAGCCGACTTCCTTTCGAGGTCCTCGTGCACATCGCGACCTTTTTGGACAGCTTTACCTTATCCCAGCTGGCTCTGGTCTCTCATCACATGAGAGATGTTTGTGCCACCCTGCTTCCAGAGAGGGGGATGGTTTCCTTGAAGTGGGAGAAAAAAACCTACTCCCACGGGGGCTCCTGCTGGAAGTGTAAAAAGAAGGTACGTTTCTGGTACAATGGTAAAACAGCTGCGCTTTGATGGAAGACTCAGTTTTATATTTCATCTTAATGCTTTAAATATATATTTATATTTATACAAATAGCTACTGCTTTTTAAATTGCTAAATTGGTAACACTTTTAATTGTGTGATATACTAATTAAGATGAGCACATATTTTTGAGATCCCTGCTTGCCTAATTGCATGTCTTTGGACCATGAGAAGGAACCAGTGTCCAGGCAGAACCCACAAACTCCACACGTAGACGGGTCCAGGATTCAAATGCCCAACAATGGAGATCATACGAGATCATCTAACCTCACACTGGTTCCATGGACGTGGCAGTGAGTTCTGGGTCCTTCAATGGCCTTCAAAGCCACCAGATCACATTCAAAAGGGCACCGCTGGAATGTGGTGGAATGGGAGATGTGCAGCCAACAATTCTGCAGCAATTATGTGATGTGATCATGTCAACAAGGACCAGAATCTCTAACGAATGTTTCCAGCACTTTGTTGCATCCACGTTTTCAGGCTGTCCAAAAAACAAAGTGGGGTCCTTCCCATTATCCGAATAGTGTTCTTATTAAGTTCCAGTTGAGCACACACAGAGTCACAGAGTACTCAACTGCTCTCTGCAAATCATGGTCTGGATTTTTACTCTCTGGACCTGAGATTTCCACCTCTGGTGGCCAGTGTGTATATGTGGCATTGTGTTACAGAAAATGAATAGATAAAAATGGCCCACAAAAAGAGTTTAATGCAAAGCAGTCAGCTAGAAAATATTAGGAAGGCATGTACCCCAATAACCGCACTATGTGAACACATCCTCTTGCCATGGACCATGGCTTTAGCTCTGCCAACTACCCAATCAACTCAACCACTGCTATTTAAGGCGATCAGTCTCCAAGCTGGTAGTTGGCACAAGTTGCAGAGAAATGAATGATGCTCTTCTGCCACTTTTCAGCTTCCAGTTTACTATGCTTTGCCTCGCCATCTTAGACGGAAGGCAACTGTGCATGATTCACGTTTAAATATCTTTCCAGTATTGTATATATAAATAGCTCCTGCCTGGAACAGGTCTTACAGTGAGTTGTTTGAAAGCCCAGAGGACTGAAGATGTGGTAAAGATAAGCGTAAAAATTTTGTTGTTGCTTAGGTCAGTGAGCACCAAGTAGCGGACCAAATTCAGTCCAAAATATAATTGAATCCAGGCCACGCAATGGATTCCTCCCCAAAAATTGATAAATTCCTACCAAAATAATTGACTTGTGTAACTTCTCAGAAGTGGCTCTGTGCTTATGCTTGGGTTGAGCTGGGAGCAGATCAATTTCGAAACTGCAACCTTCAGAGATATTAAAAATAATGGGAACCCATTATATGCCCGTACACATTGTATGAATTTAACAGATTATATGCTCTGTTAATGCTTACATACTCGGAGGACCCATGGAGAAATTTGTAGCTGTGTGTGTGTGTGTGTGTGTGTGTGTGTGTGTGTGACGGAAACTTGAATAGCACTACCCGGTCCTTGTGCTGCTAAGGTTTCTCTTGGGTTAGCACTTTCTAACTGTACTTCTTTATCCTTTCTGTCCTTCTATAACCCCCCAGGTTTGGCAGTTCAGCAGCCTTTTCTCAAGGGTGGATAGCTGGAGCTTCGGATGCACCCCCTCCATGGCTGAGCATCTGAAGCTCTGCCCCTTCTACCAGGCAGAGAGGAAAAGCGATCCGGTGGCGCTAGTTAGCATGGGCAACGACAAAAATGAAGAAGCGAAGCATCAAACATTAGTTTCACTGTTTGGTTCTAAGGCGAAGGTCAGGAAACACAAATGCTGAATTAGAGGAAAGGTCTGGAAAGTGAGAAAGATTCAAACATCTTACCATTTTGGGCTTTGAGATTACAATATTAAAATTGTTTATACAACTATTGTTTTATCTGATTGTCGCATAATATTCCTTTGCAACATAAAGATTTGTAATCTTTGTACTAAACTCAGTGCCTTGTGCCCATAGGGACTGGGTTAGGCTCTGGGATAGGCTCCGGGATAGACTCCGGGATAGGCTCCGGGATTGGCTCCGGGATAGATTCCGGGATAGGCTCCAGGATAGATTCCGGGATAGGCTCCGGGATAGACTCCGGGATAGGCTCCGGGATTGGCTCCGGGATAGATTCCAGGATAGGCTCCGGGATTGGCTCCGGGATAGATTCCAGGATAGGCTCCGGGATAGACTCCGGGATTGGCTCCGGGATAGATTCCAGGATAGGCTCCGGGATAGATTCCGGGATAGGCTCCGGGATAGACTCCGGGATAGGCTCCGGGATAGATTCCAGGATAGGCTCCGGGATTGGCTCCGGGATAGATTCCGGGATAGGCTCCGGGATAGACTCCGGGATAGGCTCTGGAATAGGCTCCGGGATAGACTCTGGAATAGGCTCCGGGATAGGCTCCGGGATAGGCTCTGGAATAGGCTCTGGAATAGGCTCCGGGATAGACTCCGAGATAGGCTCTGGAATAGGCTCCGGGATAGGCTCCGGGATAGGCTCTGGAATAGGCTCCGGGATAGGCTCCGGGATAGGCCGTGGGAGAGGCTCCGGGATAGACTCCTGGATAGGCTCCGGGATAGGCTCTGGGCCCCTGTAACTCAGCATAGGACAAACGAGAATAGAGAATGGATGGACGGACAGACAGTATTTAATTGCCTAATCAAAGTAGTTAGTATATAATATATAATATATAATATCAGTAGCTGTTTTTGAATACTTGTGTGTATATAAGATAAACGTGCTGTATTTAAAGTTTGCATAAATCTTAAATGCTTCAATGACACATGAAATAAAGACAATTAATTGGACTGCAAGTATGTGGAGAATCTTGGCTCGTCTGTTTAGTGATACAGGTCTGTAGCATTGAAGACTGGGCTGTATTTCACTGGCACCGTGGGGATATCCCCAGGAAGGCGACCCAAACAATGTACAACATGAGAGTTGGGCCTTTGCGTCTTGGCCACGCCCTCAGACACACAAAATACTACACACTTAATACAGGTGGTTCAGGTGGAGTTACACAAAATTGTGTAATAAAACAATGCAATAAAGCTGATGGAAAATAATACTGTACGAACCATCCTAAATGAAAAATATTTGTGTTATATTAGGTGCATTGGCAACATTTTACCTGAGGGGGCACAAATAATGTAGTAGTACACTGTTACGTAATCTATTAATTAAATGCAGTTCCTATATTTGTTAATAATTTGTGATTTGTGTGAATAGTAACTGAGCTGCTAAATTACTTGTGCCCCTTCAAGTAAAGTGTTGCCAATGCATTAGTGAATATGTTTATAATAATTGTACAAAGCGGGGTTCTTCAAATCTGGACCTCGATTCCAAATCCAGGCCTTGTTTTCAGTTCTCCCAGGTAGTTAGTTTAATAATTA
>JAODJW010000038.1:7048548-7061374 GCA_026777045.1 Hyperopisus bebe
TTGTTTTCAGTTCTCCCAGGTAGTTAGTTTAATAATTACTGATTCTGATTGGTCAGAGGCTTCACACCTGACTCACACGTAAAGGAAGGCTGGGAAATCAGCAGTGCTCGGACCTCAAGGACCGTGATTTGAATAACCCCTGTATAAAGGAATCGTATATGTATTAATCTATAGAAGAAACTGAATTCCCATTTTAAAATTATTGTTTTAAAGGGAGATATATATTCTGTATTGTGTGCCAGTGTAGCCTCTGTCTACTTTATAGTTCTGTTTATAATACATGATAATGTCACCTTTTTTCAGATCTTTAGCTTGTGTGTGATTATAGAAGGTTGATCATTGTAAATAGCTCAGCAGTACCCAGCTAGGTCTTATCGAGCTCCTACTCTTGGAACTGTGACTTTTCTGTACCCTTTATATAGATACTGTAAGGAGGTTGCTGGAAATTAATGAAACCACACCTGAACCTTTGCTTTATCATATACATGCAAAATAACTCACTAAAGTGCATCATGATTTTGAGTTATATATTCTAAACTCTACCTGTTGTATCCCCTATAATCATACCCTTTCTCTCATTTATATACATTTTTCCAAATTAAATAAATGCTCTTTATACCTTTAAATTTTGAGAAAATCATTTTAGCTGCATATATCATAATTTAACTCCAAAGCGAACTTATCTTGACCTTCTGCCAGTTTGTTCTCGAATACAGTTTATGCAGATGCTGCAAATTCCATTTCCCTGACTGGTGGTGAATCAAAAAAATACTGGGTATGATTTTATTTATGGATTTTATATACAGCAGAGTGTGACACCAAAGGACCAATCAGTCTTTCATGCCATTACACATTTATAATTGTACATGCTATTATATATTACTTTATATTATTATATTATATTTATGGGGGATGGAGTCTGGTGCAGTGGGTTAGGGCTTTGAGCCTGTGATCGCAAGGTCACCACTTCTTGTGGTCAGCAGAGTGATTTCTTTATTGCACCCTTCAGCAAGACCCTTAACCCCAATTTCTACAGGGACTGGGTGACCCTGCTCTCTCAATTATACATCACTTTGGGTAACGGCGTCTTCACCTATGGCCAGGTATCATCAACCTGTCTGTACAAACATCTCTGTGGCAAGACTGCTTTGTGTCATCAGCCTGTCCGGACAAGGTGTCGGATTCAAGGGCAAAATGTGTGTATTGAGAAAAGAAAAAACTGTGTAGACTATGGTTTTAAATCCCAGGTCCTTGCAAAAAACTGCATCTTCAAAATCTCTATTTCACCATGCTGTCAGCCTCTGCATGTGCTTTCTTCATTTCTCATTTCTCAATTTTTTATTTCTCAAAATAAATGCATGCAAAAAGTATGAAAGCAGAAATGAAACTGCTGAGTCATTTTTTGGCTGTGGGATCCTTTTCCTTGTGCATTGAACTTTCTTTACAGCAACTGACTTAAAAGGATCACAGTAGAACGGTTAGTAATGTAAACATTATTATTATTACATTGCTTGCATCTATTTATGTATGGATTTGTTATAATTTCCAAAGAAATGGTGCTGAGATAATGGTTCCAGCAGATGGTATTTTTTGTGTAAACACAGAAATATTGGTATTAGAATTTAAGATTTTACAGGTATGTTGTTGGTTTTAAATCAGTCCTCAAACCAAAGCGCTGCATGCTATATACAGTATCTCAGTAATTCGTTGTTTGTTTCCGCAGTGCCCCTCGTGAAGCTTTAAGATGTTCTTCTTCACTGCTGGGTATCTCTTGCTGGGCTCAGCCTTGCTGCTCATGCCTGAACTCTGTCGAGGTGGCTGTACCGTACAAGACGGTAAACCTGGACTGGAGGGCATTCCTGGGAGAGGCGGCCTACCCGGGGAAAAGGGAGAGAAAGGAGATGCAGGTAACAGCGAATTTCCGGCTAGTAGATGTACAGACGCCTCTCAGGTTATGATGGGGTTACGTTTTGATCGTACGCCAAAAATATGCATTTTAATACAGTACACCTAACCGGACAAACATCGTAGCCTAGTCTACCTTAAACATGCTTAGAATGCTTACATTAGCCTACAGTTGGACAAACACAAAGCCTGTTTTATAATGAAGTGTTGAGTACCTCAGTTATTTTACTGAATGATCATATCCATCGTAAAGTCAAAATATCGTAACGTGGACCATCGTAACCCGGGGAGCGTGTGTGAGTTGACATGATGTGGTATAAAAATGTTTAAATGCCAAAGCAAGATCATTTGTAATTTCATTTAGTTTCTTATTTAAGTAGTGAAGCTGTAACATCTTTGTGTCTCTTTAGCTCCATTAATGGAATCTGTGAAGGGCATGAAAGGGGAGAGTGGAGATAAGGGGATTCCCGGCGAGATGGGGGGGAAAGGCTACAGCGGAGCGGTGGGACAGGCAGGCCTGCCAGGCCCCCCCGGCCTCAAAGGCTCTGTAGGTGACAGTACCGGGTCATTAAAACAATCTGCATTCTCTGTCTACGAGCCGCAAAACCCAGAATACGGGAAGCCTGTTAAGTTCAACCGTGAATTTGTAAACATCAACAATGATTTTGATCGTCAAATGGGAAAATTCACCTGCCGGGTGCCAGGGGTGTACTATTTTGTTTTCCACGCTATGAGCAAGAAGAACCTGTGCTTATCAGTGAAGAGTGATGCTTTGAAAGAAGAAAACTTTGGCTTTTGTGACTATTGTGATGCCACCAAGAATGAGAACCACGTGCTTTCGGGAGGAGTGGTGCTACAGCTCGACAAAAATGAGAAGGTGTGGGTGGAGGTCTTCAGAGAGGAAAACACTCAAACTTCTGTAGAGTCTATTGTCTTCAATGGCTTCTTGATTTTCCAAAGTGACAAAAAAAAACATAGCTAAATTTACATTATATCATCACATTATATAATATTTTTGTTATCTGTCTCAATCTATACGAATGATATCAACGTAATGCTTAAGAGCTGAAATTTTTGTTTTAAAATTTTGCATTCTGAAATACTCCTCTGTAACCAGAATTTTATCAGACATTTTGTTCTTGTGCCATGTACCAGACTATTCTTGCAGTTTATCCACAATAAAAGATTTCTCATAAAAGTTTTCATAAAAATGTTTTTTTTTTATTTATGTATGGCTTATTTTTACATCCATCCATCCATCCATCCATCCAACTTCTATACCTGCTCGGCCTATACTTTATTTCTACAATAGTATTTAAATCCATTGCTTTCCCCCCGAAGACTTAAAAGTACTTTGTGCTTGGTTGCAGTAGTAAAGAAACCTTTCTCAGCTAAAGTCATTTAAAGTGAGCTATTCATTAGTAGCAATCTCCAAAGATTTTTAAGTGAAAAATTACTTTAAAAATGCATTTTATGAAGGATTGACATTTATCACATTCTTATTATATCAATTGACCTCCCTTAGCAATCCATTTAGATCCATTTAAATCCATTTAGATCGCCTGACTTCATCATTAAAGCTTCCCAAAGACAATTTATCGATAATCTATCTATATATAATACATATTTTACCATCATCATAGCATCTCCCTGGTTGTTGTGTTACTTAATGGATAATCAACCTGTGTGGCCTTGAATTAAATTAAGAGAATCTGCCATATATTTGTTACCCATGACACAAATCTTATTCCTGTTTACACATTCAGTTCTCTAGTACTCATTGGTATAAAATCACTTTGTAATTAAACTGAAAATATCAAAATAATATAGATGGAATATATTACTTATTTAAACAGTCCAGTTTCAATTTTAACTTAATGTGATGTAGCATTGAGCTTAACATACCTTTAATTGTTTAGCTGTGGTAATTAGATTATCTGATGATGTATTTTACTAACAAATGCTGCAGTTCAATGTTTGTTGAGATTTCTATAAAAGAGCTTGGCATGATAATGCATTCTAACTATTGCCTGCTAATGTCATCACGTGAAAAGTGAGCTTTAACATACAGCTTAAAAGTTATAACCTTCAACAAAGTCTGCAGAATCTTGGGCTCATCCAACAAGCAGCGCAGCACTCAGGCTTGAAATCTGTGATGGATACGACCCTCCAGTGCTTCTCACCAAGGCAGAATGTAACCCTGTTGACTAGTGCCACACCCAGATTACGTGCTAGCAAGGTGACACTGGCTACACACCCATACAACACTTTTCATAATAAAGGAAAGAGAATACAGAAATCAGATTTTATTATCCCAGATAGAATGGCACACCTGAAACTGCCCACCCACCCAGTCACTGCTCCACTGTTTCCCAACCTGGTCCTTGGTGGGCCCCCCACTGTCCCCCAATGCACATTTTTGCTCCCTCCCAGCTCCATACCAGATAGTCATTATTATTATTATTATTATTATTATTATTATTATTATTATTATTATTATTATTATTATTATTATTATTGTTGTTGTTGTTGTTGTTGTCTGGGTTTCCCTGCTTAGACTGCTGCCTCCGCAACCCGACCCGGAAAAGCAGTAGGTAATGGATGGATGGATTATTATTGTTATTGTTATTGGTAGCAAAAATGTGGACTTTCTAGTAGGGAGCTGGGAGGGTGTAAAAAGTTGGACTGTCTGGGGGTCCCTGCGAACTGGGCTGGGAAACACTGAGCTAGTGAATGCTAACAGGACAGAGGACGCTGACTATGAGGTATGTAACTACAGAGTCGAGCGACTAAACAAGGTGATTATCACTTAGGATCCAAGATGTAGAATTAAACCAAGATGCGGAAAACAAATCGAAAGTTAAAAGTCAGGACCAGACTAAGAAATACAATCACACAACCAGATCAGAGAATCCATATCAGACATAGGATCAGAAAACCAGAATCTGAAGCCAAGAGCTCACACTGCTGAGACGTGGACCAGATTAACTAACCATACTAAGCACAAATATGTCGTGTGCAAATGTGTGCGATTATATGGTGAAATCTTTGTGAGGAACAACTACACCTGTGGCACAAAACAGCAAACTGGATTTTGGACCAGATCTGAGGACATTCTCTCTTTAGATATGACTTATAGTTTTTATATTCGAATTTAGGATCACAAACCTGAATCTTGCCCATCTTAGGAGACACAAGTAAAGAGGGGCACCTGGCTGGTCAGTGGAAAGGCCTCACACATAGAGTACAGCAACACCAACTTACTGGGGGCCTGTACCACAAAGCAGGGTTTCAAGCTCAGACAGATAACTTCTTGGATTTAAGGTAGTCTGGGTTAAATGTAAGTGAATGAAGATAAAGTCTGGCGTAAACTGAAATCCAACGAGTTGTCCAGATAAATGAATGCTGCTTTGTGATACAGGCTCCAGAGGCACATGTTTTTTGGACAGTGGTAGGTAAAAAATAATACTCAACATTAGTACAGGGAGAACATGGAATTTGTACACAAGATATCTGAGTGTGAAGCCAGAGTACTTTGCACAACAACAACAATAATAATAATAATAATAATAATAATAATAATAATAATAATAATAATTCAACAATCTGTAGCAGCTGGAAGATTGGCTAATTTTGATTTGTAATGCAATGCATAAAATATAGAATGTATTACACTGCCCAGGGTTGCAAAATATGACAATTTCTCCCAAAGGTTCCTCTTTATAAAAGTTTCTTGTTTGTAGTTCCTCTTTAGTCATAATCCTCTGCCTTAAAGCTCTCATTTGCCCTTTATCAGTCGATGTTGTGAAAAACAAATGTAAGTAAACTTTTCATTATTTGATTTTAGTGTTTTTTTATAACTGTCAGCTCTGTTGTTGGCTCTGTTTTTCACTACCATGAATATCAAAGCATATTATTTACCATTTATTTTACAAATCAGCGAAGCTGCACTTTCTCATTTCAGCAGCATGTACTGTAAATTGCGTTTGTTTATGTTATAACAATATACATTTTTTTGTATTACAGAACTTCTGTCAGATTTTATTTAAAAATGTTCCTTAAATTATACGACTGAGCCACCTGACTTAATGGTGGCATTTTTTGGTTTATATTTAATAATACGTTCTCTGTAACGGTACATGTCTCCCTTCCAGAAGCTTCCACCATGTTCTCCCCATCCTTCGTTCTTGGAAGCCTTTTGGCTGCGGCTTTCGTCACCCTGGCTGCCACAGACACATGTCCATCTGCGGGCCAGCCAGGACTACCGGGGATTCCGGGGTTTCCGGGACGGGACGGCAGAAAAGGAGAGAAGGGACAAAAGGGGTCACCAGGTAAGCAGGCAAAGCCATTTTTATTAGGACACATGAACATAGACTATAAGGGAAAAGGCCAGAGACGCTTCCAAGTGGCGAACTGAATGTAACCTATACACTTTTTAAAAATATTAGCTTTACCATGTTATATGTCTAATATTAACCAAAACTAATCTTTTATTACAATTATTTGGGTTGTAATATAACTATGTTCAAGTGTTGTACTCTGTACACATTGAGTAATTTTCTTAGACAAAGTTCAAATTTAGACAATGTTCTGGTACATAAGTCCTATAGTGATGTTTTAATTTCAAACATCAAAAGGAACTTTCAAAAGACTTCCTTCACAAGAAAATTATGCACTGTGATTTTCAAGCCCACAATTAAGCATGATTAAACATTTTAAATGCAACATGAATTCGTTGAATGTTATTTCTCCAAATGCCAATTTAAGAACGACCAGGATTCTCTGTTTTCAGGTGTGGCTGTTAAATCAGACCTATTGACAGCAAAGGGGGACAAAGGGGAAGCTGGAGACAAAGGGCAGCCCGGGAAGATCGGACGCAGTGGACTACAGGGTTTATCGGGCATCCCTGGCCTAATGGGACAACCGGGAGACAGGGGAGATTCCGGAGTCCAAGACAGCTCCCTGCAGTCTGCCTTTAGCATGACCAGGCGCACCTATGAACACCCAATTCGAAACAGCCCAGTGCGCTTTGACACAGAGATTACCAACATCAACAAACATTTTAACATAACCACCGGAAAGTTTACCTGCCATATAGCTGGTTCATATTACTTTGTGTACCACACCTCGGCCCGCTCGTCCCTATGTGTCGTGCTAAAGAAAGATGAGGAGGCTCTAGCGAACTTCTGCGATCATTCATACAACCCCTTCCAGGTGAGCTCCGGTGGTCTCGTGGTGTATCTCAGGAAAGGCGAATCAGTGTGGCTGGAGACGAACGAATATAATGGCTTAACTGGCACTGCAGGAAAGCAAAGTGTCTTCTCTGGGTTCCTGCTGTACCCACACTGAAAACATTTGTCGTAGATCTACTGGGGGAAATGCTTTTAAATAACCCAAGTGCTTTAATTCAACTCGACCATCTATAGTCGTGAGAATCCAGAAGCCAAATAACTTACATCATGTGATTTGCTTTGTACCTTTAATGATTTTTAGGTGACTATGGAAATGTATATATAAAAAAATAAAGCTGTGAGACCCATTTATTTTTGATACTTGTTTTTTTAATTTTATTTTCCTAGTTTTATTTTCCTGTTCATGGTCATTTAGATGAATGCTTAAAATTCATACTTGCGTATGAATGCTTTACCTTACGGCAAAACTGTCTCAGTGCAGCATGGTGCAGGCAGGGAAAACAGTGACAATCCACTGAAATCTCCGAGACAGGGGTCTGTTGATAAAGCTGAACACACTCGGGAAAAGCACAAACATAAAACGATGGGAAAAATAAGGAACAAACTAAAGGAACCACCATATAACAAAACATTGCGAGCAGGACAAGGAAAGCAAAATTACTACAACAACAACAACAACAACAACAACAACAACAATACACAGAAACATGAGTACATAACAATGATGGCTAACAAGCAGAGTGAGGTCATGCACTAAAATACACACAGAAAACCAGGGAAAACAAGGGACAGGTGTAACTCATAATCATTTAACCAATCAAGGGAGGCGCAGGAACAACGAGAAACAGGCAGAAGCAGTAACACTAAATGAACAGAGAACTAAGAGACCTACAGTAGCAAAGACTAAGGTGAGAGAGAGACTAAGACCATAAGACTACACAGAAATAATAACAGAGCAGAAACCTAGAAATATGAAAACACTAACTAATAAACACTAGGAAACAAAACCCCGATAAACGTTGAATAACAGGTGAAGTGGACCTCCGGCCAGCCCCAAACCCACCACTAGAGGGAACAGCCTCTAAGATGCTCACTCAGCCCATTGAGCTACACAGGGGGCCAGAAAACAAGGAGACATACTAGGGCTGAAGACTACAAGGGGGGGAGAAGGATGACCAGTGACACCTGCAGGGCACATAGGACAGGGTCAGATGGGCCCCGACCCTGACAGAAACATGAAAAAACAAAGCAAATTACCCAAACAGTAATAATAAGGGAATAATAAGAAATTTATGAGAAAGTTTTGGTGGTTCAGTGGGTAGCGTAGATGTTTATGATATAATTTATTAATGTATTGTTGTTATTTCTTATTTAAAATGCATATAATTACATTATTGGCCACTGGTGTTTTTATTGTTTAATTAATTTCACTTGTAGTTAACTAACCCTGCTCATCCCATTAGATAAGTATGAGATTTTAGTGCGAGATTTTGGTGAATGCAAGGTTTTACAGGAATGTATTAGTCACAATATAGCAGGACTGACTGTAAGTTTTCATTGTGCTGTTTGCCTCTATAAAAGTAAGAGGTTTAATTCTGGGGGGTACAGAGACATTTTATCTTCTCAGCCATTGATGGCATTGGATGGCACTTTACACTGCAGAAGGACAATGACCTAAAACAGACTGATTTTTCCTGCTCACTTTCTGAAGACACGAATAAAGGTGAAAGGCCCCCAAAATAAGCAGCAACTTGAGATGGGGGGCTGCGGAACATTGGCAGAGAAAAAACCCTGGGCCTAGTGATGCCTGTGGACTCTGAGAAGGACTGCAAAGGATTTGCAGCAAGTATCTAACATGACAATTTTCTTTAAGACCATATTAATTTGTCCAGATACTTTTGGTCCTTTAAAATGGAGGAAGCTGTGTATAAAAACGGTTACAAATCCTGCAAAGTTCACCCAGCATAACTATCTATAGCATTTATTTAAAGCTCACAGTCTGCACTTAAAGTGCATATTGAGTGTTTTATTTTGCATCCATAGTGATGGTGTAGAGAACCAAAATAAAATGTGTCACTTAACAAAAACTTTTGGGCTGTACTGTACACCAAAGACAACATTTCAAAAAAACGAAACCAAACTGGCTACACAAACTGGTATAAACATTATTTTAAAATCTAAATAGTTCATATTCCTCCTAGCGTCAGCAATAAACATGCATTCTACTTGTTTCCTGTTCTGGAAAAATAAAATAACGGAATTGAAAATAGCTGTGAAAAGCAAAATTATATAAAAGGAAGCTTGACCAATATCATTCTATTTTTCATGATCACTAATTTCTTATGTTTTTCTGTTGTGCAACGGTAATCTTCCTCCTTTTCATTCTTTCAGCTAAGATCCCAGGACAGATGTTAAATTAGATTTCTTCCGAAGAGCAGATCCCGTGGAAGACTTGGTAAGATAAAACCGTGAATAGATTTAATTCTGCGTTGTTTTTTGTTATGCAAGTCCTTTTTATTTAAAACGTATTAATACAATGAAAAATAAATACGTAGCCATTAAAGATACATGTATACATACTGTAATAATGCATAATATGTATGTCTATTTCTATGGTGAGTCGCACATAGACGTAGAGATGCCTGGAATGAAATGTGCTTGTGAGGTTTCCCCCTTGTGCTTCCTCTGTAGAGATGTCAGTGACGGCGGTGGTTCTGCTCGGCGTCCTGATACCGCTGGCGGTGCCGACAGGCGCTGAGACCTGCGATGCCTACAGGGGGTATCCTGGAGTTCCTGGTATTCCAGGGCCCCATGGACCAGATGGGAAAGATGGTCTGAAGGGAGAGAAGGGAGACAATGGTAACGCCGCCTCACGCTTTCTAATTAGATGAACAATACTGTAGGTTTTTGCTAAGTACCATGTGTATGTGTGTGCCTATGTATATGTATATATGTATATACATACACACACATATAATTTTGTCATGCATATGAATTTTGTTATACATTTTATGTTTATTATATAATATACATTGTATCGTATATTTCGTTCTATGTTATATATGTGTTAATTAATTAGTGATGCACAGCTCTGGAAAAAATTGAGACCACTCAATATTTTTTTAAGAAATTTTAAATCCTGCTTTGATCCTGGTTCTGCTGGCTGAAGGTTGTACTGAGGAAGGCTGCTTCCAGGCTCAGAGTTTCTAAGACAGCAGTACACGAGAACAAGGTGAAGCAGGAGACACTGGGAACGACCAGAAACCAGCCAGCAGAGGGCAGTAGCGACTTTTTAATAGCGGAGATGATCGTAGTGCCTCATAAATCGGAGGATTACCTCAAGTGACCTTCATTAAGATTGGGAATCATTAAATGCAGGTGTGAAGTGCACTGCTAGGACGATCCAGAAAAGGCTCCTATAACCAGGGCTGAAGTCCCATAAAGCAAGGAAGAAGCCCTTTGTCAATGAGAAGCATGGAAGTCAGACTGGAGTTTACAAAAAAATGATTTACACAGAGGCATACCCATAAATTGAGAAAATTTTGCTGTAGTCTATTAATTTTTTCCAGAGCTGTACTGTATATATAAATAATATAGCCTTATATGTCAAGTATTATATGTATGGAGGGCTCCATATATATGTGGCAAATGTTATTTATATTTATTAATTATTTTGTGTATTTTGGATTTCCTCACCAAAAGGAGTTTTAAGCTTCAATAGGCACTGAAGCCATCATTGTTTTTGCATTGTCTGCTTTTGCTGAATACATGCAGGAGACAATAGCGGGATTCTGAAAGGCCAGAAGGGAGAACCCGGCCCGATGGGACCTCCAGGAAGGACAGGCCTGCCGGGGTCACCTGGCCTGCCGGGCCCCAGGGGTCAGCCAGGCGCCAAGGGAGAGAAAGGAATGCCCACTGGCATCGCGTCGATGGAGAGGTCGGCCTTCTCCTACAAAAAGACATCCTCCAGGCCGTCCAGGAGGGACCAAGGGGCAATCAGATTTGAGAAGGCTATTAATACAGGCAACATCCTGACAAATGGAATTTTCACTAGCAAGGTCAAAGGTTACTACTACTTCACGTACCATGTGACCAGCCGCACCAAAGCCTGCCTTGAAATAAAGAAAAACAGTGAGTCTCTGGTAAGTTTCTGTGACTCATTACAGAAGGGATACTTTGTGATGTCAGGATCAGTGGTAGAATTGTTAGACGTTAATGATCAGATCTCATTACAGCCCACCGAGGACAGTACTATCATGGGCACACAAGGTGCGGACAGTATTTTCTCAGGCTTTCTGCTCTTCCAAACCCCTTAGAACAGTGTGTCTATACTGCTAGATTTTTTTTAGCAGTTAATGCTTTTATGTTTCAATCATTTTCATTTCAATTTAACAAAATGTACGTAAGAAACACCATTCTGATTGTTACAGCTGAGGTCACAAGTCAACCCATTCATCTCTTCACAAAATAGATATGTTTATGATATGCTTACATGACCACTGTTTGTGTGTTTGGACTGAGGGTAAAAACATTACCTGTCGACTGCTTTGAATGCCATGCTTTATTAAATTTATATGAAAGCTTGCAGAATAAAACTAACAAAAGAAAGCTTCAGGTGACTGGTGACTGTCTTTTACACTTGAAGTGTACCACAAAAATATAATCACACTTTATTCATTCAATCCGACTGGAAATATCCAGATGTTTAAGGCGGCCGCATTTGAAATGCCTACTGCGACGGTGGCTCGGGCCAATCTGGATTGCGCAGCTTGCATATCATCTCTGACAGCATGCGATTGCAGAGCGCGGCGTATGGATTCAGAAGCATCGCCTGCTGTCGGGCGAATTCGCTCCCCAGTGCGGCAGCCCGCTGGAAGTCCAGCCTCGCTTCCTCATTGCGGCCCGTCAGACGGAACAGCAGCCCCCGCTGCACCAGAGCCTGGCAGGCGGCTCGGCCGGCCCCCCCGCTTAAAGAAATGGCCCGCTCCAGATCCTCCATCGCCCCTGAAACGAATACGACAATCCATCCCAATGCTTCACACTTCAGCGCATAGATTCATGGCCCTTAACTGTAAATGATGTAAAAATTAACCCCAAACGATGCTTTGAATCAAAACATTAGTTACTCGTTTAAAAATACAGCCTCTGCCCAGGTTATGATGGGGTTACGTTCCGATAAACTTATCGTAAGTCGAAAAAATTGTAAGGTAAAAAATGCATTTTAGTACAATTCACCTAACCTACTGTAACAAATATCCTAGCCCAGCCCAAGCCTACCTTAAACAAGGTCAGAACTTTTACATTAGCTTACAGTTGGGTAAACTCATTAACACAAAGCCAATTTTAATAGCGTGTTGAATATTTAATGTAATTTATCGAATAAATGTACTGAAATGTAAAAACATTTACCCATCATAAAGTCGAAATACCGTAACACGGACCATTGTAACCCAGGGAGTGTCTGTATATAAATACAGGGGTTAATCTAACTGTCTGTACACAGACAAACATCCTAGGCAAAATGTTTTTACTGAGAAAAAAAAAAATCATTAAAAAAAAACTATGTAAGCTGCATTTTTAAATACCATGTCCATGGTAACTATTAAATTTTGATCAAAATGTCAGTCAGAATTTTCCCATTATGTTGACCACTGGGGGCGGCATGGTGGTGCAGTGGTTAGCACTGTTGCCTCACACCTCTGGGGCCTGGGTTCGAGTCTCCACCTGGG
>JAODJW010000038.1:7084595-7099945 GCA_026777045.1 Hyperopisus bebe
TCTCTTTTTGCCCCACCCCCGGCCCCCCTCCCCCCCCGAAGATGCCACCCTGACCAACTGTCCATCTCGCTCTCGCCAGAATCTGCCATGACTATGACAAGACGCCAGTGCCGCCCTGCTATGCGGCTAATATCTAGCTCACTAACTTTAAACATACTTTTCATTTTGCTTTCCGTTCACTTTTGGGATCCTTAGCCAGCCAGACAGGTGAAAAAAAACTCTGAGTGTTGTAAATTGCAAAGTAGCCAATATCGATCGTTTTTGTTGGAGATTAATCAAGTATGCCGGAGGTGACATTCCTCTGGACATGAGTGACTTTAAGTGACCATTGGCACTGATAGGGCTGGCTATAAGGATTGTGTCGGTCCCCATGGGTCTAGAGATCGGGGTGCAAGTGGCTCCATATTCCTCGACTTGGAAAAGGTCAGGGGCTGTGGGTCGCTGGATCCTGGGTCCAGGGCCCTGAGCCACATCGTTGGACTTGGTACTCCAATACTGGTGGTGCGGTGAAGGAGACTGATCACATCCTCATGGGCAGATGCGGGAGGGTCCTACAGAACTGCGGGGTCTACAGAAGTACCCAGTTTGTGAATTCTGACCACAATCTTGTTGATGCTACTCTGAGGATTCAGCTTAGGTTCAGTAGGTTACCACCTACTAGGGGAATGGGGCTGGACCTGGCTGGACCTCAGGACCATGGTGTTTCTAATGAGTCTGCACACAATTTGTGAGAGGAACTTGCAGACTTGGGAGGTGTTTCATCTCGCAGGGCAACCTGGATATCATTGAGAGGAGTCATAGCGCATGGCAAGATGGCAACTCCAGTTTGTACCAGGAACTGAGAAAGACTGTTGCAAGGGCTTTGAGGACAGATAAGTAGGCATTTGTTAGAGGAATCTTTGAGCAAGTGACACATGAGGTAATGCCTGTCCTCCTAACTACCTGGAAAACGGGACATGTTGTCCCTATCTGGAAAGGGAATGATGATCACGTGGTTTGCGGTAACTACAGGGGGATAATACTGCTCTCAGTGGTGGGTAAGGTCCTTGCTAGGGTCATCCTTAACAGGATCCCTGATCACTAGGTCGCCTAACAGCAACCGGAGCAGTCTGGTTTTACGCCTAAGAAGTCAACCATCGATTGCATCCTGGCACTGAGGGTTCTCATTGAGTGTAGACATGAATATTGGCAGAGCTTCTTTGCAGCCTTTGTTGATTTTCTAAAAATTTTGACTTAGTTGATCAAGTTGCCCTGTGGGTCATCCTGAGACTTCTCGGGATCCCCCTGAAGTTGCTGAACATCATGACCGGCTTGTACACTGCTACTGTGAGTGCTGTGCAGAGTGGAGGCAGAACCTCTGCATTCTTCCCAGTTGATTCTGGGGGTCACCAGGGGTGTGTTCTTGCTCCTACTTTGTTCAATGCTTATATGGACTGGGTGTTGGGCTGGGTCATGGGGTCCAGCAGCTGTGGGGCGTCCTTTGGTGAAGAAAGATTCACTGATCTTGACGTTGCCAATCGTGTTGTAACATTCACAGAGTCAATGGAGCCTCTGATCAGGGGTCTCGAGAGACTGAGCAAGGAATCTGAGTGTCTAGGTGTGCGAGTGTCCTGGATAAAAATCAAGATCTACACCTTTAATGACCTGTTAGGCACAGGCATTAGCACTGTGTCTGTCTGCAGAGAGGTCAACCGCATCTACCTCGGCAGTGACATTTGGCAGTGGCATTCGTGTCTCTGTTGACTAGAGAGCACAGGGCGTCATGAAGTCACTGGAGAGAGTTGTGTAGCACTCCTAATATATTTGTAAAAGGATAAAGGTCCAAATCTTTAGAGTCCTGGTGCTCCCTGTTTTGTTGTATGGCTGCGAGACATAGATGTTATCCAACGACCTGAGATGAAGACTGGACTCCTTTGATACTGTGTCTCTTCAGAGAATCCTTGGGTACCGCTGGTTTGACTTTGTGTCGAACAAGTGGTTGCTCAGGGAGTCCCCAATGAGGCTCATTACCTGCATTGTGAGGGAGCGTCAGTCACAGCACTATGACCATGTGGCGCGTTTCCCTGAGGAAAATCCCACCTACAGACATCTGATTTAAAAATAACTGTGAAGTAGTCAAAACAAAACTTCAGGTCTGGAGAGTTCACAAAATCATAGAAATGAAACATTATATATTAACTTTGTGACCTACTGATGTCTTGTTCACTTCAAAGACTCCAAAGACTTAGAAATGATTTATTTATAAGAACATTTAACAACATGAATTGGCACAGTGCTTGAAGGCTGCTGAAATTCATGACCGGAAGAGTGTGGGAGGCATCTCAGTCAGTGCTGAAATGTGGCAGGACTGTTACAAACAGGGTGAAAGAGCACTTTCAAAATGCCCGGTCAAAGATGAAGGCAGATTTGAGGCAGACAAATGAGGCATTGTAAATAACAATTCCTACTTTCTCTCCTCCCTTCTTATATCTTGAGAGCTGCTCTCACAGACTGAGCACTGGGTTTGCTCCTCTATAAAGTTATTCAAGGACTTCAGACAAACAGAAGGTCCCTGTCTAGCTGCTTCTGCACTGTCAAAATAACCTGCTACAACCCTGCTACAGTTTTGTTCCCCAAGGTATGAACGTCATTAATGTTCCCCAATGGTACATTTCTGTACCTTTTAAAAGTACATTTACTTACAGCTAGGGTACAACTGGCTGAACCTTGAGGGTACAGCCCGAATGACAAGTAATAGTACCCTCAAAGGTACAAATTGGCACTGTGTGGCCCAGGAAGGCTTGCAGTGCAGAACACTGCAGAACATCTGACACGCTGATTCTGATCAGCCGGTTGCCTAGGCTACAAGATAAATTTAGATGTGATAAGCTGCCCTGTGGCTGTTACCATGTGCTAATGTCACAGCTATAGTCATAACAGGGATGTTGGTTTTGAATGCGGCTGAGGAGCCATTTCTGCTGCCCTCATCCATTCTGCTCAGCTGCGTTCTTTACTGGTCCAGTCTGCATTGTGCCAGTTTAGCTACCCTAGAACACAGAAGTTCCCCACGGGTCTCATTGTGCTGCCCTCTTTGTCCTCTAGAGGGCTCAGGGACAGCTGCTCCTCCGAGACAGTGGATAATAACATGACAGTCGACCCTTCGACATCGCCACTTTCCCCATTGTGGTTTCGATATACAGCATCAGTCAAAATTTTGGACACTCCAAGTCGCCTCCATAGGAGAGTCATAGTGTCTCATCTGCCCCCCTGCCCTCCCAACAATTTAATACTTTTTTGGTCAGTAGATAATTCATGTATGCTATTTTATAGTGCCGATATCTTTATAAATATTCTATAAATATTATAAAATGTAAAGAATAGTACGAATAAACCCATCTATGGGTAGATGTGTCCAAACTTTTGACTGGAACTGTATTTTGACGTTGGCATAAGAAATTAAACAGGGGTTTTTGGGAGTTTTGCGAAAGCTGCAGACAAAACACAAAAAATCAATAATTCATACATGCGTAAAACATTCAGCGCTGGTTTTAAGGACGGCAAGCATGTTCACGGCAGCCTTTCATACGATATCTCGCAGAGATCTCACAGTTCTCGTGCCTTTTGACTTTGTTCCGCTCTGCACACATACTCACTTAGCTCTCAAAGGAACCAAAACACTTTACACAGTTTTTCCAGATCGTAGGAGACAGGACCCCGTGATATGGAATGGTCCACTGTATTCATAAAAAGTGCACATAACTATTAAGATCACCACTTTGGAAATTACTGTTACTGTTACATATCAATTACTGGAAATTGGACATTTTGGAAATTAACACACTGGTCTCAGCAGGTGAAGCGATGTTAAAATGCCGTAATCTCTAAATTTAAGATACATATTGTCATGTAAATGTTCATTAAATTTAATATAAAGATATTAATCTTTAAATGAGAAAAGTCTGGCTGTGTTTAACGGGTATATTTGTGTCCCTTAAGCCTGTGTTTGTTCCAGTTCAGCTCACTGAAAAGTATTTCATTTAAAAATCATGTTTATTACTGGAAAAATATTCAAAGGTAATTGAAGAGATATAACCACCAAGTCACAAGTCATATTAGTCATAACAAAATATATCAAATTAGCCCTAAATGTTATTCATAATCTTCAATACAGACCGAAATCTTGACCTTTTCGTTCTCGCTCAGTAATCACCAGAAGACATTCATCTTTCACTGTTTGGACATCTTCTGGATTCCACAGTAATAGCACTGGGCAAAAGCCAGTGATTTGCCAGCACTATTTGTGTCTGTTGGCACCACCTCCGGCAACAAGAGTAAGAAAATCTGATTATGCTGCTGCTGTTCATTTTATAGCTGCATTTAGATTTTCATTAAAAACGTTCTTGAAATTCATGTTCTGTGAAATGCGTTCTTCAGAGCAAAAAATTTAAATAAGAGAGAACTGTTGGTGTACCAGTAGAAACTTTGGCGAGTTAACCAGAATGTGAACTACGCCGAAATTGACTAAAGACAGAATGTATTGGTAGATTATACTAAGTTCTACTTGGCTACAGGAAATAAATATTTTGATCCATACATTTCTCCATGTGTGTGGTGAGGTGGGAGCGTGGTTAATCGAATATTATTCAAATAATGAATGGTGAAATTCGACTAGTGATTCTGCCTGAAATGACCATCTCTAATGGTAATATATTTGTATAGACTAATATATTTCTATATCCTATTTTCCATCCATCCATTTGTTTTGTCCATCCATCCATTTCCTGGTCCCAGGGGTATGAGGTCAGGGGCTAAACGCTGGCCATATGCTAATGGTATTATATAAACTACTTACATGCATTTTAGAAGGTACCATTTAAATGTTAGGCTTTCTCATAAATGCAATATTGCCTTTAGCTTTGTTGAGGGCCTTGATTTAATACGGCCTTCCAGAGCACGTAGCTGGAAAAGCACTTAAACACGCTTAGGTCAATGGCAGGATGTGCGTATAAGGGTCACTCATACAGTATCTGATTTATTAATGCTTCTCTGCCCAAAATGGCAGATCTGCCTTCATGGTACATTTATCATTATTAATAATTATGATACATATTAATTATATTATAATAAAAATATAATAAAAATGTATCGATAATAATAATGATGATAATTGTAATTATTATTATTATTATTATTATTGACACCACTACTATATTGAAAATATAGTAATCTACTGCTGTTGAAATAGAAATATATAGCACGGAAAAGTAGAAGATTCTATGCAAGGCGATGTAAAATAATTCTGTAGCAAAACATCTTTCTGGGACTACTATACTTACTGTCCTGTGTTTGCTGTCTGTAAAAGTCTGATATATGTAATAATTATTTCTTAATGTCATTTCATAGTTACGTTATACAAAGTTTAAACATTAATCTCTTAATTTTTATTTTTTTATGTACCTACCCCCAAAAAAGGTTACGATATAAATTATGTATAAGGGTCCTCTGCTTTCAGCCAGCTTTCGAAAGAGTCGCTAGTGCATGAGATAACACGCAGTTAACTGGGACATCTGGTGGCGACTGAAATACGAAGATATTTATCTGCGTTTAGTCTCTCGGGCTGCCGTTCGGTGAGGGATGCAAGAATGTGGGGTGTCTGGCTTCGTAGTAAACAACACTATATGTGTAGTGCCATACAGTCAGGTTTACAATCTATGGTATCGTGGCATGCGACGCTTACATCTTCTTAACGCAAAATCTGCTGCTGTATTGATTTATTAATTATACTGCATTGATTACATGCGGAACTAGTTGCCTTTTATATAACATCAGCAGAATAAACCGTTTTATAATCAATATAGGCAATGATTTTATAGTAAACTGACACATCTAACATACAAGTAAAGGACCCAGTTCCGTTATTAAGCTGGTTCTCGACCATCCACTGTCGCTGACCTCATCCCGTACAGTATCTTACATAACATAGCAAACGCATAATGCATCCGACATAATATTCTTATTGTGATTCTGCAGGTACATCACTAACTAACCTCGTAGGGCAATCTAGAAGTCAGTATAGACTACACCAACATCAACATTAATATTTCCCACACCCCCGCCTCAAACGTTTATCTACGTGCGACATCATTTACTGCAGCTGCATATTCCGGACGCCGGAACATCCTATACGGTTATTGCAATAAGACATTCATTCATGCATTGGATTAGCTGTCATAGATGGAGCGATCATAATGGTTATTATTTTGACACGACACTTAAATGTATAGCAATGGATGTAAATAAGCAAAATCGTGATTAAAATCACAGCAGTAATACAAATGCGCCACTCATGTTATTATTATTATTATTATTATTATTATTATTATTATTATTATTATTATTATTATTAGCAGATAGTGGAAACTGCAGCACGGTACAGACGCTCCTCTACTTACGAACAAGATACGTTCCGAAGATCACTTTAAGGGTATAAGCAGGTACAGATAACTGGGATGAGTAGCGGCCAGAAGTCGTACTAGGCGGAAACTGCGTGCAAAAAAAAACTTGATGCTGCGGACAGGAAACTAGAGCACAAGGAACACAATTTGGACTTACAGTCCTGTTCGTTCGTATGTCTGAAAGTTCTAAAGTAGATGAGCGTCTGTGTAATAATAATAATAATAATAATAATAATAATAATAATAATAATAATAATAATAATAAACAATAATTCCTAGACAGCATGAGCTAACAGAATTCACGAGGCTTTAATCTTCATCTATCCTTGTCCATGGTGTAGCTTTTCAGATTTTTCCTAATTATCCACATATACTAGTAAAAATCATTGTAATGCATGCGGTGCGGGTGGCAGTAATGCTATAGACTGTTCCGGAATTCTTACCGTACACCGTCTGCGTTTGTCCTGACGCTACGCTCTTACAGTGGCTGCGCTGCAACCGCGACTGTTTTCATTCTGCTTATACCTCCAATGTTATGTGGGGCTACCAACTAAAGGAAAATATGGGGGTGATGGTTCAGATCAATAGCGGTTATGTACGAGATATGATGTAACATAATCCCGCTCTTCACGTTAGCGACGCCTCTGATTCAGATACATTAATTCTAGTTAAGTCAGACACTGTCATCTGCGCAAAAACGTATACACTATTAATGACAGTTTCAGCCGTACCCTGCCTTGGTTATTTGTGCAGTTCCTAAGGCTAAAGTTCATGCCAAATTTTTGCTGCATCATACCGTAAATGTGACGTAACAAATATAACGTAATGAAAGGGACAACTTGCATGTGTAGAAGATATTTTTGCATGCTCATCTACATATGAATATGTTTCCACACTGTCAGAAAAGGGGTTCAGCCCTGGTACAATTTTGCCCCTGAAGGTAGGAGCAACATTAATGTACCCCCAATGGTACAATGGTACATGTTCATCAGAATACAGCAATAGAGTTATTGTACCCTCAAAGGTACAAATTGGTACTTTTTTCTGACAGTGTACATATATCGTACGTCTTCAAACTGCTTGTTCTGTTTAGGATTGTCTGGAGCTTATCTCAGGCAGCGCCTGGTTAACAGGCTGGGGTACACTCTGCATGGGATATTCTGCATATCAAAAAATATATTTGCATTTAAAAGTAAAAATAAATGTATGCATGATAATTAAGTGTGATATGCAAATGCAGATCAGTAGGATGTTCGCATTATGCTATCTTTGCTCTGCACTATGTGTTTATATCTGGGCCCTCTAAATACCTTGCTGCTGCATACAAAAGAATCCCCCCATAGTCAGTAAAGTATTATCATATTGTATCGTACATTATCTAGTCTTATTCAAGCGCTGCAGATGGTTTCCAGTTTCTGTGAAAACAAAGATCCTCAGAATACAACAAACAGGTGAGTTGCAGTACAATGTTCTCTGTGAGACCTGGGTCTTATGACTTGAAAATATCAATTACAATACAATAAAATCTGCATCCTTGTTAAATTCAGAGATGGAACGTTTGTTAGATGCAGGTTCACAGTAGAATAATTCAGCAGGTTTTCTATTCTACCTGATGAGTTCCTATCTGTCGGGATTGGTCTCTGTCCTGTCTGACATTTCCCTGTTTGGCCAGCTGGTGTCGCTGGCCATCCTGTTCTGTGTTCCCCTACTTTCCCTTAGTTAGTTTCCTAATGTCATAAAATGTGATCTGATCTTCATCAAGTACTTACAATGTATTCAAGCTAATGACACACAAACAGTATTAATTGTTCATGTCTTTACACATCCATTAAACAATCTCAGTGCTATGGAAAAAGTAAGTGAACCCTTGGATATTGTAACTGGTCGAACTTTCTTTGGCAGTGATAAACTAAAACAGTAGCTACAGGTCAGACATTTTCAATGTCTGGAGGAATTTTGGCCCATTCTTCCTTACAGAACTGCTTCAGCCCATCTAACTGAATATCCTCCTAGTAAAACATATGTCCTGACCTCAGCACGTCAAAGTCAGTCCACCAGTTGCCAGTTGGTCTCCTGGAATGCCTACCTACACCTAACCCACCTTGGTTGCATATCATGATTGATTTTGTTACGGATCTCCCCAATTCTTTGAGCTTAACTACAGTAATCAGATTTATGAAAGGTTGTCAACTAGTACCATTGAAGAGACTGCTCCCAGAAATTATATTGACGTCTTTGGGAATTATGAGACCCAAATAAATAATGTCAGGGTCCATGATCCACAGATGAAATGGTAACAGCGTAAAAGCCTTGTTCTCTTTAGAGCGTCCTGGGAGTAACCTGAGGTAGACATATCTGTTCCAGATGTATAACCACAACAGATTCCCTTTTGAATCAAAGATGAGTTCAGAAAGGTTATTATTTGAGTCCACATTTTTGTCAAAAGACAAACACACTTTTCACAGTATGTTTGATGCTTGTTTCATTGTTTCCTCATGCATAAAGGATTATGGGTTAGATTCCTGTCCCTGGTTGTGTGTGTGTGTGTGTGGAGATGTGCATAATGTCCCCGTCTTCACATGGGCTTTGACTCTACGCGTTCAGGGGAGTTCTGCATTTTACCTTAGGTGTTGATTGCCTGTGTTGGTGTGCATATGTTCTTTGTGATTGATTGTCACTGTCATTGTTTTCGAGATTTATTTCAATTTTGTTGTTTGTCATATGCTAAAGTATCCCCCTAATGTCTTTAATATATAATATATAAGGATAACAGAATGATTTGATGTTTGGTACTCTAAAAATGAACGTAGATATTATACTTTGATATAATGGTATAGGAGTGCAGTTCATTGTCATCCACTCAAAGATTATAAACAATAATTTCACTGAGTTTCTATCTATCTATCTATCTATCTATCTATCTATCTATCTATATAGATAGATAGAAAATTGTGAAGTTATCTATCGTCAACAGGGTGTCGCACACAGGAAATTCACAATGGGAACCCAGAATACAATGCAGGGGGCTTTATATCAGGGCAAAGGTAAACAGAACTGGAATCAGCAGGCAGGATCAGAGTGGGGGTCACGGTGCAAAGGGAGTCAGATGCTGGGGGGGCGGGGGCAGTCCTACATGGAACACACAAGACAGGAGGCAGGCACACAGGGAAGGTCCGAAGGGAATAGGACCGGGATGGGATTTGGATGGGACGAGATAGGGTGGGATCGGGATGGGACAAGACGGGATGGGATCGGGATGGGATCAGGATGGGACGATACGGGATGTGACGAGACAGGATGGGATCAGGATGGGACGAGACAGGATGGAATCAGGATGGGAAAAGACAGGATGGGATCAGGATGGGACATGACAGGATGGGATCGGGATGGGAAGAGAGAGGATGGGATCGGGATGGAAAGAGACAGGATGGGATCGGGATGGGATGAAACAGGATGGGATCGGGATAGGAAGAGACAGGATGGGTTTGGGATGAGATGAGACAGGATTGGATTGGGATGGGACAAGACGGGATGGGACGATACGGGATGTGACAAAACGGGATGGAACGAGACAGGACGGGATCAGGATGGTACGAGACAGGATGGAATCGGGATGGGACAAGATGGGATGGGACGATATGGGATGTGACGAAACGAGATGGGATGAGACAGGATGGGATCGGGATGGGATGAGACAGGATGGGATCGGGATGGGATGAGACAGGATGGGATCGGGATGGGATGTGACGAAACGGGTTGGGACGAGACAGGATGGGATCAGGATGGTACGAGACAGGATGGAATCGGGATGGGACAAAATGGGATGTGACGAAACGAGATGGGATGAGACAGGATGGGATTGGGATGGGATGAGACAGGATGGGATTGGGATGGGGAGAGACAGGATGGGATTGGGATGGAAAGAGACAGGATTGGATTGGGATAGGGAGAGACAGGATGGGATTGGGATGGGAAGAGACAGGATGGGATTGGGATGGGGAGAGACAGGATGGGATTGGGATGGGGAGAGACAGGATGGGATTGGGATGGGAAGAGACAGGATGGGATTGGGATCGGAAGAGACAGGATGGGATCAGAATGGGAAGAGACAGGATGGGATGAGACAGGGTGGGATCGGGATGGGACAAGACGGTATGGGATCGGGATGGGACGATACGGGATGTGACGAGACAGGATGGGATCAGGATGGGAAAAGACAGGATGGGATCAGGATGGGACATGACAGGATGGGATCGGGATGGGAAGAGAGAGGATGGGATCGGGATGGAAAGAGACAGGATGGGATCGGGATGGGATGAAACAGGATGGGATCGGGATAGGAAGAGACAGGATGGGTTTGGGATGAGATGAGACAGGATTGGATTGGGATGGGACAAGACGGGATGGGACGATACGGGATGTGACAAAACGGGATGGAACGAGACAGGACGGGATCAGGATGGTACGAGACAGGATGGAATCGGGATGGGACAAGATGGGATGGGACGATATGGGATGTGACGAAACGAGATGGGATGAGACAGGATGGGATCGGGATGGGATGAGACAGGATGGGATCGGGATGGGATGAGAAAGGATGGGATTGGGATGGGATGAGACAGGATGGAATCGGGATGGGACAAGATGGGATGGGACGATATACTGTAGGATGTGACGAAACGACATGGGATGAGACAGGATGGGATCGGGATGGGATGAGACAGGATGGGATCGGGATGGGATGAGACAGGATGGGATTGGGATGGGATGTGACGAAACGGGTTGGGACGAGACAGGATGGGATTGGGATGGGGAGAGACAGGATGGGATTGGGATGGGGAGAGACAGGATGAGATTGGGATGGGAAGAGACAGGATGGGTTTAGGAAGGGACGGGATGGGATGAGACAGGGTGGGATTGGGATGGGATGAGACAGGATGGGATTGGGATCGGAAGAGACAGGATGGGATCAGAATGGGAAGAGAAGGATGGGATGAGACAGGGTGGGATTGGGATGGGATGAGACAGGATGGGATTTGGATGGGATGAGACAAGGTGGGATTGGGATGGGATCAGGATGGAACGAGACAGGGTGAGATTGGGATGTGATTTGGATGGGATTGGAGCAGGGAAGGCAGGCAGGATTGATGGTGGCTAAATGGAGGACAGAGAAAAGACTGCTCAATAAGTCTCACCACTGAATGCGAGGCGGGACAGCGTTACAAAGGGGACTGAAGCAGGTATTTCCACTCAGGCGGGGTTGTTGCCGCTGCGGTCTCACAAGGGGGGGTGTGACACAGGGTCATATGACCATGACATGTCACAGCTATAGCTGTCTCAGGTGGGACTCCATGTACCTCATGTGATTAGGTGACAAGCAATAAATAAGAAAAAGAAGAGTGAAGCAAATGAAGGCATAAGGAAAAGGCCATTCCACTAATTACTCCACTAGTCACAACGTAGGATATAAATGTGGGATGATGTGCTGAACCTCTAAATGGGCTGGTGTTTTTCAGGAGTGGGGTGTCATGTGCTTACTGGAAGTGCAGTGAAGGAGAACTTCTTCACCAGTATAGATAAAAGGAATTAGGATTTAAGAAACTCATGAAAGGCACTGGTACACAAAAGACCTGCTGGCAGAACTTCAGATCACAGAAGGTCAGTGTGGCAGCCGGTGGGGAGATTTAAAGGAGATAGTGCTTCTCATTCTTTCTCACTTTGATGAGAAAGAAGAAACATCCGTAGTTTCCCAAGGAACCATCGCTCATTACACTGTGCAATATATAATTTGAGGCTGAATTTTACATTTTATTTACTATGGCTTTCATTTGAACATCAGATTTGTGTAACTAACAGAATTAGAATTCAGTGGTCATTGTTAACACACCACAGCACACAGTGCGCAACAACGAAATGTGTCCTCTGCATTTAACCTATATGTGACTTTGGTGACATAGCAGGGGGCAGCTAATTCAGCACCTGGGGAGCAGTGCTCGGGGGCGGTACCTTGCTCAGGGTACCTCAGTGGTGACTTGCTGGTGGGGGATTCAAACCTGCAATCTTTCAATTACAAGGGCACTTCCCTAACCATCAAGCCACCACTGCCCCTCAAAAAAATCAGGGGAGAGCACAAATGCAGTCCCCCACTACCAGAAATTGTGCAGTCGAGATTCCCACATTTGGGGAATTCGCAGGGGTCAGCACAGCCGCAGTGCAATGGCTGGGCCTCACCCTGGGTGACCCACCTTCGTGATCATGCTATCTCCCCTGCCAGGTAAGTAACAAGCAGCTTGATTAAAAAATAAAGTTAAAATGATTGAAACATTGAGATTGTATTCTTCTGGGAGCTTCCAAAGAGAAGCATGTTCGGTATTCAGACAGTTTTTTGGTAATAGCTATTGTTTATTTGCCCGTAGCTCATGCAATACAACATGTTGTTTAATTTAAGCTGACCCATTACAATCTAAGGGCTCTAAAAATGGGAGGAGCTTCTAAATTTATAAATGAAATGTATATTACACATGACATGTAATTTGTTGGTGTGCCCTGTGATCGGAAGGTCACTGGTTCGAATCCTGTGGTCTGCAGAGAGATTTCACTGTTGGGCCCTTGAGCGAGGCCCTTAAGTCCCAGTCGCTCCAGGCACTGGCAGACTCTGCTTTTTGAACTGCATTTTGGATGAAAGCATCTGTTAAGTAAATAAATAATGTAATATCATAGTTAGGGCTGCAAAAAAGAGAAAATTTTAATCATGTGATCAGGCAAACTAAGCAACTAAATGGGCCAAACCACAGGGTTTTATTTTTTAAAAAAAGGTATTTTTAAGTATCAATTGTAATACAAACTTGGCAGTGTAGAGCAGTGGTTCTCAACCATTTTTGGTTCGTGACCCAATTTTTACACCGCGCCAGCTCAGTCGCGACCCTATATCAAGTATAGGGTTAAAACATAGAACAACTTTGCTGTTACCTGAGTTTCACAGATGTGGTCTAATTCTTCATGCTGTAACTCTTGCAGAGCATTTCAGTGAAATATGAGCTATGTTGAATAAGATTTTGAGTAAGAATCTAAAGAATTTAATGATTAACAGGGATTATATAAATTTTTCAAGAGAAAAGTGTATGGTATTGTTTCGTCATGAAGCCCAGTTTGCATAATAATGTTATAAGTTAAATTATGTTTTTTTTTCTTCAAATAAGCAACTTAGATGGCAAGTAAGTCAAAACTGATATTTGAATGAAATCTGATTTTTTTTCTCTTTTGGTGCAGAGAATTTTCTTGAATTTCAGCTCAGATCTAAGCATTTGAAATCAATAGAGAATTAGATATTAAGCTCCATTCAAAATGTCTCCATGACTGACGTAAATTGCCAAAAAAAAAAAAAAAAAACTTAAAGTTTATACGAATAACTGTGTGTATTGTAAATACTTGTCATTTAATCATGGTATCAGGTTGTAAATTTTAACCACAGAACATTAAAACCACACTGGACAATGATTGCTGATCAGAATTTATACTAGAACACATTTTAGAAATAGCAGAGATGGATCATAAATAAATGTCTGTTTACTGCACAGAACTACACACAGACATTCGTTAATGTGTTTGCATAGCACTGATAATGGACAGAATTTTCAGAGCTTGACCCGATAAAATAAGTGGACCACAGTGAATCCATATTTAGGCAGATATTTGTTTTATGTATGTGTAATAAATAACTTAGGTTATTCAAGACAACTTAAGTTTTATAATGCAACTTGTCCTCCTCTTTATGC
This sequence comes from Hyperopisus bebe, assembly GCA_026777045.1. Lineage (NCBI taxonomy): Eukaryota > Metazoa > Chordata > Actinopteri > Osteoglossiformes > Mormyridae > Hyperopisus > Hyperopisus bebe. The sequence goes on from JAODJW010000038.1 coordinate 7,098,805, forward strand.
ATGCAGTAATGCATTTGCACCAGGAGAGGGCACTCAAGCACTGCGTTTCAGTTTCCCAGTTTCCTAGAGGTAATGCTGTGTCATGCATCAGTTATCTGAAACTTTCTGATTGGCTGTTGAACATCTCACAGGGCTGATAAGTCATGGTCCTGCCTTTACCGACAGGAATACTGAGATTTTCTTGCCTTTAAAAGCTATTCTATCAGAACCTGAATGTCTTGTGATCATAGGCGACACTAGGCTTTTACTCCTAGGGGATGCATGATAAGAGATACCAACCAGTCATTCATCCAGATAAGTACATTTGTAAAAATATAGGAAATACATTTACCATAAATTACTATTGCACACTGATATATGTCACACATGTCACATTTTAAAATATAACTTTACAATTTTTTTTCCTACCCCTGTCGTGTCCGGCAGTTTAGCAAGCAGGATGTTAGTCTGGGTGCTATATTGTACCAACACTTTTATTTTGCCAAGTGGAGCTTCGGATTAAGCTCCTCTTGTTACTTGAGATATACAGTGGTACCTCAGAACTCGAATTTAATCCGTTCAGAACTCCGGATCGAATCCTAAAAAGTTTGAGTTGTGATCGAATTTTCCCCATAAGAAATAATGGAAAACCAATTAATTGGTTCCCGGCCCCAAAACAATGACACCTAAATAGGTTTTTTTTTTTTTTTTAGCATTTAAACACAAAATGAATCAGATAAAGCAAGAGCATATACTGTACTAAACACATCTAAGCAAATTTATAAAAACAGTAATTTGTAAAGTAAGAAAATAATGTGTCCTGCCCCAATCGCCCGCTCCTTCCGTGTGCCACGCCCCCTCGTTAACCCCGTGTGGAATACCCGTGTGATCAACTGTTTCTGGTTGTTGTCATTAGTCCTCTGTATTTCGTCCGCGTTTCAGTTTGTTTCACCAGTTCGGTCATTGTATTGCCCGTCTGCGTTTTGCTTGCCTTACCTGTAATTAAACCCCGTATTCCCCGATACCTTGACGTCTGCGCCTTTGTCTCCGTTCCGTTCCAGCTGGGCACGGCAATATTATTATAATGAAATGTATTAATGGTTTATTATTAATATTAAAATAATTAATAAGAAATCTTTATTTTTAAATGTATTTTATTATA
>JAODJW010000038.1:7100045-7123091 GCA_026777045.1 Hyperopisus bebe
TAAATTATCACAGAACTCTTGTTCTACATTTAGCCATAGTCTGTCTAGCGGGCTGGGATTAATCCATTTCAAAACATTAAAGTAATCTATTGGCAAGAAAGTAATAATAAATGTTTGGCAAATCTAAACCTCCACAGTGTTTAGTCTTTTGTAAGGTTTTTATGCTAATTCTTGGTGGTTTATCTCGCCATAAAAATTTGGAAATGTGTGAATTTAATGAATTGAACCAGGCAGAGGAGGGTTTATAGGGGATCATTGAAAACAAATAGTTAATTTTGGGTAGAACCATCATTTTAACTGGCCACCCTCCCCATGAGTGATATGGGCAGGGTTTTCCACCATATCAGATCATCTTCTATTGTTTTAAGAAGTGGAGTATAGTTTAATTTTTGCAGGTCTGGGGGAAATATTTATACCTAAATATTTGATATTTCCTGATTGTAATGTAGTAGTGGGTGCATTTTGAAAAATCACAGTTTATTGGCAGAACTGTGGATTTTGACCAGTTGATGGAATACTCAGAAATTGATGAAAATCTTTCTATGACTGAAATTGTGTGAGATAGGGAGGATTGAGAGTTCTGAAGGAAAATTAATACATCATCTGCATAAAGACTGATCTTATGAAGCTCATTTTTAATTTGAATACCTTTAATATCTCTGTTTTGTCTTATCGCGGCTGCTAGAGGTTCAATAAAAATAGCGGAGCGAGAGGGGGAGAGTGGGCAGCCTTGTCTAGTACCCCGCTAGAGAAGAAAGCTTGGTGAAGTTTGGTCGTTTGTCTTGACTGATGCATTAGGAGAGCTGTATAGAATTTTAATCCAGTTGATGAAAGATGATCCAAACCCAAGTTTTTTTAATGTTGCTAAAAGAAATTTCCAATTTACCCCGTCGAACGCCTTTTAATTGTAGTTGTAATAATAATAATAATAATTGTAGTTTCTAGTTTAGTGATAGTAGAGTAATCCATTAGGTTGATTGACCTGCGTGTGTTGGCTGCTGAATGTCTACCTTTAATGAAGCCTGTTTGATCTGGATGTATTATGAAAGGAGTGGCTTTCTCCAGTTTTTTTTTGCCAAAGCTTTACATATTAATTTAAGTATTAAGGATCTGTATTTATTAGTGATATGGGACGATAACTAGATGGGAGTGTGAGGTCCTTACCTGGTTTTAGGAGTAAACTGATATTGGCTGTGTTCATATTTCAAGGTAATTTGCGGCTTTCCCTAATATGACATACCATTCTATGGAAAGTGGGCTCTAGCAAAATTTTTTATAGAATTCTGCTGGGAAACCATCTGGTCCCGGAGCCTTATTGTTGGCCATGTGCTGAAGGGCATCATGGAGTTCTGCCACTGAAATGGGCACCTCCAGTGCCATTACCTGATCTTCCTGTAATTTTGGAAGGTTTATATTATTAAGGAATTCGTCAATATCAGCCTGTGGTGGATCAATCTGTGACTTATATAAGTTTTCATAGAAATTTCTGAAGGTGTTGTTTATTTCATCTGGGTCATGTGTAATGTTACCTAATAGATTTTTTTACAGAAGAGATCGTTGTTTTTTCCTTGTTCACTTTTAATTGGTTGGCTAAAAATCTACCTGATTTGTTGCTTTGTTCGAAATTTTCCAATCTAAGCCTTTGCACCAAGAACTGTGTTTTTTTTTATCATTAATCTCATTTAATTTAAGTTTTGTTTTCCTTAGTTCATTCAGAATGCATTCCTGGGATGAGGCAGCGTACTCACTTTCTAAAGTTTTAATCTTTTGCTCCAGTTCTAATATTAGTGAATTCTCCACTCTTTTCTTATGTGAGTAATAAGAGATTATCTTACCTCGCATGACTGCTTTCCCTGCCTCACAAAGAACACATGCTGAGATCTTTGGTGTGTCATTCTTCTCCAAGTACAGTGCCCACTCCTGTTTGAAACAATTTATAAAATCTTGATCTTTAAGTAATGATGTATTATATCTCCAGTGTTTGATTGGCGGAGTGACCTTTGTGTTAGTCAGAGTGAGAGAGACTGGGGCGTGGTCGCTGATAGTGATAGGGTGGATCTGAACAGCTGAAGTGTCCCTCATTTACAATTTAATTTAATTGTATTTATTAAGTGTATTTAATTGGTCAGCTACTTAAATGTAAACTCAAAAGCACAATGGTAATGACATTATTTGCAATATTAACAAATGCCACTTGTGATTGATGACATACGACACGAGAGACTGTCACTCTGGGTTGCAATGAAATGCTTCTTTGCCCCTCCATGCAACAGCCCACAAATGCGAGAGCATTTGTAACTTGTCACATGTGGTAGTTTTATTCTGTCTTGTCGAGACGCCACACAATCACCATGCAGAGAAGCCCATATTCCAGGTGGGTTTAAAATATCTGACTGCGAGTCTATCTGTCCAATCAACATCGCCTAAACAACAACTATGCATGAAGCTCTCATTGGCTGTATCTCAATTCAGGGGCTGCATCCTTCGATCGATGCCAGTGGTCTGGACATTGTGTTCCATGTATCCATGGATAGACTGTTTACATGGTGCATGGAGCCTTTGCTAAGCAGCACAGGGCAGAAGGTGTAGACCCCTGTGGATGGGATGCCAGTCAATCGCAGGGCAGAATCCCTTTGTCACACACAATCTATAGACAATCTAGAGACACCTAGATCAATGTTTTCGGACTGCAGGAGGAATCCTCAGTTATATGGGGAAAACACAACCAGAGTCACGATGTGAAGCAAACTGGCGTCCCTGGGCATGTGAGGCACATACTGGCATATTCCTTTGGTTGGAAGTTTGCTGCACTAAATGTTGTTTTGCTAGTTTTGAAACGTGTTGATCATTTTCTTTTTTCTAACCATAGCTGTTATATTAATAAAGATAACATATAACAGTATCTGTATCTATTTGCTGAATTAGATCTGTTATATCATTAGACCCTGAGCGGATTTGAGACCTGGTTCAGATTGCAGTGCAATGACTCTTCTCCATGTTCTGTATAATTTTGAGGCACTTGGTGGTGAACCATGATCCAGTGCGCATTTCATACTCATTTATTACCAGAAGTTTGGAACTGTTATATATGTTTTTGTTGATGTCTAGGTGAACTGGAATTTCATGTTCATTTGAGCTCTAAAGCACACATCTGTAATTTAATTGGGGGTTAAGGGTACAAATATCAGACCATAATTCTGTCTTATAATTCATAACTGTCGTGTCACTCCTAAACCACAGTGCTGCACAAATGAAATATACAAAACAATATCTCTGAAAGTGACACGGAGAAGTATTAAGGTCACCCGTGTGATACTGAGCTTTGGTGATAAAACAGCAGCATTGACTCAATAATCCTAAATTTGAGTCATAATCATTGATAAGATTTATACACATTTTTATCATTTAATAAAATACAATGTATTTCATGGTGATGTTTCCCGTGGTTGAACACAGTGAAATGAATAGAAATCCAATAATAAGGAAATCAATAAAAACTGTGATTAACACAAGATCAATGACAAGATGCTTTACTGTAGGTCATTGAATAGAAGGTATAGTCATAGATACTGTATACTAATTGAAACTATATAAAAAGCAGTGAACTTCCTCAGTGTATAGTACTCCTCCAAAACTGATGCATAACTATTCCCATAATGTATACAAATGCATTTTTCAATTACTGCAATGACTGTTACAGTCACCAAGTGACAATCTGAGTCAATGTAAACAATACAAATTCATTTTTTGCTCCCCTGTCCTAAATTTACACGACAGGCAAAAGTACAAAAAGACTGAAATCTATGTGGGCACCTAGATATGGTGCATGCTTCTTCCAAGTACTGTTTAGTTGGCGATGGTCACATAATTTATTACTTGATATTATTGGAAGTGAAAAGAAATCAGTGTTTCATTACTTAGTATAACAATCACCTCATGCAAAGGGGAAATATATTGCTTTTGTTCCTAAATGTGTGAGGTGTGTGCTATTTCAGATTTGGAACTCAATGCATAATACAATACGATACATTTTCTGCTACTGTCAAAATGATACTTATGTATCAAATCTCTCAGGCTTCTGCAAACTCTGTCATTTCCCCTTCTGACAGCTGACCGATCAGATCTGTAGATTTGTATCTTCACCACCATTGGGTAATGACTGTCAAAGAAACTGCCAAGAGCATCAGCACTGTGAATTAGGAAACCTATTAATAATATGAACTTGATCTGACCTAACATTGCAGATAGAGTTTTAAAAGACTTTTAAGTGGATACCTCTCTCTGCTGCTTTCGTTAGCCGACTTTCATGTGTCAGCAACCTCTCTTTCTGAAATAATGTTCAATTTGAATGGTTTCCAGTTGTTTTGTGGCTAGCAGCAGTACATACAGAAAAAAATGCACCAAATCTGTCTTTCTTCTTTTTATTTGGTGTATAAGATAAATATGCATGACTGCCAATTTTATAAAGTGTAATTTAATAGAAATTGAATGTCCTACTGACCTCCGTCATGAAAGACTTCAGTGTTATTTCTCTTATTTAATCTTTTCCTCACCCTTTAATGTATGTGGCCAAATCGGAATAGCAGTGGGGTTAAAACATCTCATTTCAAAGGAGTAGAAGACTGGAAAAGAGAAGGAAGAGGAAGAGGAGGAAGCTGGAGGAGACAAAGGTCAGCAGAGTAACTATGATTAGGTGTCCAGTTTGAGCCCAGCCTCAGCACGTCTGCGGGTCATTGAGCAAGGCTCTAACCCCCCCCAGCTCCCTGGGCGCTGCTACGGGTGGCTGCCCTTCGAAGTGAGTTCGCTCTCACCTACAGAGAGCAAGTTGGGGGGAGGCATAAAGAGAATTTCCCCACCGGGATCCATAATTATTATTCTGCTACGGTGACAATGGTGGTACAATCGGGCAACACGAATGTGGATCCTACCAAGACCTACATGCTATTACATTAGGTTACAAGTGAAGGAGAATGTATTTCACTGCATACACCAGAGGTGGATCTAAGGGGTAGATGGAGTTATCCATGCCCCCCCCAGTAAATACATGGGCATCCCAGCTGCCACCCCTCACCAAAAAATAAAAACGAAAACTAGAGCATATAATTCTGTGAACCAGAACTGCCTAACGTGTTGATAATGCTCGTGATCAGCAAAATTATACCAGGGGCCTCACCCCCCGGTTGGCTAAATATTACCTCATTGCCACCGGCGGTAAATCATTGAGTCTAATCTGGCAACCCCATTGTGCAAGGTATGGCTCCGCCCCTGGCACACATAAGTAAACCTACTATCAATGTACCAATATTTGCAGAACACATGTAATTAATTCAAGGTGCCTGGGATGCTGGATAAGGTATGCCCGTTGTTAATTAGCTGCCTAGTTTAGTATGCTAATGCCATTAGCATTAGACAGTACACAAACTTTGACAGCTAGATTTAGTTATTTTAGAAATTGGGCTGGATCCAGTTGTTAGCTCAGGGAGCACAAACAGTCAACCCTTAGTACTCTGATGCGAGTCAACTCGGTGACCATTGGGTGACCATTCCGATGTGGGTGAGCATTCGGTGACCATTCTGATGCGGGTGAGCATTCGGTGACCATTCTGATGCGGGTGAGCATTCGGTGACCATTCTGATGCGGGTGACCATTCGGTGACCATTCTGATGCGGGTGACCATTCGGTGACCATTCTGATGTGGGTGACCATTCAGTGACCATTCTGATGTGAGTGACCATTCGGTGACCATTCTGATGTGGGTGACCAATCATTGACCATTTGGTGACCATTCTGATGTGGGTGACCATTCGGTGACTATTATGATGTGGGTGACCATTCGGTGATCATTCTCATGTGGGTGACCATTCGGTGACCATTCTGATGTGGGTGACCAATCGTTGACCATTTGGTGACCATTCTGATGTGGGTGACCATTCGGTGACCATTCTGATGTGGGTGACCATTCGGTGATCATTCTCATGTGGGTGACCATTGGGTGTGCTTTAATTAATAGAGGAGAGCAAATGAATAATATCAGAGACACTATAAATGATATGGAGCCCATGTATTTACTGTTATTTATTGTTCCATGCAGGAAAAGTACAGATTCGGTGCATCCTGCTACCTCATGCTCTTCTGACTAATGTACAGTCACTAGAAAACAAGCTGGGTGACTTACTTACACGGCTATCACACCACTGGCACAGAAATAAAATTGCAATGTGTTCATTTTCACTGAAAGCTGGCTGTCCTCATCAATCCTTGACATGCAATACAAGCTTCAGGTTTCTCCCGGTATTGAATAGATGGAAATTCTGCCTCTGCCTCAGGCGGTGGAGTGTGCCGTTTGATTAACAATTCCTGCTGCTTGGATATGGACATTATATAATCTTTTTACTCACCATCTCCGGAACACTTGGTTATCAAGTGTCACCCTTTTTAACTCCCCTGAGAATTCTCGCGGTTTTCATCGCAGCTGTTTACATTCAGCCTCAGCCGGAGTATAGCCTAGCACTGAAGGACCTGCACTGAATTATAAGCAAACTTGTGGCATCTCATCCTGATACGGGCTTCATTGTAGCTGGAGGTCTTAAAAATGCAGACTGCTTAAGTTGAACATGCTACATGCCCCACAATGGAACAAAACACACTGGACAAAGGTACCTAGAGTGGTGATACAAAGCTTACCTCTGTCCAGACTCCGGCAAATCAGGCAATATATCAATATCAAAACTGGACTACAAAATAAGGTACCATAAATAATACAGTATTATACTCTTACTTACTGTAAACCTTTGTGAGCAACTGTAGGAACAAGTCATGAATAACACAAGTGAGATACTGATCGCGTTTGCTCATCATTAATGAATCGTGGTGCATCGTTTATCTCAAGTAGCAATTATATTTGTTCATGAAATATGTTCATAATTAGTACTTCAAAATTATTATTAAGCATTTGTGCCCCATCAAGTAAACTGTTACCCAAAATAAAATCCAGTATCTCTGTAGACACTTCAGTTTCAGATGATCTGAACTAACTCTAGGTTTGTTTTGAAAATTTTCATGGTGTTCTGTGATCTTGATAGACACTGCCCGGTGTTGATAGAGGCACCTCAACCTAATAATACACTGACAAGCTGGAGTACAGCTTGTATGTTCTATCTACTGTCTTGCTACCTATAATATGATAACTAAAGGGGCAACTCATTTTGAAACCTCACAGTATGTTATTAAGGTGGAGATCCTGCACGTATACTGGAATTGGGGGGAAGTGTTTTGTGAGTAAGAGGACATAGTGAACGTAGTGGAAGACTGCATTCCATACCACTATAGGATTCTATGAGTATGTTGTTATGCCATTTGGATTACTCAAGGCCCTCTCCACCTTCCAGGCTCTTATTTTGAAAAGTTGCGATGCAGTATACCCTATCACTGAGGTCCTCCAAAGAGCTTATTGTCCAATTCAGTGGACATCCACCACTCAAGCCACCTTCACGCTAAAGGAACTCTTCACCACAGATCTGATCTCGGCCAAGCCTGACGCCTCCCAGCCTTTTGTTGTGGAGGTGGATGCCCAAGTGGTTGGTGTGAAGATGGTATTTTCCAAAAAACAGGTCAGCCAGTAAAGTTATCCATAGATTGCAGCTATGATATTAGTAACTGAGAGCTGTTAGCCAATTAGCCAGCCTTAGAGGGATGGAGGCATTGGCTAGAGACGCACTAAACACATACATTTGTTGGAAGGATGTATTGGAGATAAAAGAGGGGCAGGTACATGCTACTGCATTAGCTAAAGTTAGTGTATAGATGTCATTATGTACAAAACAAAACCCCCCTTAGCTATGTAGTGGGCTGGTGGCGTCCCTCCCTGCTAATCCCCCTTTTGGGCATTGGAAAAGCTCGTATTAGAACAACAGATCGGTTTCAGTGTCGATAAGAACACCAGTGAGCCTTGTTACTGTATGGTGCGTCCTTCCTCATTCATGCCTTCTGCTGCTGGTGGTGTGTTGGTCTTTGGCTTGTTGCTGCTGGCACACACACACACACACACACACATACGCACACACCCACACAGGTTTGTAATTATATCTTTGTGGGGACTCTCCATTCATTTCTATGGGGAAAACTCTAATCCCAACATGGCGACCTTAACCCCTACCCAGTCCTAAGCTTCACCACAAGTAACCAAACAAAATATGAGACTTTAAGCAGTTTTAGCTTTTTGATTGCAGTCACCGATCTTTGTGGGAACCTGAAAATGGTCCCCACAACATAAAAAAAATATTTTAGTTTTTATTACATATTGGGGGACATTTGATCACACAAACAAACATACAAATACTGAGTCTCAGATACATCTCTGGCCTGGCAGGTCTAATTGTCAGATCGTCAGTGCCGACATCCTGTTTTGTCGTACACTTCTTTTATTGATTTTTCTTTAAAGCTACTTGCAATCACATATCGGAATGTATTCTTTATGCAGATTACATGCCTGGAAAGCCATTAATGGACATTCATTTTCAAACAGCCCAGCAAAAGAGAATTCCTGTTATCCGGCTCCGAAGGTCTCCAGCTACGTGTTACTGATAAGGATAATGACTGGTTTGGGTGAGATGTCTATCTTGCTACATATTTTGTTGACGCATTTCTGCATCTTTTAAAATGATTTCTAGTTTATTTCCCCACATATGACATGTTTTAGAGGTAGATTTATGTTTTAAGGGATGTACACCCTTTTGGCCCACAGTGAAATCACAATTTCTTGTTCTTCCATTTTTCAGTTTGTTAGTCATGTATAGATATTCTCCAGAATTCATCCATCGCTGTGTATCAGCTAATTTAGGTTTATGTATAAGGTTTTCTGTTTCCACTTTGAATGTTTTTCTTTGTAATCAAAATTGCAGATTGCATTCTACAGGTGTTAATCACCATCATTCTTGTCAATTGCAGTATATGTGAGATGTTCTAATCAATTCATCCAAGTCAATTATGTTTAATTGAGCAGATAATTGTCTGCGTCTACATGCAAAAAAACAATCCAGTTACCACATCAGATCAACTACGAATGATGCTGCAGGTCCAATTATGTTTATAAAAAATGTCCTCAGCAATGTTTCAGAAGAAACTAATTGTAATGGAGACATTAAATGATTAGTTTTTGTTAGAACAAAAATATGCATTTATTATGATTTGTATTGAATATAACGGGCTTCACCGCCATAATCACGAACTCTACATGAACAAATCACAAACTTTAATCACGAAATCACGAACAAACATAAACCTTCACTTTGAGATATTTTGGGAAAATCAGTGATTTACATATTGTACGACTTAATACAATAATACACTACTATATATACATAGACATGGCCAAAATTATTCGTACCCTTTCACTTTTGAAAATTTTTGTGAGATAATTGGAAACTGACCAAAGTAATTGACGTACCCCATTCTTTATTCCATATTCCATAGAAAAGACACTTTGCTTTTGATTTATGACTCAACATATTATTGTAAATAGTTAAGCAAGTGAAAATGGCATGGACAAAATTATCGAGACTAATTAGAAGTTAAACAAATTAATTGGGATGTACTGATATCTCAAGCAGACTATTTACTTTAATTAGCATCACAGGTGATTTCAACCCTATAATCAGTCACTCAGTCATTGTGTGCATCCCACTGAGCATGGACAATCAAGGAAAAGCTGAGGGCTGTCTGAGCAGGACAGGAAGAAGGTAATGGCCAGTGTTAAAAACACACTGCCCATTGTGTTAGAGACACACTTCCCAGTGTTAGAAACACACTTCCCAGTGTTACAAACACACTGCCCATTGTGTTAGAGACACACTTCCCGGTGTTAGAAACACACTTCCCAGTGTTAAAAACACGCTGCCCATTGTGTTAAAGACACACTTCCCGGTGTTAAAAACACACTGCCCAGTGTTACAAAGCTCATCTCAGTCTCAGGCCATGGGTCCTCCAGCAGGATAATGACCCAAAACATACATCTGAGAGCTCCCAGGAATGATTGAAAAGAGAACATTGGACTGGCCTGAAAAGGCCTGCTGTGATTCTTGATCTGAATCCAGTTGAACATCTATGGAAAGAGCTGAAACTCGCAGATGGGAGAAGGAATCAATCAAGCCTAAGTAAACTGGAGCAGATTGCTGAGGAAGATAGGGCCAAATTAGCGATTGGGAAGAGCAGAAGTCACAATCACAGCCTCAGAATTATAAAGAGCTTGATTGCAGTCATTGTCACAAAATGATAGGTTAGGGGTCTTATTTTGTCCTTGTCATTTTCCTTTGTTTTATTAGTTACAATATTACGTTAAGTGATAAATCAAAAGTTCCTGCTATATGGAATAAAGAATGGAGGATGGCAATTACTTTATTTTCAGTTTCAATTTATTTCCCAGAAAATTATGATTCTTTTTTTTAAAAAGTGGAAGGTTATCGATACTTTTGGTCACATCTGTAATGGTATAATACTGTATTTCAATCAGAACATTTAAGTCTAATATTATAATTTATAATTGGATGGACTGATTGTGGACAGACCTATGCTGCAGGTGAGACATGCTTGACCAATTCTTCATAAGAGTTTATAATCCTTTTGCAGTTTTCAAGCCATGAAAAGACACATTAAACTAAATCTCCTGAATATTTTATCTGAATGAATCTTTATCCTTAAAAACAGTAGATAAGACAAATGGCAGTATATGTGGATTATTATTATCAGCCTTCCCATTATTTCTTTTATTATCTTAACAAAAAGACAAAGTACAAATTTTACACGGCTCTTGAGAAAGTATATTTTTAAAAAAACCACGACAGAGGGAGGTTATCTCAAGTTTAAACACTGAATATTAATATAAGCCTGATAAAGTGGATGGAGTTTGTATGTCAGGCTGGCCCTATTGCATTCTGTGCTGTTTTTCCCAATGAAAACTTAATCTCTTCTTACGCACATTCTGATTTCTTTACAGGTTCTTTAAAAAATGTAATACAGCCAATTACATATGCATTGTTCAAGCAGTATCTTTTTGTAATTCTGTTTAGATTATTGTTAGTTTTACTGAAAAAAATATATATATATTCCAGAGATTTGCAACAGCACATTTCATTATTCTAAGGTAAATTTATGAACCATGTATTAGTACTTACTGGTGGAGTGGTGGATCTGAGGCTGGGGATCTGTGCTAGCAGCTGGAAGGTTGCTGGTTCAAATCCCATGAATGACTGGAGTGGTTCTACTCTGTTGGGTCCTTGCACAAGGCCCATAACCTGGAAATACTTCATCCTGAGTATGATGTTAATCTACATGCAGCCCTATAAGAAGGTCCTCCAACTTATAGGGGAAAACTTGGGGGTTGATGGCAGGATTGGCACTCCAGTCACTGGAAAAAACTCATACTGGTGTGGTGTTGAGGTATCGCCTGCCACGTGGCTGCACTTATGTTCTCGTCCCTGAGGTGGTTTGTCGTATGGTGGGTGCAGCAACACACTGTAGTCAGTGTATGCTCCTTACCTCTCTATCAGTACTAGTTTTTGCCTGTATTCTGTTCATATCAGAGGTATGAACGCCATACAACATTTAGAGCATTGTTTGTTCAAAGCGATATACAATTGAGGAATGTCTGGGGTTAGAGAACCAGGTTAGTCAGTATCCCTGTGGCTTATACTACGAAGCGGGGTTACTGGCTTATCGGGGTAACTTGTCGGATTTAAGGTAGTCTGGGCAAAATGTAAGTGAACAAATATGAAGTCCATTTAAACTGTGATACCTTAAATCCAACAAGTTACCCCGATAAGCCAGTAATTCCGCTTTGTAGTACAGGCTACTGGACTACTTTGGGTTAAAGGTCTTCTTCAAAGCCCAATGGCTATATGATTACTTTGCTGGCTCTAACGCTAAATCTTACTGACAACCTTCCAGACAAGAGCACAGAACCCTAACCTCTGAGCGACACACCACCTGCTAACATGAGGAGACTCCTCAGTATTACACATTTCAATGATCTATGGCTCACTCTCGACTGTCTTGGTTTCCTACTCCTGTCTCTTCGTGCAGATTTAGGCCTTGCTTACCATTGATCGCCCTTTAGGCCCCAGTGAACACTGTTTTGGTTCTTCATTCATGCCCCCATGACCTGTACTTTGCACCCAGCTCCAGCCCCCCTCCTGGGTGCAGCCCTGCACAGCCTGGTTCCTGGTGGCCATCCAGAACATGCCGGCTCAGTGGGCAGGGGACCCTCGATATCATAGGCTGTAGATGTTGTTCACAGAAGACCCACAGAATCATTTTATGCCAGTCCTGCATATATGCTTGGTTTGATTCTGAAAATTGTTTTATGGTTAAATTAGTCAACAACAAGACAGAAGCATTATTTCTGTGGATTTAGTGTGGATTTTTTACTTGTCCTGTGCCGGTCTAAGGTTCACAGTACTGAGTATTGCCTTCATTCTTTTATGTTCTGATTAATGCATCAGATCTCACCATTACATTTTGCCCCTTTTCCAAAAACCAATTGAAAGTATTGTGGTATTTTAAGAAACTCTGGCAAAGCTAAACGGGTCGGGAAGAAATATTAATAGCGCAGAATAAAAATGGAATATAATTAGCATGCTGCTCCTCCATCTTCACCTAAATTGTGACATCATGTCTAATGAGAAATATCAGTGGTGTCTTATATCCACTGTACTATTTTTTATTTTTTTGATATATCACAGCCGAAACACTATTTTCTATGATGGTGTAGTTGTGGCCAGAGAAGTTGGTGGTGATGGTGGGTCATGATGGTGAAAATTGTTGACTGAGGGAGGGGTTTTCAAAGGACCCCTCCTCACAACCCTGGGGGGGGGGGAGCCAGTGTGCCCTAGAATTACCAATTGTCTTGGGATGATTTTTTTTTGCCCATACAAATATCCCTTCAGTGACTTTCATGCAAGGAAAATTTTATTCACAAATCCTAAATGGGAGCATGAACACTGGTATTATTTTGTAATCCGCATAAAATGTTCTGAAAGGGGAGCTCAGACTGTAATTCAAGGCTCATCCAGAGTTGGTTAGAAAAAGAAATGGTACAAATGAATTGGAACCTAAAGAAACAGGGCAGAATAACAGGTGTTTGGCATTTTCATGTAGCTGGCCTGTCTCTTAAGCGCTCGCCAGCTGGGATCATGGAGGTCATTACCTGGGCCACCCTCACATAAAGTTCATTTTCTTTGGCTCATCATTTGAAGCTTCAGTGTTAAATGAAAGATCTGCAGATACTGTTCTGTAGAATCACCTGCTTAAGCACTTGATATCCAGTGGCCACTAATCAAAAAACAGCCCATAGTAAGATCTGTATCTTATTACAGATCAATAAAATGTTTCTGCTGACTGATGTGAGTGTACGACAGCCTGCATATAGCAAAATCATTTCGGGTTTTAAGTTTTTATGTTGGGATTTGTATCAGCGCTTTTGCAGATAATTATTCACACACATCCATGTGGTCATATTTTGAGACAAATCACACCAAAATTAAAGCAGCATTACCCTGCTTCAGACCCTTGATAGTTTGATAACTCAAAAAGCATTTCACAGATCTTTTTCAACCTTTGCAGACACATTGTGAGGTTTAATATCTGGACCTGATCAAATCTTGATACAAATGACACCGCAACTGAAGGAATGCCACTTAGTGGAAGCAAAAGGAAGGGTGAATGTACCGTAGTAGACACTTGATATTGGGAACACAGTAACTCTATAACTATTTAATGCGTCTTTTTCAAACTTCACAGCAACATTGTATAGGTAATGATCTGGGACCTGCATCATTCCCACCAAAATTGAAGCAGCAGCACTGTGCGGCAGCAAAGGAAGGAAACTGTGGCTGCAGAGGATGCTTGACCCTTGTAAACACAGTAACTCTAAAAGTATTTGATGGTTCTTTTTCAAACTTTTTAGGAGCATATCTGCAGCCCATTTCATATTGAGTCACACCACAATGAAACTGAAGCAGTGTCACTTAGTGGTGGTACATAAAAGGACACACAGATTTAATGAACTGGACTACACTGAGACAAGTCACACACAGTTGAGCAATAAATGATGCATTTTTGGAAAGGTGAGCAGAGTGTGTAGGGGGGGGCGGCACAGATTGTGGATGCTGGAGGTGTGGGGGGAGCAGGGATTAGATGGGGGGGGGGGGGGTTATGGGCCATCCAAGAAATACATTGTTGCTGTTCTGACAGCATTGAGTTTTATTTTTAATGAACTAACAAATTGAATATTACCACATATAAATTATAAATTGATATTGTACATGCTAAATAGTACATAGAACTACAACACTGACAGTTAAACCCAAATCCCTTGTGTTTATCACATTAATTTACATGTAACATGGAAACCACATGGACTAAGTCTTTGTAACTTATGATTGTGGTACTGGTGAGGCATGTTAAGGCAAATCCATTTTAAGATTTCCAAATAACACAACAATTAAAATACAATTATAAGTTAATTTCTTATTAGTTTACAATAATTAACAATGACAACACCTTGAAAGAGATCCTTCTTTTGTCATTTGTATTTATTCATATTGATGTATTGTGAGGCAGACAAGGAGGCAGAGGAGACAAGGGTGCAAATAGATACCCCTTTGAGGGACAAGGTTTATTGAAAGGGGCGGGTGGCATTTATACGCAGTGACATCAGAAGCATGTCTGATATTAAAGTGTTCGCTAGCAGCATCCAAGCTTCGTGGCACATGCTCCATGACACTATTAACTTGTGAGAATGTGCAAATGGTAGCTTAGCTCTTAGTGTTGTGCTTATACCAGAGATGGACATTTCAGGTCCAGAAAGTCAAAATCCAAACCATGATTTTGTTTCAACCTACCAGATGAGTATAGAGAGTCACAATCACAGAGTGCTCAACTGGTCGGTTGATAAAAAATACTGGTCGGGATTTTTACTTTCTGCATCTGAAATGTCTGCCTCTGGCTTATACTGATCCCAGTTTCTGACCTCCTGTGGTGGGAATGTTAGAGATCTGTTATGAGTACTACCTCAGGAAGCCAAACTTTTTGGCATTGGCAAGCTGACTGGCAACAAAGTACGGATCTGGATTTGATTAAGTCCTTCTGAATATTGTCATTCTTAGCATAGACTCATGGTCCTGTGTTTATTTGTACAGATTCTTATTTATATTTCGCATTTTAGGCTGGCTATAACTGCGTTCTGCTCCGCCAGACTGTTCACTGAAGTATCCCGACTCCATCCGTGAAATGGTCAATGCCCACAGAGTGTTGCGTAATTGAAGGGTTCTAGCATTTGTGGTAGAAAAAGTAGAACTGACATATGGTTGGTACTCTACAATCTCCCGTTTATTATAATCTTAGGCTTTTGTTATAAAAGGGAGGCAGAGATCAAGAAACAAAAAGAACACAGACGGAAATGGGTAGTGATACAAAGCCTTGACATGCAGAAATACAATGTAGCTCTCTGCCGTGCAGCTATAATGTGCAGGGGTGGCTTGGGGAAAAAACTCATACATAACAATCCACACAACCCACACTCCTGAAACAGAGCATTACAGTCATCACAACTGCGGGAGTAACATTCTGGAAATGTTATGTCACTGTATTCATATGTACTGCACTACCTAGCATTTTTACTTTTCAATAATAAAAGGGCTTTCATATTAATAATTTGCTTAAATTAAAGCTCTACAGAGAAATACTCCGTACTTTAATCTTTGTACTGTAGTTGAGTCAGTGTCAGAGCATATTTGAGCATCAGTTACCCATAATCACACAAGGGCAAATAGAGCCACATAACCTCAGCCCAGATTGAAATCTGCCAACCAGTTCTTAGCCATACTGCTGCATTCAGGACCACATGCTGTTCAGGTCAGTTGTTCATTTAATTTCCCACATTATTTCCCATCCATCCATATAAAGAATTAAAAATATTCAAAGTGGCCAAACATTACAATACATAAAAACACATACAATATAATATTAATAGCAAAAAAACTTGACAAGGTTGAGGATTAATGTGAATGAATGAGAGTTACATTTATATAGCACCTTTCAAGACACCCAGAGCACTATACAGAAAAAATGGGGAGCTACTTTTACCACCCCTACTGTGTAGCCCCCACCTGGGTGATGCAACGGCAGCCATCCTGCACCAGTACTCTCCCCACACTGTAGCTAAGGTGGTGAAGGGGCAGGAGAGAATTCACTAGTTAGATATGGGGGATGATTAGGAGGCCAGATTAGATAGGGCCACAGTGGGCA
Source organism: Hyperopisus bebe (assembly GCA_026777045.1). NCBI lineage: Eukaryota > Metazoa > Chordata > Actinopteri > Osteoglossiformes > Mormyridae > Hyperopisus > Hyperopisus bebe. The sequence goes on from JAODJW010000038.1 coordinate 7,116,346, forward strand.
GCTTTAGCCAGTGTATCTGGGTACCAGCCCTTCTCTTACGAAAGATGCCCGGGGACCTTTTATGACCTCAGAGAATCAGGACCTCAGTTTTAAATGTCAAAGTAAATACTGATGAATCTGAAGGTGGCTCAGTGGGCTAAACCTGTATGCCTCTAATCAGAAGGTCGCTGCTTCAAACCCTGCCTCAGCACATCCTTGAGCAATGCCCTTCCCCCCCCAGCTCCCTGGGCACCCCAACAGGTGGCTGCCCTTTGCAGACAACTTACTCTACAAAGAGCAAGTTGAGGGAGGTGTAAAGACAATTTCCCAATGGGGATCAATTATTATTATTTGAGTCATATGCCCTAAATCCTAATTATCTAAAGGATGGGTGTCAAACTCCAGTCCTGGGGGGCCGGAGCCCTGCACATTTTTGGGTTTCCCCTCATTTAACACACCTGATTCAATTCCTTTTGTTAATTACCACACAGCTCTTGAACTGAATCATTTATGGTGGAACAGGGAAAGAACTAAGCTACAGGGTTCCGGCCCCCCAGGACTGGAGTTCGACACCCCTGATCTAAAGCATGTGATTTCTCATTCAGTACTGATGGTGTGTCTGTTAAACCAGGTCCCGTTATCATAAATCTGAGACCATTGTTTGACCCATCACCAAAATTGCATTTTAACACCTTGGTAATATGGCTCGACTTTGGCCATTTCCATAGTAATGATGTATGATCTCTGGTCCATGCTTTCATCACATCCTGTATTGATTGATATAATTCCCTTCTCACTGGCCTTCCTGCTACATCTTTACAGTGGCTTCAGTTCATTCAGGACTCCGCTGCTCACCCCTAACAAGTACTCCACTCACGTCTCTCCCATTCTTTCAGTGGTATACTGGTTACCAGTTCTGTCCCATATCAAATTCAAAATCTTGCTCCACGCCTTCAACGCACCACATGGCCTTGCACCGCCTTTGACCTCCTGACCCCTTACTCTCCCCCTCGCTCTCTCCGGTCATCCACCTGTAATCTGCTCCTTGTCCCTCACGTCAGGCTTCTCACTTTGGGTGCCAGATCAATACACAACAAAATACAGCCAGATTCCCATGTGCATTAAAATCCCCAATCAAGTCTGTGAGTATAACTACAAACCAGGCTTTCTGTTTATCAGAAACTACTCCAATAAACTAATAAGTAGAACAAAAACCAAAATTGAAGCAAAATAAAATATGAAAAAACCTGCTATTTTTTTGCAATGTTCCGTTAAAGAACAGACTAATATTTCAGGTCCAGAACACTACAACTGTCCTCTGTGCCAAAGCCTTGCTTTGCTCATGCACCTCCATGCTTCAGGTTCCACTTGAGGGACAAAGCTTTGTCACACAGTGTGTCTGATGTGCTTTAGCCATTCTGTGTCTCTGTATGTGGCAAATGGCTTGGAGCTGCCACCGGTTCCTTGTCTCCTCAGCTGTACCAACTTATTACTTGCAGAGAGCAGTCGTTCATCTTTTCCCCTTGCTGAATGTTTTGATAACAGTTGTAATCTGGTTTGTACACTGACTTTGCTTTTCTTGGGGTGAAAGAAAAGAGGAAAAATCCCCTGGTGAACCATTTCGTGTGCTACCTGCCACAATTACAGGCACACAAGTGCAGGCATACTCGCCTAAATACACACGGTGTGTCCACAGTATGAGTAGGATCCATGCCCAAATCTATTCCCTTCGTTGTATTAATGACATGATCCGCCCAAAACTAAATTTTAAAGTTTTGCTATTAACGTTATATCTACCAACGCCCACTAGGGGGAGATGTTTCCTATTCAGTTGGAAATAAAAAGCTTATCACGTTATACACTCCCAAAACTTAAGCCATTAAACAAAGACATCTGTTCACAACTGAAAATCCCTGATCATCATGAACACTTCCTATATGCTTAAACAAGTGTATAGATTATGTCAACTATCGGTATAAGAGAACATCCTCTATATATAGCCTTTATATTCCTTGGTATAAGAGCTGAAATATCCCCCATCTTTCAGTTTGTCGTAATTTTTATAGGTCACGTGTTATATATACGTAGCCCAGTAAATTAGAATAATCACGTAAAACGATTATTTACTTTCAGTGAGGGAAATTATAACTCTAGATTCAAGAAGAAATAGAGCAGTGACAAAACAAGGTACTCCGCACGATCTTGACGAATCTCATTGATTTTCGATGCACTTGATTCTGTGTAATTTACCGTAAGTGTAAGGATCTATAATGAATGTAGCATACAATAGATATTTTTCTTTATAAATATGCAACCATAAAATTATTACAGTTTTGTATAAAGCAAACTCACCCATTCAAAAATGTCGCATTTGAAGTATTTTAGCTTAGGTAACTAAATGCTGTATTCTTAGGCGCTCCTTAACTTAAACCAGTAATCTATAAGTTAAACTAAAAATTGTTACCAATTCATCTGCTCAATGCTTCAATTCAGAATGGGCCTGCCGATGATATTACCTATAAAACCACAAAAAATCGCCAAAATAGCATATATTGATTTGCTTTGTATATCCCGTTAAAGGCGTAAAACTGATTTGTAGGTGACAACAATAGCTTATAGAAATATTACCACTGATTTCCTTTGCAATTTATAGCAACACGTAAAGTCTCAAAAGGGTGTTTATCTTATTTCCCTTCTTCGTATTGCACTGACACAACTCTAAGTAGGTTTTAGATTATTGCAGCGCAACCAGAAAACTGCGGTAAGTTCAGCATTTATAAGCAGTTATTGAATCCTCCTACCTGCGCTGCCTTACAAGCTAAGCTCCTCCTTATCTAGCGTCATAAGATCTCGATCTTCCCTCCGCCGCTGTCAGTTACATTGTATCACTTATGTTAGATACACTGTTTCAGCCCGATTTAGTTTATAGGCCAGGATTTCATTCGGCTGCTACAAGCATTTTTACCGGGAAAGTGTCAAGGCGCTGGCGGGAGGAGCGGAAAGGCAGTTAAGTTGCCGAAAAATATCAATATTCAAAAGAAGGGATTCAGCATCATGGATCTTTAACATTTTAAACTAATTAAACAAAATGAAGTAACGACTCCAGTGCTTTGCAAGTAAATATTTCAGTAAGTATAATTATCTTTTATATGTTTGAATTACTTTGCGTGTCGTAGAAAGCAAAGGAAATAGTGATGAATTGTTGTAGCGTTTTTGGAATTTGATTGACTCTTCATAATTCCGATCTTTTTTTCTCTCCCGCCCGCTTCTGTATTGCAGAGAGCAGAACTGGTTAAAGCAACAGTCCAACTTCTCGAGTGGAGCATTTAGAATTGGTATTAAATCGTAAACTCATGGATTGTTAAACAGTGCATATTGTTTATGTGCTGTAAACCCAAAAAGGAGGACATTACAAACTAGCGAAAAAAACATATAAAGGCATAATATATAAATCGTACTGGCTCCGTAAGAAACATACTTATGAAGAAAGCCATTTCTTAAATCTTCCAGTTACACTACGTATCGGTTTCGACTGTGTGAGGACACCGACTTATTTCCAATTCACCGGCCAGGACAATTATTCTGTACCTCTGAGCTGAAGTTGAATGCCTGCAGAAATCGCCCGTGTTTAGCACATCTATCCGATCAGGAGCTTTCGGGAAACGCAGCCTGCGTGACCATGGCGGTACCAGCGACTTTGTGGATATACTTGATGGCTGTTTATATATCAGGTAAGATGCTTTTCATACTAGCAGGAAAGCGCTCGCTAAAGGTTAAACTTTTGTTCCACGCTGGTTGCAGTTTCTCTCAGTTAAAAACAAAGCAGCTCAGCATCACGTTAACCGTAATCTCTCCCTCCTTCCCTCCCCCAACCCTTACACCACGTTTTTATGTGGCTAATAGCGAGCCGAACCCCATCTATTTAATCGTTTTACGAAATACTAGGTGTGATGCAAAAACAATGGCGTGAAAACCGGATTTACCACGTCTTTATATGAGTTGTGTGCAAAGTTATTGCGAAGTTAAAAAGACAAGCAGGCGAGGTACTGTGCGTGTGGAGAGCAGGACGGCGGTGGGTGATAATAGAGATCCGTATGCTGCTTATCCTGCCGTTATGTGCAACTCAGATGTGGATGTATTTCGTCATAGGTATCTGTTATTAAAATCCAACCTATATACGTGTGATTGGAGTAATAGCTATAGTATATATCGTTAGCTTTAAAAGCGGTTCACGTGCATTGTTATGTGGTGTTTCAAAATATCGAACTGCTAGTCTTAGTACATTGCATTTACCATCCCTTTATAAAAACGCTTTGGGACACTGCTTTTCGTAGTTTAATTCGGATCGCGACGTACTTTTTGTTTTAGATAGCTTAACTTAATGTTCTGTTTAAATACGCTGCTTGTTTTGGGTTCGTGGCCAATGTCGCAAAGTGTAGAGTTTTATAAACGTTTCTTATTGTATTTTACTTGCATAAATATTTCAGAAGACAGAAATACTGACAGACACAGAAAGACGAATGAATGAATAGATGGATGAACGAATGAATGAACTATCATGGCTTTGGAGTGCGCGCTTCTGTACGAAGCATCCTAGCAACAGTCACCCTGAGATAATGACGAGACTGCGAAGGATATGCTGAATAAAGGGCTATTTTCTCAGACAGCTATACTCAATCGGAGAGCTGAATTAAAGCTGAACATTGTATCATGCTTTGGCATGGCATTATTATTGTAATATCATTGTTAGAGTATTATTAACAAACTGTTCAGCGACATGTTAACTCGTCTGCTGATTATGATATAATTTAGTACGTGTGGGCTGTGGTTTACTTTCACACATAATCAACGCAGCCAGCAAAATCATATCATTATCAAAATGGGAAGTAACTCTGATTGTGTTCTGATCCTGACAGATCTTATTGCCTGTTGAATGATACTTTTAGCTATACATTCTCACATTATTTATCTTACTTTCCACCCACATTAAAGGACGGTTAAATGCACGGTTTTTTAACGTAATTTGTGGGTGACATTAGACTGGTGCAAAGTCCTACTCAGTCCTACTGTGGCCCAGTCTTACCCATAAAAAAAACAAAAGTTGAGTTTCTTAATGAAGTTTAAGATGTGTAGGCATTATGTGAAATTGTTGTGTACTGACGTGGTGAACTTATTTCCAGAGGGAGGTTTAGCTGCGTTAGAATCATCTTTGCTTCCTCCCCTATGATACCACTTTGTTCTTGAAACATATATCAACATACACAAGGGATCATCCTGACCAAAACAAATGGTGATGTCATAAAGACTATTTACATTAACCCTTCGGTGATCATGCAGCATTCTAATCTATTTTAACATAGGTTAATGTCCAGAATTTACTGATAAATGGTACATTTAGTGTTCTGCCCACTATTGAAACCTTCAGCACATATTGGGAAGATACATAAATGCAGTTATTTCTGTGCTACTTCCGTATAGGATTTCAATCGTCATTTATGCTAACAAGGTACCAGACTGTAGCCTTTAAATGCTCATGGTATTGCTTTTGTTTGTCTTTTTATGATGGAAAAATACCCAGGGTGTAGTGCTGCTTTTTTTTTTTACAACTGAAATGGACGGTTTTTTCTGTTGTTAAAAAAGGTTTTGTCATTAAGAGCTAGCTGGCTGCTGAGATTGAAGAAGCAGATAAACGCACTCTTAACATGATTGCAGTTGTCCACAACAGGTGTGAATGTAGAAAACTCCGAGTGCCAAGACGTCTGCTGGAGGGATTATGATGTTCAGGAAGAGTGTTATTGCCCTAGTGAAAAGGAAAGTTACGTTAATATTTCTTGTCTTGTTTTTTGAAGTAGGCATTTAAAGGTTGTAGATGTAGGAGTTAGACAAAAAATGACAACCTGCATAAACTAGAGAGCTTAAGCTGGAGCATAAAGATCTAGATTTCAGAAGATGTAATGGTTCTGTCTACATTTTTCCTTCTTTAAACAGACTTTAATTGCCTGACACTGACAAATGTTCTTCAGCATTCCAGGGTCGTTCTGATGTTGCTGAACTGAGAAAGAGATTTTGCCGTTGTTGGGGTTCACACGTGTGTTTTGTGAATTTCAGTGTCCTCAAATCCAGTGATGCACTGTTTATTTTCTACTGGGGGTGATGGTTTGGGGGTGTGAAGTCTGTGCAGCAAATTTGGGTTTGTGCTGCACTTTTAACTTCGTAACCAGATGGTGACAATTTATCATTTTTAAAGATTGGTTGGCAGCAGGGGTGTAGCTAGGAATTCTGGGCCCCTGACAAAAATGTCCCTTTGGGGCCCTATGACATTATAATTTTATGATTTTATGTATTAAAGGGCCTCCTGTAAAGTGCTGGGCCCCCTGAATCTGCCAGGGTATCCGTGCCCTTACTGCGCCCCTGGATGGCAGAGTTATGGAAAACTTAATGTGAATAATATTAGAATGAAATTCATCTTCACAATAGAATTAATAAAAGAAAATGTAAGTAAAAATGAAGTATAGCTGGCAATTTTCCTACAGTGACACACTACAGTGGATTACTATTAGAAATTACCCATTGAAGAATCTGTTTCAATTGAATTTTTTTCCAACATTAGATGTTTCACTAAGAATTTCAAGTTAAATTCAATGTTAATGATTGCATGTACTATTCACTATAATCTGCCAAAGCAGTAGGTAAAAGGAATGTCGAAAGGAAGATTGCATTGGAGGCTAAGGATGACGTTAAAAGTTTCTTCCAGTATTTTAACTCTA
>JAODJW010000038.1:7123990-7136972 GCA_026777045.1 Hyperopisus bebe
CCCCCCCCCCCCCCCCCCCCCATTTTCTGCCTTTTCAGCGGAGGCGGGAAGTTCAACTCCAGAAAGTACAAATCCAGGCCAAGGTTTTGTTTCAGCCAGCCAGCTGAGTACTCTGTGACTGTGACTCTCAACTAGTTGGTTGAAATAAAGCCTTGGTCTGGATTTGTACTTTCTGGACCTGAACTATCCACCTCTGCTTTTCCGTAGCCTGGTAATGCCATTAGGGTTTACAATATCCTGATCTATTAACTGTCTGTCACGGTGACAGTGGGTAGCATATCTCCCCCACGTTCAGTCCTTCCACCTGTGCCATCTGTCTGCGGGGTTCACACATCTCCTACTGCAGTCCAAAGACTCGGGTTCTTTTGTTTGATCAAGTCTGGCAATTAGCAAATACTTTGCTTTCATAAAAATGAAGCCACTTGCATGTTTGTTGCCTGCTATTCATAACACTGAATGGATTTGTGGTGTTTGAGGCTTTACTGAGACACTCCATTGCCTGTGAATTGTTTGAAAACCAGCTTGTTGGGGTTGGTATGAGGGTTCCTTTGTGTGTGCATGGCTGATGTATTTTATTGTGTAAACACACTCTGCGCTGAAAGACTTGTAGAAGTCTGTGCAGTCTACCTGCAGTAATGGGGTCAGGAACAGATGTATGAATGTATGAATATGAAAAACAATTGGGCATTTATGCAGAATGGTCCTTAATGAATGATGGTTCCCATTTTTAATATGCTGAGACGTCTAATATTCTGACTGTTCTCCTTGAGTTAACCAGGCTTCAAAGGAAGAGCTACCTTAGAGTGAACTGTTGGGAAACTGTGAACATAGATTTATTTGTTCTTTGATTGACAGTGAGCCTTTCTCTGTATCTCCAGAATGACTCGCCTACCTGCCCGCTTGGTGCTTGCTGTGGCATATGATTTCTTCACTCATTGGCATTCTAAAGATGGAATTGTTTGTTTATAAAAAGAACAACTGAAGTTTATTTTCTAATCATGTTACATATTATATATATTATATTTTTCTTGTGACTGTGTGACTGAACGTGAGTGTGACCTGCAATGGGTTGGTGCCCCATCCTGGACTGTTCCCTGCCTTCCACCCATAGCTTCTGGGATAGGCTCCGGACCCAAATGACCCTGAATAGGAGAAGTGGATACAGAAAATGGATGGATGGATGAATGGATGAATGAATGAATGAACGGATGAATGAATGAATGAATGAACGGACGGATGGCCTTTTTTTAATGTAACCGAATCTGCTGATGGCAGTATATTTCAGCATATATGTAATACTAATACAAGTATTTTTTTAAATCATTTGGTATGCTTGGGAACATTTTAATGTATATTTTTTTGCTTGTAGTTTTCTGAATAAATCAGCTCAATTCCAAAGGAAGCTGTAATTCATAAGTATGGGTAACATTTACACAAATCAGGAAAATCATATGTGTAATTTAGATGAATTAAAAATTGCACTTAGCCAGAAGATATCTACTTACAGATATATGAATTAATGATGTCAGCAGAATGTTCACTGTGACAGTCCCTGATAATATAGCCGTTGTTATTTAACATTTAATTTTGTAAGACTTTTAAAAATCTATGATTCGTGGTTCCATGGAGGCTGATTTCCACATATTTGAAATACTTTCCTTTGGTTTGGGTGGCGAAATTTTTAAATGGTTATGCTGGGAATCCCGCAAGGAGAAATGCGCACAAAGATGCCGCTGTCAGCTAAAACCACCTCGTGTCACATGTGTTTCTCAGCAGCTCCCACGTTCGCTGAAAATGACGCTCATCTCTAAAGTAGTTGGCTAGTTTCATGCATAGCTGAGTGATTGAGGGGGGATTTAATGGGCACCTCAAAACACTGTAAGAGCTGCAGCGGTTATTCTGTGTGTGTGGAAAAGAACATAAATCCCTATTGAACGATGCAGTTACTGCAATCAAGGCAGCAAAATTACTTTAAAAAATGTATAAAGTTATAATATATATAATATCAGCTGTGTATCCTAAATCCTCCGCAACACTCCTAGATCTTCAAGGAAAATGTTATTGAAATTTTAACTTCTTGTTTTATAACTGGTAAAAACATTGGGACTGATAATGAACACGGACCTGGGTTCCTATTAATATTTGACTTTGAGTTTTTAATCTTGCAAACTGTTTGTTTATGGCAAGAACATGAGCTTGGTCATATTTCTCATGATGATAATGATTATCGTTAATATTAACCAGTCGTTTTAGTATAAAGAGTCAGTCACAGAGTACTCAACTGCTTGACTGAAACAAAATCTTGGTCTGGATTTTTACTTTCTGAACCCGAAATGTCCACTTGTGACATTAATATGCAAACTATTCAGAATGTGGTAATGCTCCTAGTTTGAATTCTGCTGAGAATCCACTACATAGCTTAAATGCTTAGCTTATATGACAATTTATCTGTCTCTTCTTTTTCTGATCACTGGGTAGGTTTACTGAAGCTAGAGTTCCTTGTTTCTTTTTTGAGCTCAAATTAAAATGAAAAAGGAATCAAAAACCACTTGTGGGACTGAATGAGCGACTTAAGCACTTTGTGATTTAAATAAATAAAATTACTGAAGGAAAAATGTATTCAGATTTCAAATCAAATATCCTATATTGGTTTTAAAGTTGGATACATATAAAACTGAGGGACATTTAAGGTGGGTGTAGGCTTCCGTAATGTTTAACGTACTGATATAGTCTGCAGAATTGCAATGGTGGAGGAATAAAACTTCCTAACACCAAATTAAACTTTGGATATAAGAAGGAGAAGATCCTGAATCTGCCAAAAGTGAAACCTCAGGAAAGTAGCTTCTGCACGGAGGAAGGTCTCTCCTAAGAGGTCAGTCAAGCTGATGATTCATTGCAGGCTTTGATAGGCTGCAGGCCATCGGAAGTATAATGATAGACTTCCTGGACAGGCACCTAAACTTGGGCTGATTACTAACTTATGTTTAATTTGAGGAAGAGTAAGAAAAGATTTTGGGGGATTTGATTCATTGGTAGTGTATTTTTTTTTCGCTAGTACGGGGGAGGTTCCGCAGAGCGTCACGGTTGAAGTGTGGTGCGTTGCGCGTGTTTATGGCCCCGCGGCCCAGTACTCGTCACGTTTCCCATCCCACTCCCCCCCGATCCTGACCTACTTTCTATCTTTGCTTGATGCTCCCGCTTTAATTGCTGCTGAGCACACTGAGGCCATCTGTTCAGCCTGGGCCTGTCGCCATGGCGATGCCGGGAGGCTTTCTGGATTTATATACTGCTGACCAGTCACAGTAGTAGGGGATGGAGCAAGGCACTATAGCTATGCGGTAGAGATGCTCCTCTTTGGGGAAGGGAATGGCATTCCTACAAACAGGCCTACAATCACAAACAGGCCTACATCCACAAATAGCCAAATTTGCCCTCCTGTTTTTCACCAACTTTTCATGGAGATTAGGGTATTCTGAAATTTAAGGCCTGACTTTAAATAATATTTGTGGTTGTAAGCTTAGAAAAATTAAGCAGAGGAATCCACCGGATGTACACCCACTAATGACCACTTTAACCAAACGTGTCCTTGGTTTGAAAGAAATGCCAAGTTTTGCATAGAAAATCAGCAATGTCTTCTCGTGTTCCCAGTGCGTAATAAAGTTGAGATCCAGTTCAGCTTAAAGGAGAGTGATGAGCGTGCTCTGCTAAAAACACGGCGGGGGGTGGGGTTGGGGGGCAGGGAAAAGCAACAAGTCCTTTTTCTGTCCTCTTCTGAATGGGCTGGGAGTCACTTGGCCCATGGGTTGGGATTAGCTATATGTTCGATATGCAAAGATATGGTGTGCAATTACGAGACCCTTAAGCACTTATTAAATTGTCTTCTCTACTTACATTGCCACAGTCGGACTTTACAAATGCTTTGCGTCCCCTCCAGGCTGTGCTAATGTATGCCCGCGCGTGAATGAGTTGTGACTTGTTTTTGTAATTCTTTTGAAATGTCTTAAAAAAGCTACTTCACCGTTTAATAGGGCCTCATAAAAACTTGTGTTTATGGTGGATTTTGTTCTTTTGTGCACATTCCTACATACTGAGTTGAGGTGTGAAGTTGCTAGATGATAAAAGGACAGTCTTTGTCTGAGACAGTCTGGTGTTGATGTTGCTGATGTGGTGTAGGTCAAATTTCACATATTCCAAAAATACGTTTGACAGTTTTTAAGCACAGCCTATGATGTTTGAGTAGTCGGTACTGCCCCTTTAAAAAAATAAAAATGTTATTTGTTTTTAATATCTTTTAATATTAGTTTAAATCTGTACAGTGACTGATTTTTCTTTTTTCATGTTCAATAAAAATAATTCTAAGCGAGAAATCTTCGCCATTTTTTTTTCAAGCTTTAAAAATATTTACCGCTAAAACGCACTCATGATAAATCATGAATAATTTGACCTTAAAAATTGTTTTCTGTGATGTATTTCCATTATATATTGTTTAATTGCTGCAACATATTGGCATGTAGCTGTGCCAGACCAGAGACCGATCAAACAGCAAAGGCTAGAAAGATTTTCTCACTTTTCAATTACAGTCTGCATTGAAGGGGAAAATCAGTTGAAATCCACTATTGTGTAGGGCAGACAAAACACAAACAAGACCGTCACAAAGGAAAATCCCCTCTAAGTAGAACCGACTCTTACAGAATAAAAGCCGTTCCCCTTCCTGCTTCCTCATTTCGGTTGTCTTCTAAATCGAATAACTCATTAGTTGTTTGCTTTTGAGGTTAGGCTGTAGCATGTTTAGGTAAGGGAAGCGCCAGCTCACACCTGCATGTTCCCACTGGCCTCCTGCTTCACGCTAAAGGACGTACGAGACTTGTCACTAATTCTAAATCCTATTTCATTAGTCGTGTTCTGATCTGACCCCTTGACTAATTCTGATCTAGTTCTAGTTCTGATCTGACCCCTTGACTAATAGAAGTTAATTTATTAAGCTAATACCTCGCCTGGGCTTTTTGTTTGTATATATACAGTTAAGTACAAATCCTCTTCTAAATGTATACATTTTTTACTAGGATGCCTTGTCCAACCAATACTGGGCATGTAGCATAGTGTTTCCTGATGTTTGTGGACCTTGGAATGAAAGTTTACATAAAACAACCTTCATAACAGGTATATGACCTTGTATGAGATTCTACTGGGTAAGACTTGCTTCAGTGAGACTCCACTATCATGCACCATGTGATCAGAGCAGGTCCAGACTTGCACACCCACGTTTGCCGCTGGATCAAGATGGAATCTCTAAGGGAAACAATTAAAACAGTAAGGTATTTGTTGAGGGTGGGGGTGTGGCCTTCTGAGCAGGTATGGCTGTATGTAAGACTACTGTGTTGTACAACACACATTATTGTAATCCCCCTGTTGGTGTACTGAAAGGGCAGACCACATGAAATGCAAGTCATATTTTGGAGTATCAGTGAAGTAATTAGTGGTGTCTGGTGCTATTAAATCCAAAATGAAGAGGAACACGAATGAAATGGATGCCCAGATCACTGTGCCACATATTGACATGTACTGATAGTTTAAGTAACACGCCATGTTTATCTGATGCGGAGGACCTCCCTCACTAAAGTTGTGACTTTTGTAATGTGGAATATCAGTGTTGTGAAAAGTTTTTCTTAAAAAGATGTAGAAATACAAATATCTAGCTATGGCATAATTTGAGTACAATGTGCTTTTAGTTTTTTCTATTCCTTCATTCTAGACAGAGGTGCTCATAAGGAGAGAGCTAGTTATTCATTTATTGCATGCATTTATGTGTAGGAACATGCACAGAGGAATGAAACGTGACTGACAGTGGAACCTTGTTGTCCTTGGAAGACATAGCAGGCTTGATGTTACGTCTGATCCAAAAGGCTCCGTTTCCAGGGCCCATTTCAGCAGGTTTTTCACGGGAACTTCTTCAGATCCATCATGTTGAGACAAATGCCATTTGTGCAAAGCACTTACCACTCTGACAAAGTTACCGCTTCCCTTGAGGCACTGGGCTATTTTTATTTATGACTGGGCTTAAAATGGGTTCTTGAAAAGTGAGTCAAATAATTCAAATCTTGCTACACTTTATTTCAATAACAAATACAAAGTGTTTGTGCATTGTGTCTCTATGGATGGGTTTCTCTCATCTGTGTTTTATTTTTAAATAATAAATGATGCCTATTCTCAAAAAAAGAGCGTTTCAAACTTGCCTTAGCGCTCCTCATCTTTTACTAAATTATGTGCTAACCCAACCCCAACATGATAATTAAAAAGTTGAAATATACGGTAGAGTGAGGTGCAACGTTATCCATTCTAGTAGAACCAAATAATTTCAGCTAGTTAAACCATAACCTGTGATGTCATAAGGACTCCATTGTATTTGTTGGGACATGTCCATTCATGCAAAGAACCACTGACCCCAAGCGGGATGTCACATGTATTTTAGACTTGACTGGAAGCAATATGTATAACAGCGTAACGTAATAATGTCTCTCAGATTCTTATATATTACGCCTGTAACGGTCTCCCTCCTAGCTGTTAGCATGGAAGGTGTCAAAGACAGTTTGCTTTACTAAGAGAGCTTTCCGAAATTATGTACACATCACAAATTTTGTGTGCTGGCAAAATGAAAGAAGACCCAGTCTATTATAGTGACTGGAAGCGATTCCTCATTACACATCATACTGTGAAATGGACGAGACGGTCAAGACGTTTCATTAACAGCACCAAGGACCCGTTTCCAGTCTGAATGCTTAATTTTACTTGTACTTATCTGTGTGGCCCCTGATGATAATCCAGAGCCTCTGAAAAGCATTCATATGGAAACGAGATTCGTAATCTGAAGAAGAATATGCCAACATTGATATTTAATTGAGGAGCTTTGCGGTTGTGAAATGAGCGACAAAATTGTGACGGCTTTAATTTGTCTTTTTGTCAAAAGGCTCTGGAGAGTGAGCATGTGGCTGTTTAATGTGGGGGACTGTTCTTTCTGTTTGAGCGATGTTGTGGTTTTCATTTCAAGATGGTAAAGGTGACTGGATAATTTTTGTTAGTCTGATTCAGGAAACAAACATTCCATAAATTAAAGGAAAAAGAGTATTATTAAAGGAAAAGTATTATTATTTCACCATATCATATCAACTTTATTTATAAAGCACTTTAAAACAACCACACAGGCCCAAAGTGCTGTACAGAGAATAATGAAACAACTAGAATTAGGTAAATAAAAGTTCATAAAATAAATAAACACACAGAAATACACCTGTTATCACTCTTACTTCATACTTTTTTTCAGGTTTGTTTCATTTTTGTTTTGAATCAAACTCTTTCCTAAACAAAATCCAATTTCCTGTGTGACACAAATAATTTAAGCCTAACAATTTGCTTATTTTAAAGGAATCATGGGGTACACTATTATTTATTATGGGTAAGTTGGGCCTTTTAATATATCCAAATATCCTGTTTAATGTACAATCTAAGAGATACTGGTTCCTGCAAACCTAGGCACAATCTCTTGGTTCTCTAAATGCTAAAGGTGCAGCTGGGAAAACAAGTTTTTTTAGTGTAAAAGCTGGGAGTTATATAAAATTGTGCCATATGATTCACAATTACAAAGCACTATTGGCTTGTCATAGAAAGGTATGTATTGTTTTAGTGGTCGAGTCACGAATCTTGGTGCAAACTGGGATTCTGTGACTCACATCTGAATCAAATCATGGACCGTAATTGTGGAGCACATGAGGAAGGGAGAGAATCATCCTTCCTGGGCCCAGGGCTCTGCAGTGTGGTGCGGTCCGAGCTTATTTCCGGCAGTGGGAGGACAGATAGAGGAGGTGCAGTGGGCATACCTGAGCATCCGTCCTCCTTCAGAAACATTTGCATGATTTTAGACCAGTCCCGTTCATCAGTGGGTGTAAGGAAGTGTGTTGGAGAGCTCTTCTATGCAGACATAATCACACCCTGAGAGTGATTTAGACTCTCAAATTAATCTGTACAGATTGTCTACATTTTGGGACAAAACTCAGAAGAATACTTAAAGATAATAAGTATTCGCCCTCAGACCTGGGGATGGATTAGAAGCTACAACCTTAGAAAACAAGGATGCACATTTCCAACACAGTATCCCACAAAAGACTATATTTTTAAGTGATTTTATCGTTGCTGCTGTATCTTTAAAAAAAAAATGACTGTGAGTCTTTTAACACACAAAAACTTTATAGTTTGTCATCCAGTTCTGTTCCTGTTCACCAGTGTCAGAGAATAGGATGTAAGTAATGGAGAGAGATTCAAGGGCCAAGGGCTGGTTAAATGCGGCCAGCTATCATTAGTGTACTCTGTGACCTTTCTGTCAAATCCAGGACTACTGTGCCATTTTCCTTTCACACTCATGTAAAGTACACAGATATCCTTTGGGCCGGTAGTTTTGCCATCAAAAATACGATGTATTTTAGCAACAGACCCTTTGAAACCGCACACAGATCATTCCATGGAGTAAATTTGGTTGCTCCGATCAAAAAGAATGAAGCGATTTCAGTTTTAAACCACAATACAAACTTTCCTAGTTGACTTTTCTTAAAGGTCTAGAAAAATAACTGTTATGTAGCACTATATTCACTTAAATAGCATGTTATTTTTCAGTTTTCCAGTACATATTTCAGTATATTTTCTGCGCTATTCTATTTGACATGCATTTTCCAGTAGCTATCATAATAATTAATTCCCCCAAACCTTCTGTTTTTTTCTCTCTATTTTTCCAAGCTACATTTTCACTATTTGCTTCTAGAACTTTTCACCCCTTTAAATTGTTTAACTGATAGTGTCTTTATCGATACTTAAGACTTTCGTTCATTTTCTGGAAGGAACCAGTGTTGGGAGATCCTTGCTTTGATAGGGGTGCATACAAAGACTGCATCAGGCTGTCAGTGCCGGAAAGGCTGTCAGTGTCGTCCATGGAAATCTGCATCCCAGAAAGAGGAGGGCAGTGCCATTGTTCCTTGCTTTGTAAAAAAAAAAATACCACTAGACGGCTCAGAATTTACCGCAGCCCATTCCTTTGTGTCATGGGGCTCTATCTTCTGCATCTCTTTTGCATGATCACAGTGGGACAGAGAATTTGCATTTTGAACCATTTCATCTGAAACCCAAAAACGGTTTGCTATTTATATGCATTGCTGTTTTTGTAATCAATTAGTAATTTGTTTAATTGTTTGGCCTGTACTATTGTGATTTAAAAGAAGGTACAGACCCCAGTTAAATACCTGGAATATTTTAATAAATCCAGCCCAGTAAAATCAAATTTAGGCCCAAGGCAACTGCCTCGGAATGTTGTTGTTGGATTTCTACCCCACTATTTCTTATAAGCATTTACATTTACATAATTAGTGGCTGCTTTTGCAAAGGGAGGTAAATAGCACATTTATAAATATGTGTTCTGTTGTGGAGTTGACTTGCATACAGCAAGTGTGGCTCAGCTGACATCCGGTCAATGCGCGGTTACTTTTGTAAGTAGTATTGGAACAGGAGTTACACAACACCTTTCTAACATACATGCATACTGAAACTCACTGTAATTCCTGCATTCGTTACAGATTGCACTGGTAACTGGAACCCGGTTCACTGTAACCTGTTTCGCATGCTCCTGCTTGCCGGTTAACAGCATCCGCGAAAGCCTCAAACTTCACCCACAGATTCTGAGTAATACCTGTCACAGTGTTTGCACTGCAGCACCTGTTTCTTGCCCGAGCAGCACATTTAAGCACTGCCTGAATACACTGTAACTACACAATGGACAGTCTTTAAAGCGCCCAAAGCTTTTTGTCCCAACGCAGACCTCTATCGTTAGTGAAAATTTCACCTGTTGCTTTATGTTCTCCTCTTTTGTCTATAACCACAATCGGCTGATGTTGCCCACTTGCCTCTTTGTCTTAGTGGTTTATAGCTTGGTAGTAAGAAGCTTAATTCTGAAGCACGATTTGTCTTTAGTACATCATATTAACTGCAGGTGACATTTCTTTCGTGTCTTCCTGTGACGTCTTTTTGTATTATAGTGTGATATGATTTAGCAGTGACCTTTTGTGGAATAGCATATAGTTCTTTTCATCACACGGCTGTGGACTGCAGTTTCTCCCGTAGCTTTTCTGAAAAAGTCCACATGTCATAACGGACACCTTGGAACCGGTTACCGCTGTGAGCTGCTGTACTCACTCAGAATGCCTACAGCTTATGAAAAAAAAGATACATCAACTGTATTTATGCTGAGTAATGGCAGCTAAATGTTCCAGCCACTGTTTCTTTGCACTGCAGAGGAATTTCAACCACAAGACATGAGAAATTGACGTTTTGAGTTCTAACTGGTGAGGTAGCAGAGAATTCACTTCATATTATGATGTCCATATAAGCATAATTTATTACAGAATGGTACTTTGTATAGCATGTAATAATGTTCGATATATATAATAATAATAAATATATATTGTATGTCATAGACTGATGGATATTTTGTATACCATTATGTTCTACAAATTATTTCCAAATAGTTCATTTTTACCAATCACAGACCTCATTAAAATCAGAGCGTCCAATAGAATCTCTGATCATTTCCAGACATGGCAAAAATGGAGTTTCTCACTTTGCTATTGAGAGTGATTCACAGTTCTCAATCACAGTTGAGAAAATAATAAACAATGGGGGGGGGGTAATGAAATGGATGCTTTACAAAAGAAAATATGTCAAGCAATTTGAGTTTTATAAACTTTTTGCAAAGCATCATAGAATTTAAATATGGATGTATAGGAATTAAAATATTTTAGCTAATAATTAGAAAGTGGAAACGGAAGAGTACACAATGTCCTGGCGTCACAGTTAACGTTTTGCATACTTACATTAACATTTATTCATTAAGCAGCTGCTTTAAATCCGAAGCGCCATACAGTAGTGAGAACAGGGTCCAGCAGTCACATGGAGAATTTAGGAGCTGTCTCTGGGGCACAGAGGATGCTTGTGTAGGTGCACATGGTCTGTGAAACAGCTGACAGAATGTAGGCTCATTGACAGTTTTTGTACAAAATTCTTGTGTAAAATATGTTTTGTATTCTGTATATTGGATCTCGTGGCCTCTTGCAGATTGTCCTGTGTTGGTGTTACAGAGATGCTGGTTTGTGATTCTATGACGTTGCCAATGGATCAGGACCGATTTTATTGCCCCCGAAGGGAATTTTGTCTCATCTTCACATCATGCTGGGAAATGTGAAGATAGCCCCAGCAGTAGCCCGCTGAACTTGACAGCTTAATCTGTGATGCTCTCATGTCCCACAGCTTCAGGGGGATCGGGATAGCCAAGATGATTTAAGAATGGGTGTGTGCGGCTAGAAAGCGAAAGAGACAGATCAAAGTAATTGGTCTGATTTCCTCTACCCCCCAACTTCTACTCCTTTGCCTGGTGCTGACACGTGTGCACACTCATACATGCCGCTGTTGAAGGCGATGAAACTGAACATCGTTGAAGACATTTTCCCCAGTGCAGTTATGGGCTGTCAGTTGTAAATTCCATCTCTGGTCTCCCGGATTAATTTCAACCAACCAGATTTGCCCAGAGCAAATACCTTTTTCATTTCTCATTGACTTGCAGTTTGATTTACTTGCTGTAAAGGGGTGATCGAAAACTGCAACACCATAGTGAGGATAGGAAGGAGAATCCATTGCAGTGAATGGATGTTCCGAATTGAAGTTGGAGCCATAATACAAATTAATGCTAGATAAGGATTTTTTCAGCATCCTTTAGATGCTCGAAATCAAACAGTAATTGTTTGTTTTTGATGATCTTCAATAATAGGGGTATATCATTGTTATTCGTTTATTTTTCAACAAAATCACTAGAAATCTCATCTATAGTATTAGTGTTTCTACTTGGATGGCAACTTAGATTTCAGTGTTTACCCTTATTAAGATAATGAAGGTAAACAACTATAAGAACAGCAATTCTTCGTGACGGTATGTCTGCTAAATGTGTTGAATAATGCCAGGTTCTCAGTTTTATTTTGCAGTTATAAAAATTCAAGTACTTTAACTTTTTGATTCTTTGGTTAGCTGTAAAACAGCAGTACAGTCAATGTATTGGTCACTGGTTAAGTGAATTATGTCTATATTTGCAAACAAAAGTGTAGAAAAACTACGTTTAGTCAACATAGGCAGCTGTCTCCAGGGTGAATGTATCCCACACACACGCGCACACACACACACACACACACACACACACACACACACACACATACCATAATGGAAATGCAAACTTGCTGTATGGTACTGTCAGAGTTAATTTCAACAGGATTTAAGTGCTTTCTTTTCTCAGACGTTTTTTTTTCCTTTTTTTAAGGTGTGCCATTATGTAAAAAAAAAAAAAACTCACTTGACAGTTAATAAAAAGAAAGAGAATCCTTTAATACAAGCCTTAATCCAGGTGTCTAAAATCCATTCTTTGGATGTCTCATGCACCATACCACCAGAATAGCAGAAAGTCGCCAGCAGCAGCCAGAACTTTCAAAGAGTCCAACTAGCAATATCAAGTCAACACTGAAGTTACCAGTCTGCAAACAGTGTAACTCGAGTACATTTTCTATGAAATTCTGTGAAGCTCTTCTTTGTTTGCACATTTTAGTGTATTTGACAGATGTGTTGTTGGCCATATTTCATCACAGTTTCTCGTCAGCTCAGACCCTCAGGCCTTAGGTATTATCTGAACCTTGGAAAATGGGACGTGTGGAAAAACAGAAAATGTACAGAACAGAATGGTAGTCATTCAAATTCCAAACCAGCATCTTATACTCCATGATAAAGTTCTATAGGTATCAAAATTTTATCACACACTACTTCAGTTGATTGATTGATTGATTGATTGATTGATTGATTGATTGATTTTTTTTTGGTAACACTGTACTTGATGGGGCAAAAATACTTAGTAACT
>JAODJW010000038.1:7137072-7159121 GCA_026777045.1 Hyperopisus bebe
TTGATTGATTGATTGATTGATTGATTGATTTTTTTTTGGTAACACTGTACTTGATGGGGCAAAAATACTTAGTAACTCAGTTACTACTGAAGTACAAATCATGAACAAATAGTCACTACTTGACATAAAAGACACATCATGATTCATTAATGATGAACAAACATGACATCACTATGTCACTTGTGTTATTCATTACTTCTTCCTTCAGTTGTTCACAAAGGTTTATAGAATTAACAGATATAGTAACTGTTTGGGATAAAACTTGCACCACGGTTCATTAACGATAAATGAACATGAGATCAGTATGTAACCAAGACTTAGTTTGTGGTTAATTAATACATAAGTAAGAGCATAATACCATATTATTTGTGCCCCCTCAAGTAAAGTGTTACCATTTTTTTTATTCCCTAGTAGCTAAAATCACCTGGCGTATGAACGGGATTAGGTAGCCGTGGGATCGGGAAGTAAATGGCGTACCATGTTGTTTTTAATAATCGCGCCTTGCAATTCAACTAAACTTTATCTTTAAAAAAAATGACTGTATTCCTATCTTGCAGGGTACAGACTTCAGCCAGGAGTTCAGACTTTGCTTCCTGGGCTCACTGTATCTCCTGGTAGTTGTACGTTAAACTAAACAAACATTTGGGGGAGATGACAGCTGCACGTCGTGTTGCCCAGATGTCCGTGTACCTGTGTGTACGCCCTGTGTATCTCTGCACGCTCATAATATCGGACAGCTTGAGGTGCCTCTCTGCGGGAGCCGCCGTGCAGTTGGCTTCCCTTTCAGCGCGGCCGGTCGTGGCTGGTAGGCGTGCCCCACTGGGCTTTGGAACCTCTCGTATTGGTGATGTTGAGGTTTGTCTAAGGTGCAGTAATTGCAGGGAGAGCAGCATTGGCACTGAGTTTATGGTTCACCAGGACATTAACACAAAACCCAGAATGGCCGTTTATCCTCGAGCCAGAAAAACAAGGGAAAAAAACCCAGAGGACGAGTTCAGCTGGGTTTGGTAGCTAAACCTGATTGCGAGGCGTGTTCGTTAGTTCATGGGAACGCTGCAGCTACTGGAAAAATGAAAGGCGCTCTCAACTGGTGCAGGACGTTAGTGTCTGTGGGCTTATTAACTTTTATACTTGCATCGTTTGTAAAATAAATGAAGTTCTAGCTCTGCAGCTTTGTTCCTTCATTACGATGACGCATTTCTGGAAGATTCTCCCTCCGCATTGGCTTTAATGAAGTGTCACTATTAGTGTCTTTGCACTTCTGCAAGCCTTCCTGAGTGTCCTGATGTGACACTTCCTTTCCTGCATCAGCTGAGCTCTGCAACTTTCTTGTGAAGTACGCAGGGTTACTGTTCCGTAGGCTTTACCATAAATTGTAATTCTAAACATGCCAGGGATGAAAAATGCTCTTCTTTGCTTATTTTTTGTATGAAAACCCATGAAATCTCATCCTGGTTCTGTTTCCTTCTGCTGACTCTGTTTGTTTGGATCTAAGGATCATTCGGACATTTTTTTTTTAACTTCTTCGAATTTTTACTTCTCACATGAATTCTGCAGATTGGTCCAAATGTATTGAATTAAGAGGTTTAGCGTATAGTTCTTGTTATCAATAGAAACAGATTTCATGTCCACAAGTCAAGTTTAAATTATGTACACTTGTATTATTTTCTTCTCTAACTTCTGTACCAGTGGTTTCATTTCTTTATTCTCGTGGGGTTTGTCGAGTAGTTTGTGTGTGAATTACTCTGGTTTCCTCCCTGCGCTGTTTTTTAAAGCAGGTTTCCCTGTCTTGTATCTCAATAACGAACATATCTGTGCCTCTGGGATTGTCGGGTTTTTCTAGAATGAAAACTTAATTGTGGGAGAGTTAGAATGGTGAGAGGGGAGGGTTGGGTCACAGACCGTGAAAGGATAGATGACAATTCTATTGCTTTTTTCCCAAAGAATCCACTTGTATAGAAAGAGACATGCAAACCAGACGGATTAACTTTCATTGCTCTTATGAATAATTTAGATATATTGCATTTGCTTTCTTGCTATTTCTTAGTTGCCTTTATCTCTTATACGGTGAATGTTTGGTCGATGCAGTCATAGGTAAATTAACTTTAGAGCATTTTAATTGAATTTTTGAACAACCAAATCTGCCATATGCATTAAAGCCAAAGAAACACTATCTGAAGATGCGTGAGGAATGGAAGGGCCTAATGGAGAAACTTTTATTTTACATTTATTGTATTTAGTGGAGACTTTTATCCAAAGAGATGTACATTTTTTTCCGGTTCCAAGAGCAATTGGGGATTAAGGGCCTCGCTCAAGGGCCCTAGGGTGACATCACTCTGGCAACCCTGGGATTTGAGCCAGCGACCTTCCGATCACAAACACAGCATCCTGACACGCTGAGCTGCATATACTTGCCATATACTTTACCAAAGAATCAAAAAATAAAAGGGGAAAATGACATCAAAGCACTGAAGAAATACAAATTATAAGCATTTCAGTTAAATTACAACAATTTCAGGTTTCAGTTTTTTTGACAGAGAAATTTTGGTGGATGCTGATATCATTTAAAAATGTTAGTTTTCGAGAATTTTTTTTTTCCCCTGATCGTTTCATTCTTAAAGCAGTACCCCACACACGTATTGTTAAATAGCCTGCAGTTTGCAGTGCTTAGGTACTAGAGACAGCTGTATAATTGTTGCACGTCAAGATAATTGTTTGTCATTTGCATTTTTTCCATGTTTTGTTTTGGTTAATATCTTGAAAGTAAATGTGCAGCTTAGTTTTATCTACAATTTTTGTCCTGCTAATTTGATTCTGTGTGATTTATAGCTGTTTAATCATTGTTATGACTTCCTGTTCTTTGCTGAAGCTTTTTGACTATAGTTTCTCCTTCACACAAAATTGTTGTTGAGTTTAGCAGATAGAGCAGATAACTCCTGAAATTCCCAAATTCCACGTTTGACTCTTCATTTTTTGAACCTGCTGTGAGACTTGATCCAGAAGGGAGAGTAAACAGTTCCATGTGAGGCAGAGATGGGTGCAAGGATTTGGGACTTTATCGAGGGGAGGCGATGGAGGTGAATTCAACAAAAGTAGCCGGGGCTTCAGCAAAGGAGAGGGGCCCATTTTATGTGGCAGGTTTGGGGACAACAAAAAAATGAAAGCAGCCGGTTTCAGCTGGGTGTGGCCTTTGGCTTGGAGGTCGGGATGCGTTTACTCAGGATGAGAGAAAGCGTGAATCAGTGTTATGGACATTTGTGATAAGGGCCCTAGGGACAGAATGAGGGGGCTGTCACATGATTGTGCCCCCCCCGGGTTACACATACACCCCCATCTCCCCCAGCAGTGTATCGTCTCTGCTACTGTTTCTCTTCTGATGTCAGGAGCTTCAAAAATAGTTTCCTGGTTCCCGCATCACTGACCAGGATAGGTGGTTGGTGGGTGCCTGAATGGATGTCATTCTCAGTAACGTGGGAGAGTTTCCTTGTTTAATGAATGCTTATTGTCTTAATGTTCATTCACAGTGATAAAGCTGACATTTGAATAAGACGCAGGCTGTATGTTGGGGGGGGTGGTTTCTTGAGAGGTTGCCATCTGATTAGGTATGGAAGCGGATCTGTAAGATCACGGGGAGAGACTGCGCAGTAACCGCAGGGAAGTGATGAAACACCTGTGGGAATAAAACGTTATCGAGGCGTTAGTTCCTTGGGATTTCCTGCCAGTCTGTCACTGCCTTATTCCCTCGTCATTAAATTCAAGTGAGATATTTTGCCATTAACATGGCACCTGCACTGAAGGCTGGAAACATTTTTAATAGCACTGTCTGTATTACCGCTCATGCAGAAACTACGGGTTACGTCTGAAGAAAAAAAAAAAACACTTCTGAGATTGTAAACAATCTATATTATTTAACAGACTAATAGTGCCTTGTTGACCCAGATTTTAATATAAATGTATAATATGTGTTAACATCTTCCTCTAATGGACACATTAAATAACCTGGGAATAAAAATGTTGTATAAATTATGGATTATAGGAAATTTAATTTCTGTCAAAATCCTCCTCATGCCCATCGAGGTTCCTTTTTTTTAATATATCTATTTAAGGTATTGCTAACTTTCAGTTCTCTTATCCAGGGCTGTGGGCTCTGCCTCAGTTCTGCCATGATGAATGTCCTGGTTTCTCCACAAGCTTGGATGGGTTTCCTCTGCTCTTCTGTTTTTATGCATTCAAGACACACTGTGAAGTGAATGTGAAGCACTCTGTGTGTGTGTGTGAGTGTGGATTAGGTTTATATTACTTTGTGGGGACCAAATGTACCCCACAATGTAATAAAAACCTGTTATTTTGACATTGGGGAGACCATTTTTCTGGTCTCCACAAAGATCTGTGAATGTAATAAAAAAAAAATATATACCTAAAGTCTTGTATTTGGTTTCTTATGGTTGAGGTTAGGACTGGGGAGGAGTTAAAGTTGTCATGTTGGGATTAGAGTTTTCCCCATAGAAATGAATGGAGTCCCCACAAAGATATAATTACAAACCTGTGTGTGTGTCTGTGTCTGTGTGTCTGTGTGTGTCTGCAGTGCATTAGCTCAGTGTTCCATCCAGCTTGGGCTCTTCCTGGCACATTTGCCACAAGACAAAGAAGGTGATGCTAATTGACTAAGCGGTTATTGAAAACACTTCACCTAAATCAACATACTTTGTAACGGTTCTGTCCTCTGTTTTGAATTTCTGTATTAATTGGAAAAAACATTTCTCTGTCAGTGACATTTAAGGTTTGTTTATTAACAACATGCAAGCATCAGATTTTTTTTCCCCCCTAGTTTTGAATGTCAACTTACCATAAATAATAGCACAAATGGGAAATGGCTTGAAACTGTGCCATTCTAAGTGATTATTAAACTGTTAGTGGTTAAAAAGGAATGAATGGATGTAGTGTGATCAGTTAACTGATTTATGTGCATAACCCAGGAATGATACGGCTGTAGAGAGTGGGATTGAGAAAATCTATTCCTCTAAGGTACATCTTGCCATAGAAACACAGACTGAGTTATGACAACGCATGTTCCGATCTATTGTTACTATTGAATGTTCTGTTGCAAGAATGTTTGAATTTTGCCTGTTCCCACCCACTGACACTGTTGGGACTTGTCGCTGTTCGCCCAAAGCACAGCGCATATTACAGCAACCCGTGTCACTTCCTGACGTCTCTCGGTGAAACCAGACACTACACCAAAAGTGACGAGTATCGATGAAAGCGCATCCATGCCTATGGGATGAAAAAATTGCGCCTTTTAAATAAATTTCAGTTCTTATGTAACAAAGCTCAGCATAAAAAGGCGACTCCTGTTGTTAAATCCTCCTGTTAAATTGGCTTGTAGGAACAGAGGAATCTTCCCCATTTGACCTCCACTCTCTGGCATAATCCTTCTGAAATCTGTTATCAGCACTTGCTTCATGTACGGTATTCTGGAGATGCTGGTAAATGATTCCCATCTATGTGTAAGGCTATTGTTTGTTCTGCTTTGTTTACCTGTAGATTGTTGAGCAAACTTTTCAGCTACGTGCAGCACAGCCAGAATGACTGGGCACTGCTTCCGCCAAACAGAAACGAACCGTAAGCTCCATGTGTCCTGTAAACTACAGAGGTACACTGCGATTTTCTCTGTCACTGTAAAACCTGATGCAATGAAAGGCTTCTGAGTCACTGTAAACATGACCTTGCTGTGGCGTCACCTCTGAGTCTGTCCAACGAGCGAAGTGAAGCCTGATCTGGCACCGGTAGGTGTTGAGGGCGTGGCCCCCCCTGTCACAAGCCCTCTGTCAGCAGGAGAGCGGCAGCACATTAACCGAGTGAAGACCGAGTTGACAGAAGCTGAGCTTTCCTGCAGAGGCAGACCCTACAGGACACAAGCCTGGTATTCTTTGTATTCAAATCTTCTGTTAGTCCAAGAAACATCTGGTACACACACACACATACATATTTATATTTGACTGTGTTAATTTCAATCAGGTTTATAAGATGTTGAAAGGTATGGGTAAACTATTAGAACTTTTTTCATATGGTGTCACAGGGAATGAGGTGTCGGTTTAGCTGTGGAAAAATTCAGGGGAGGGAATTTGGGGGGGGGGGGGGAGTGATTTTAAGTACCTCTTTAGTCAGAATGTCCACACCTGTTATATTGCTGTGAATTTCACAAAATATATTTGACTAATAATAACAATTTGCTGGTGGAGTCTCTGTTGTGTTGGACTCTGTTGTCATGCATCGCACGACATGGTGAGTCTTTCGGTGGCTGATTGCCGTCTTCTCTTCATGAATATCAAACCGCCGTTGTTCCACGCAGCCTCTGCATTTGCACGCTGAGTACACTGATACAGGAAATGATGCTCATTAGAATTACTGGCCCCTGTTATCCCTTAATTTACTGGCTAGCCTGGATAAACATGGGCTAAAGAACACATTATACCCCAGTGCTTTGCTGCACATTGTACTTGGTTTCATTTAGTCTGATTTATTTGACTAGTATGTATGACTAGTATGTATACTAAGATATGTTGTAGAGTACTGTTTCACTCAGTCAATCCACGTTTTTGCTCCCTTCCAGCCTGTAGTATGTATAGGCAAAAGCAGATCACAGATTTCAGCTTAATGTACTGCTAGTGTATGTACAGCGAGGCTCCTTAGCCCGGTCTTTGGGGACCCCCACGCGGTCCACATTTTTGCTCCCCCTAGCTTCCGGCAGGGACCTGGGAGGGAGCAAAATGAGGACTGTCTGGCAGGGAGCTGGGAGGAGGTAAAACTGTGGCCTGTTTGTGGGGTCGGCGAGGACTGTACTGAGAACCACTGTTGTAGGGTATTGTGTGGTGATAATTGGGGAAAAAATTTTATTCAATCCTATTTGAAATTGAGTTTACGGCAAGTTTGGATAAAGCGGACAGATCTGAATAAGTTCGGAAGACATTGTATATCTAGGTAAGATAATAGTTCATGTAGCTGATGAACGACTTGCTCATACATGCTCGGCACTCCTAAACCTTTGAAAAATTGCGCAACGGTGTCTTAGCGAACGCAGGTTCATGTGAACAGAATGTCGGCCCGGCTCTGCATGAAAAGAGGGAGGCTTCCTTCACAACCGAGATCTGCCCGTACACGTTTTGTGGAACGTCTAACAATTATAATTTCTCGTGAATGTTAGAGCAATAGCAGCGGAGTTACGTAGTTAGTCTGTGTTTTGAGCATAACGTTCATCACTGGTCAGGCTGCTGTTACACAAGTGGCCACTCACAAGTTTCAGCACAAGAACAGTGCTGAGGTCAGATGTAGAATGAAAAGGTGTATAGGTGCATGTTTATTTTTAAATTTATGCGAAAATTAGTGCAGTGTAAAGGTTAAGAGTTCATCATAAAGACACATCAAAGTATATAAATATTTTTGTTATACCTTTGTCGTAAGGTGTAAAGCTTTATAGTCGATGCATTCAAGTGAATAGGATTTTAAAGTCAGTAGTAGGTAGCACATTCGCTTCTCGGCTCCAGAGTGGGATGTGTGCCTTGCCACATCTGCTGTGTGTGGAGTTTGCATATCTGCTCCTTGTCATGTAGTTTCCTCCTGCAGTCCAAAGGCATGTATGTAGGATAACTGATATCCCTAAATTGCCCACAGTATATAGGCGGTATGGTGGTGCAGGGGTTAGTACTGTTGACTCACACTAGGGTTCGAGTCTCCGCCATGACTCCTTGTGTGTGGAATGTGTATGTGTGGGCCCCCCCCCCAAGTCCAAAAACGTGCTGAGGTAAATCGGAGTTACCAGATTGCTCATAGGTGTGCATGTGTGAGTGAATGGTGTGTGAGTGTGCTCTGTGATAGGTTGGCGCCCCATCCTGGGTTGTTCCTTGTGGCTGAGTCTGTGTGTCAGTGATCAGAAGGTCGCTAGTTCGAACCCAGCTTCGGCACGTCTGCGGCTCCTTGAGAAAGGCCCTTAACCCCCAGCTCCCTGAACGCTGCTACGGGTGGCTGCCCTTCACAGACAACTTACTCTCCAAAGAGCAAGTTAGGGGAGGCATAAAGAGAATTTCCCCACGGGGATCAATAAAGTATCAATTATTATTATTATTATTATTATTATTATTATCGAATCCCCCACCTCTCTGAACAGGACAACGGTTACAGAAAGTGGATGTATGGCCAGTAGCGGGACTCTTTAAATCTGGCTTTCAATTCCAAATCCGGGCCGTGTTTTCAGTTCTGCCAGGTAGTTAGTTTATTAATTACCGATTCTGATTGGCCAGGGGCTTGACGTCTGGCTCACAGATAAAGGAAGGCTGGGAAATCAGCAGGGTGAATAGCCCTGGCCTGTAGTATATGGTTGTGTATGTGTGTGAGGCCATGTGAAGGACAGGCACGGCGTGTGCCTCGGGCTGCCTTGGACAGGCTCCAACCCCTGACCCTGGCAAGAACGAGCAGCTACGACGGATGGCCGGTTCTTTCAATCAGCACCTAATTAAAAGCCAACCTGGACTAAAAAGCAACAGGAACACTTCAGTGCATGAACCAGGAGTGCGAATCGGCCAGTAACCTTATCACGACAACAGCGCTGTATTGTATTGCGATAATCCAATTCGGTTTTAATATGTATAGTTTTCCCAATCTGGAATGACCTTTTAATTCCATTATAAGGATTTAAATTCATTATAAATGCCAGCTGAGGAGGTGTGAGGTGTGTGCGCGGACACACCTGCTTTGTCACTTGACCTTACGGGCAGTCGCTTTGTTGAGTGACTTATACTAGGGGGAGACCGTCATCCGTCTGTCCCAGCTGACGTTGCTGTTAGAGTTATGGGAGCAGAAGGACCCCAGAGGTTTAAGTCATCCAAATGAGACTAGGGGTCGACTCGCATTCTCTGCGCCTCCCTGCCCTGGATGGCTAATGCGGGCCTGTAAGCATTAAGGGTTAGACACTGCAAAGGCGGGACTTGCTTCTCTTTCACTGATATTTTTATGGGAATAGCTACCAGGTGATGCATAATACTTTGGCCTCATGGTTAAACGTGACAGAAAGAAAATATTTTACCTCCTTTAGCTGCCCCAGTTTTTTTTTTTTTTTTGGTTATTTCTTTCCGTTTCGATTTATTAGGGTGTGTCTGTGGGTCAGGAATCTCCAGTGTCACCATATCAGCGCTGGGGACTTCAGCAAGGTCCCTAAACCCTGATGGCTGCAGACCCTCCTCTCTCACCCCAAACTTCACTGTTGTACTTGCTATCTGTACAATGGCAATAAAATCATTCTATATAGCGCATAATGTATTCCGTTAGTGTATTAGAAGAATGCCAATCCAACCAGAATGTCTTAGGTTCCTTTCTTGTCTGTCCATTATGGGAACATTTCCAATTTATTACAAGCTAAGTAATTCTTTTTAAATTCCATTTTCCCCACGATGCTTGCTTGAGTGGAAGTGTAATAAAACAGCATTCAACTAATAGATTAATTATGCAGAAATTTTCCAAAACAGCAAAGTGAGTGAAATGGAATCCATGCTTTTGTATTTGCTGAAAATGAGACTGTAGAGCAACAATGCTTTGTTACCTGATGGAAATTAAGCAAACATGATGAGGCATCGGTTTTAATGATATTGCTGTATGTCAAAGATTTCTTTTAGATTAGTGATAACTCCTTGGCACGCTGTAAATAAGCTCCACCGGTTATCTGAAATGTTCAATTAAGCATATTTTTCCTGTTTTTTTTTTTCTTTCTCAGCAGGATATCTCATTTTCACTTGTGCAGCTTTTTAAACTTTATATATTTCTGTGCACACACACATAACACACTCTCAACACAAATACAACGATCCTTTCATTAATCTTCCCTAACTGCTTATCCAGTATAGTGAGCCTTGTGCCTGTGCTATGCTGTAGAGCAGAGGGAACAGGTTCCCACACTGAGGGCAATTTAGAGACGGTGAT
This sequence comes from Hyperopisus bebe, assembly GCA_026777045.1. Lineage (NCBI taxonomy): Eukaryota > Metazoa > Chordata > Actinopteri > Osteoglossiformes > Mormyridae > Hyperopisus > Hyperopisus bebe. Next base: position 7,147,042 of record JAODJW010000038.1, read on the forward strand.
TTTCAGGTTTTGGGGTGTGAGCGGAAATAGGAGAAGACAGTGGAACCTTGTGCAAGCTTGGGGAGAAGATGTAGAAGACACAGCCAGAACCAGAATTAAAACAAAACCCTAGAGGAGTCACACTACATTGCTGCCCATTGTGAACACAGATTTTTTATAATTATTTCTAGTATGAATAAATAAGATTAAATGTATTTATGAATGCATTAGATAAAGGATATAGATAGGTCTTTCATCCTTCTGAATCTTGTGTAAACTTTATCACTTGTATATCAGATGGCTTGTTTCCGGAGGGCAAAAATAGGTCCATTCATGTGGCAGCTAACCCAACTTGCTATATGAAGTATCGTCATGGTGTAAAATGAGATTTTTTTTTTTTTTATCAGAAATTTATCTGGTCTGGCATTTGGGGAAGCTAAATGAACTGTCGCCACTTAATGAATCTTACCATCTAAATTATTTCATCAAATGAAGTGAATCAACTGGTTTTCAAGTGAGTTGCATGATTATATCGAGCAAATCCAGCATTAAACAAAGTGTCAAAGTATTAGAAACTGCATTTAAAATGTAATTTTGTTAGATTGATGAGGTAGTAGGGGTTTAACGATATGCACAGGCGTACCCTGGTGGAGGAGGCTAGCAGGCAGGTGGGCAACCTGGGGGTCTGACCTTAGAGCTTTTAATCAGCCCAGCCTGGGAGCTTGTCAGTCCCGTCAAAGCTGTACTCACTGGGGGTAGGAGGAGGGGGCAATGAAGAGATATGGGAAAGAGATGGTAGAAATACAGTATCTTCCAAAGAAACAGCGGTGAAAAGAATCCGGGTCTCCAAAGAAGGATCCAAGGTCTGCACAGTGGTTTGGTGGTGATCTGGTTGTTTGTTCTTTACTTTTTCACACAGTTCCACATCATTGGCAGCACTAAAACTTTCTGTCACGTCAGTTAATACACGTTTTGGAGCATTCATGTTATTTTTGCAGTGTTGATCAGGGAAATATTTTTCTCATTATCTCAAAATCGGATGTCTTATTAACAGTTCTCATTGACACACACACACACTGAGAGAGAGAGAAATTAAACATTTGTCACAGTGAACTGCATGAACAGCTTCTGACTTTCCAAAAGATTTTTTGCAGACTATTTTTACAAGGTTGTTCTCGAGTGACAGTCCAACTGTGTGGCACTGACAGGGATTTCAGTGAGAGCTAAATCATCTGATGAGTTTCACTACCGAAGCATCACTTGCCCAAGAACCTTTGATCCATTTCAATTCCACATTTTGATCCATCCAACTAATTTATGTGCTGCCTTTGTTTCCTTATTGAAGAACAATAGCCAAAAACCGTCAGTCTCTGACGTGGAGGAAAAACAAGTTCATCTACTGATAATATTACACACTAACAGTGGATTTGGCACCTGATACATTTTTTCAGTGAAAGGGAGTAGTGTTTACAGCACAGATTGTTTGAAAACATTCCAGAAACAACACATTGTAAAATAAGTTCCCAATAAATATTCAGGTAATGATTTTGTTTTTTTTTTAAGATCATGGCAGCAGATGTAGCATCCGGGACGCTGGTGTCAGCACTGGCATGAGGTTCTAAATCGCACCTGTTCTTCAAGCCGCGGAGGCCGAGTCCCACCAGGAAACTGGGAATGGAGGTGTGGGTGGTAGCAGAGCGGAGATCTGTCAGCGGCTGATATAAGACAAAATGGATTCCTTACTCTCTAACACAATGTTTCCCAAGCCAGTCCTCAGAGCCCCCCAGACAGTCCAAGTTTTTGCTTCGAGAGCTGTGAGGGAGCAAAAATGTGGATTGTCTGGCAGGGAGATGGTAGGAAACAAAACGTGGACTGTTTGGGGTTCCCAAAGGATCGGGTTGAGAAACACTGCTGTAGGGTATCGTGTGTTGATTATCTGGGAGGGAGCAAATACGTGGACAGGACCGAATTGGGAAACACTGCTCTAATGGTCTCAGAATGAACCAGTTTGACTGGATTTGATTGGCTGTATCGAGTTGGTCTCAAGCCTTCCCTGTCAAAGTCAGACTTCAAAATAAGAAGCTTAATTATAATCGCAATTCCATGACACGTCGGCATTTCAGGAATGTAAAGATAGCTGCAATTCAGCAAATTTTCAATTCTGTGTTCGTTTCAGCTGCGAAATGTTTGACTCAGAAATAATTAAAATTATTTTTGAAAACTCAGAGACCTAGGATCATGACAAAATGAGCCATTGACTTTGTAAAATAAAGCACATTTTCAGTTTAACTAAAACTACAAAAATGAAATCCTGCTTTTAGAAGATTTATTCAAATAAGCATGACTTTGAATGTTTTCTTTTGATCATTCCTGAATAATTATGAAGTAAGGAAATATATTTTTTCAATGGTTTGAAAGAAGCAGTTGTCGCCCTTCTACATTTCACTAGACTGTCTGTTTATGGGCTGGCACTTTCCGTTATTCCAGGTATAACACTAAGTAGCAGATGTGTTTTGATTTCTGAATTTATATGTGAGGAGTCACACTTACACTGTCACCCCAGTCCTCTGGACTTAGGGGTTTAAATCCAAACCCTGCTCTTTGTGTGTGTGGGGACGGAGGAGGGGTACATATTACATTCTGGGGACCAAATGATGTTATGGGGACTATTTTTTGGTCCCCACAAGGGGAAAATCAATTTTATTATATTCTGTGACTGCAATGAAAATACCAAAAGCCTTTTATTTTGTTTGGTTAGTTATGGTTAAGGTTAGGGCTAGTAGGGGTTGTCATAGTTGGGATTAGGGTTTTCCCCACAAAGATATGAAGTAGGCTTTGACTGTGTTCTGTATTGATTTGTAAATGACAAGAAGGTGTCATTATTGCCTTGGTCCTTGATTGGTTTCCCGTCTGTATGTACACTTTGTTTGTGGAATTTGTTTGTGGGCATTTTGAATCGGTTTATAGCTGTTTCCCAAATAGACTTCGCAGACTGCAGCGTGTGCGGAATCCACAATAAAAGCCACATTAGCTTGCTGACAGATGTATTGTTGATGTGTTTTTCATCGCTTGGGTACCAGAGCTTCCAGTGCCAAACGAACTCGAATGCTTCCTGCGGTTATGACAATTCTACCCGTTTCCAACTTCTGCAGACGACACTCTCGGTTTATTAACCTGATAGGAGGCCCCACAGTATTACTTTATACCCATTAGATGACAGTTATGACTATAGCTATCTTATAAATAAACAATATCATATAAATGCAATTTTTCAGTTTTTAGAGCACCAGCTAATTTTCTCTGTTCTCAGCACCAGTCAGTCTTTTGCCTGACATATTTTTCATTCTCTCTCAGGGCTGCAGCTTTCCTATCTTTTCTGTTCCTTTTAGATAATCCCAAGGGCACAGGATATCGTCAGATAGCTGAAATTCTGTGCAAACCTGCTTACTTAGTCACTCTTCTGAGGAAGGCCTGTTTATTCCTATTTAACCTTCTTAAGAACGGTTTCCTGACTGGTTTATGCCAGCGAATTTTGCAGTCAAGGCAAAAGCGGTGATAGCAGTTCTGGAACCTTCTATAGTAATTACAGTCATTACACACATCTTTCGTTTTAATGAAAATACACAGCTTGAATGTGGATTATTAATGTCACTTCATTTAGGATTATGCTTCAGTATAAGAGAATTTTCACTTCAGAGAAGATGCCAGCTGTCTATGTCAGAAGTCACATAGAACTTCCGTTATCTTGCTTTTGTTTGAAGGAAAGTGCCATTAATTACATACAGTGCCTTTCAAATATTCCCGTAATTTCATGGGTTTACTTGAATGATTTTCTTTTATAAAACGGTCTTGTATTCATACGATAGAAATAAGCAAGCACACACACGGACCGTCACGACTCTGACTCTGCTTGCCGGTTAAAAACATGAGCTTTCATTAGATAAGGTCTGTGTCAGAATGCCTCAACTTGGGCCGTCCATCGATCATGACCAACAGTCCAAACACTGCTAGAAACAAGGGACTGGGAGGACTTTGGTCTTGGATAGACAGTCCCTGGAAGGCAAATTGAAATTCGGAGGTCTGAAGATCCCAGACCGGGAACCAGGGAGCTTAAAAAGGGGCAAGAACACAGAACCCAGGACACACAGAAAACCCCAGACAGGAACCCAGCGGCACACTTGGGATCATGAATCCCGAAATCAGAAACCGGCCAACCCAAAGCCTACAGAAAGACACCAGTCAACAAGAACCATGAGTCCCCAAACTACCAAGCCAGTACCTGCTGGCAACTGGCTGGCATAGAGGACATAGACCTACTCCATCTAGCCACATAAAACAAATCTCTGACTGAGAGCTCTAAGAGCAGTGATGATGACCAAGCAGTGACAACTGCTCACTGCACTGCTTAAATAGGGCTGGGCTTTAATTGCCATCAACCCGGAGTGGGCAATTAGTCAATCAGAGACAGGTGTGACACTGTGAGATTTCGTTTATACCATCCTTACAAGTTGTAGACGTTCATTTCTGAGCCTTACATAAAAATCTTGTATGCCTCCTATGTTTTTTTCCCTCATTCTTGTACAATAGTGAGGAGTGGAGTGTATGGTGTTAAATTAGTGCCAAAACTCGTGCGCATAAAAACCACGTGCGCGTACGCGCTCCGCGAGCAGAAAACCCATCCTCTCTATGCACTCGCGTTCGCTGGACCCTATCTATGCACTCGCGTCTGCATAGCACTCGCTCACTCGACAGGATGAATTTTGACACTTCGGAAGCGGGAACAGTGGCTAATATCTCCGTTCCTTTGATTGTTTTTTTTTTAAATATTGACTACGATTGGCTATTTGCTTTGGTAGAAGATGAAGATAACTTGTCACTGACTGCGGTTAAGTTAGCCTCATATGTATTTTCAGATTATTTTTGTCTGTAATAGTTATTACTATTTTTGCATATATTGCATCCACTTAAAGTGCAATGGAGCAACAACTAAGGGGTTAATAGCTCTAAAAACAAAATGGGACAGCCATGTCCCATGGAGTGTGCTTTCATCAGTGGACTCTGGGGAATAATGCGGACACCCCTTGGATTTTCAAGATCACTTGAAATGTGATGAAACACGTAATCAAACAATTCAACTGCGGTACATTTACTATGTCCCACGGTGCACTGCCTAAATCACACTTTACAACTTATTTATGGATTAATTTGTGTTATCAATTAACTGTCAATATGTATGAAATGGAGCAATGGCATGTAATATGCTTTCAATGTGTTAATAACTGTTAGAGAGAAAGTTATTCTGAAAATCCAAGGGGTGTCCATTGTTCCCTGTAGTCCACTGATCAAAGCACACTCCACTGGATGTGCCTGTCTTGTCTAGTTTTAAAGTTACTAACCCATTCATGTATTGTTTGGATTGCATTGCACATTATACGAATACATTCGAACATTAAAAAAATCAATAAAAATTCGTACATAAAGTATTATGGGAAACAAAGGGGTGTGCAGCAGTCGCCATGAGCCCAAAATGCTAAACCACCATGTCATTACAGCTGAAAGAACATATAATATCAGCTATTAACACGATTTTGCACAAATCACAAAATGGTGTGAAGCGCAAAAATAATCGTTGCACATCGTTGTCTATGTACTGGCCATCACGATTCTGTCATTAAAAATGCCCCCACCTTCCGTTAAAAGTTATTAAAACCATAAAGCTGAATATCTTATATGAGGCTAACTTAACCACGGTCAGTGATAGGTTATCTTCATCTTCTACCACAGCAAATAGCCAATCGTAGTCAATATTTATGCCCGCGTGGTTCGACTTTTGGCACTAATTTAACGCCATAGAAATGATGCATTAGCAGAGTAACAGGGGCACATTTACATTTTCATTTAATTAGCAGCTGCTTTTGCCCAAAGCAGGATAAAGCTTAGGGTCGCTCCAGGGCATTGGGGAGATGGTCACTCTTTTGGCCACAAAATTTGACCCCAGGACCCCCCAAACCTGTTGAGCTAAGCACAACTTCACATAGTGTGCAGGCCGGCAAACAGGAAGAAGGCATTTCCATGCATTAATACCATTAGTGCGGGAGATGAGGTCTGCACACAGCTGGTCAGCATCCTGTACGCCAGTGTCTGGAGTGCTGTAATCTGCTCTGGTGCTGACCTCTGTCACCTGGCATTTCCTCTCTGCTGCTCTGCACGGCTTTCTCTGCCTTTGCTTCCAAAAAGCGTGGACCAGCAAAACCTTTCATCTGTCATTACCCACAATAATCCGAATGCACTGGACATCCCTTTGCCTATAATAATAATAATAATAACAATTATTATTATTATTATTATTATTATTATTACCATGTATAATAATAATAATAATAATTTTGACCTAAATTGTACCCACAAAATTAATCCTACAAGATGTCTTGAATTACAAAATGACCCTGTTTAGGTGCATCTTTTCGCTAACGCTAACAGAGCCTGATCCTACACACACAGCAGTACATGCTGACAGCATCAAGAGCTTCAGTTACTGTGTGGTTAAACGTTAGAACTTCTAAGACACATGATCTAAGCAATTTTAAAACTGAGGTGATTGTTCGTGCCCGATGTTGTGGTTACGGCTGTGGCTGAAAAAGCCCAGTGCATTTGAGCGGTCGGGGGGAATAGCCATAAGTGACAGAAGTAACAGTCCGTGTGACGGGTGTGTAAAAAGGCCTCTTTAAATGCGGAACTTGAAGTTGTTTGGGAGACAAAACAGTGTCATTCCTACTGCTACATATGTGTACCTCATAAAATGACCGCTAGTTACATGATGTTTTAATTTAGTCTTCAGCCGCATACCAATATGACCGTGTAAATAATGCACATAATTTTGGCCCTTATAATAACTGAAATGTTGAATGATCAAAGTGTTTTGTCTGCCACGTGTGTAACAGTCTATGAGATTCTGCACTGTGCATTATCCTGGGGGAGATGTTTAAGGCATATTCGCTGAGAGCACTTTTCTTATTATTTAAATTTTCTTGCTTCCTACCTTTCATGCTTCTGCCATCTTGCTTTGTAAATGTACAAATACATTAAATCCCTTCCATTAATCCTTTTATTCTTGTGTCATAGTCCTTAATTAAGCAGATCGTATCATGGAAATACTAAAGGTGCTTTCTCCGCTTCTCCCGCCGTATCTAATCGTGTTCATACAAACAGGCCATTCCTCTATGCTGCTTTTTGTGGTACAGCTCTATGATTCTAGGATCCAAATTCTTTGAAGTTCTTTTTTTTGTTCTAATTTTTTTACATTGCGTATCAAAAAACTGTTATGACACTGATGTTTTTCTCAGGTATAAATGAAAGAAAATTTACTTGGCTGAAGCAAAGCAGCAAAAACAAGCAAACAAAAAAAAAAGCTGAAATTGGTTTTGGATCACACTTGTTTCTCGAAAGTGACACACATCTTTATTGCATTTTACTATCTGCATAGCATTTTACCAATCAGATAGTGATACAGAGTCTTTGCTCTGAAAGAGGAATAGCCTAATAGTCAGGTTCTGTCCAAACAGACGTTTCTCCTGCAATCATTAACAAAACAGAAACCTGTTTTCCCACTAACAGCTTTCATGGGCTGGAGGCAGCTGTCTAGTATTGGGCTGATGTCATTCAGTCACTTGTTTAAACAATGACTTCACTGTGTGGGTTGCATAATAGAAACTGCAGTGTCCTTATTTGAGGCTGAGGTTGCCATTTGTATGTGTGGGTGTGTGTGTGTGGGCATGTATATATTACATTGTGGGGACCAAATGTCCCCACCATGTGATAAAAACCTGTTATTTTGACTTTGTGGGATCATTTTTCCGGTGGCCATAAGGGAAAACTCAATTTTATAAAAATCTGTGACTTAAGTCAGAAAACTAAAAATGCCAAATGTCTTGTATTTTGTTTGGTTACATATGGTTAAGGTTAGGGCTGGGTAGGGGTTAAGGTCGTCATTGTTAGGATTAGTGTTTTTCACATACAAATGAATGGACGGTCCCCACAAAGATGTGAATTCAAACGTGTGTGTGTGTGTATTAATACTGGAGTAGTTTTGTCAACTCATTTGTATTTTAAGTATGTTAATTTTTGTCTCCTTGTTTACATTAGCAGAGGAGGAAAAAAAAGCAAACACTGACCCCATATTGGCGAGTCGGCGTGTTGGGGGGGGGGGGGGCTCTTACTCTAACTTTTATTAAATGACGGCTTTTTTTGTTTGTTTATATATTGCTCACCGTGGCCCTATCAGATCTGGCTCCCTAATCATACCCTATATCTAACTGGTGAATTCTCTCCTGCCCCGTCACCACCTTAGCTACTGTGTGGTGAGCGTTGCACGATGCATGTGGGGGCTACACAGTGGTGGTGGTTGAAGTGACTCCCCATTGGTTCTGTAAAGCGCTTTGGGTGTCTTGACAACCACTCTATAAATGTAACATTCATTAATATAAATAGTTTATGAAGACACCCCAGTAAGTATTTTTTTCAGTATTTTTATTGTCTTCAATAAGCGTACATTTACGGGTGAATATGAGTAAAAAAGAACTGGCCGCATGAATTAAGCATTAAAATTTAAGTTTCTTTTGTTGGAACTGGAAGCAGAAAAAGGACGTTTATATAATGGTTCCGTTTATATAGTCGCCCCTCAGTGTCTGTTTCCAGGACCCCCCAGATACCAAACACCATGGTGCTCAAGTCCTGGCATAGTATTTGCATGTAACCTACACACATCCTCCTATACACTTTGAATCATCTCTAGATTACTTATAATACGTAATGCGATGTAAATTCTATGTAAATAGTTGTTATGCTGTGTTTTTTAGTGAATAATGACAAGAAAAAGCCTGTACATGTTCAGTACAGGTACAACCATCATAGTACAATAGAAAATATAATTATACACAGAGAAAATATTAATTAATTCTCTGTCAACCTGCACATCGCTTCATTTGCGTGGATGCAGCGTAGTGCTTGTGGAGAATTACAGTTTTGCTTTTTGAAATTTTTGGATGTTTTTTATCCCACAAAAGTTTTCCATTCATGGTTGTTTGAATATACAGATGCAGAACCTGTGAATATGATAAGACTAACTGTATAAAGGTTGACATGGTCAAAGGTGATTTGAGCAGAAGGTCGGGTGATTGTCCTCTCCTCCTGGTCTGTCTGGTCTTTCCATCTCAGTAAGTCTGTCATTTGTCATGTGTTTGCATTGTTTGCTAATTTCAACCTGTTGTGCTAATCCACACTCTTAATTGCCTGATTACCGAAGGATCCTGGCAAGCATATGTAACTGTGAGACAACATATGTTCTTCCTCCTGGTGACCTGAAGATCAAGTGTTTTGCATACAGCGGGCTTTGTGTCAGCTGCGGAGCCTGATTTGTTAACAAGCACTGTGCTGGCAAACCGAAAGCTGCGTGTAGCAAACAGCTTTTTTAACTGTAAAAGCCATGTTGCTAAATGCCTGGTTAGTGTCTTGTGATTCAGTCACAAACTGCAGAATGACAGCTGGTGACTTACAGGAGGGGTCATTTTAAGATGCTATAAAGCTTGTTGAGACAACAGCTCAAGGGAATAGATTCCCTTTGTTCAGATAAGATCCAGTCTCCTCCGCTGTGTTTTAAAAGTCCGCCCTCTCCCATTTTTCCCTGGGGCAAGTCCAGCACCCAGGCTGTGAGGCTGCTCAGTCTTTTGGTCTGGCCTCCGTCGTCCTTCATTTTCGCTGCACTACGTTGGCGATTAAATAGTCAAGGCCGCTACCCATTCCTAAAGAAGGGGAGGCCCTTTAGAGTGCGGTGTTTGTCAGACAATAATTTATTCAGTAGTGCCTATCCTCTAATTATTTGCAAAACAAAGGGAGGACAACAAGGGCCTCAGGGATGGGTGGATTTTAAATCAGCTAGACTTGGCAGGGGTCTCAACTTGGGGCAATAACAACATCATCTATGAAGACATACTTAACATCTTTGAGTTGGATTATTGTAATATGTAAGGTATTTGATTTGTGGAATATTGATCTGCTTCTCATCTGCCAAGCACATAAATACACACACATAGCTGCAGAAATAAACCTTACTTCTGCATCAGTGATCATGTGTGCAAGCGGACACCAGTCTCTGCTGCCTGATCCCATTCTCTGCCGCTCAGCAATCGCCGATGGAATATCTTTGTCTACTTCTCTTTAAACATAATGTGTTTTATTGGATTATTTTACTCTTCCTTAGCTGATCTGCTTGCCATTGTGTTAAAATGTTAAAAACTATGAATAACACCCACTTAATGTGTAATTCGCTAAGCATATAAGGTTATTTTTTAAAAATCTTGAAATAAAGAATTTAGTCTGTTTTTATATTCTGTCACATACCTCCCAAACCGCAAAGATTGTGTCTTACATCATCACCAGGCTACCTTGACAGGAAACCTCAGTTTTGCTCCGTTGGTGAAAAGATTCGTTTATTCCAGATTGTATCATGGCCTGCCTCTTCTGAGCCAGACTATTTTTAGATTTCTACTCTCATGGCTAATCTCAATGTAAACTGTCATGTAGTGTTAAGCTGTCTACGGAGATTCCGGCATCCCACCGTGATCCAGACGCTGCAACACTCATTATTTTATATATATATAGACAATTTTTATTAAAATCTTTAGGAAATACCGATTCTACACGATGTGCTCATCTCTAGAGGAAGTTTTCAAGGCATGTCCAACATCGGTTAAAAGCAGTGCATTTTGTGTCTTCTGTTTCATTTTAAGAAGTGTTGATTGCTGTTATGTATTCCTGGGGGGCATGCATGTTTCTATATCAGCCTCTTTCTTATTATGGATTCTACTTAAGGGTACGTGAGGCTCTCTTGACACCAGAATAATCAAGTCTGGAATTCCTTGCAGTCTTATTCTGGAATTCGATATTAAGCACTGATTGACAAGAGAACTAATTTGATATGTAACTCCAAATAAAAATGAGTCTGTACTTGTTTGTCTGATTAAAGATTGGGATTGATTCCCCATCTTCAAATATTATCTTAATAATTAGATGTAGCAGTTTATCATGGCCTTTAGAAAGGAAGGAGTCGTTCCCACCAGATAACTATGGTGATAATAGGCAGAAAGAAAAACATAGGCTTTTCCAGCAAGCAAAAGCTTGCAAAGGCGTAAGCAGAGCACATATTTCAGTTTAATGTACAACCTGTGTATGCACAGCAGCGTTCGTTAACACAGTGTTTCCCAACCCGGTCCTTGGGGACCCCCAGACAGTCCATGCTTTGCCAGGAAGGAGTGAAAACGTGGACTGTCTGGGTCTCCGAGGACCGGAGCCTTAGCATACAGTGAGATTTTGATATTGTGTTTGTAAATGAGCTTTCACTGTGGGTCCTGGAGTCTGATGATGCGGTCGTTGTCTATGTCGTCCTGTGCAGGAGTTTTTGATGATTTGCCACATATGGACTAGATCCAGCATTTTGTCGACCCAGCTTTGTATTCTGTTATTCAAAAAATAAATTGCTTTTGCTAATTTTGATTGGCACTGTACACTGTGACTGTCTGTGTCAGTCATGTACCTTGCAGCCGTATGCAGAAGACTTTCCCCCTGGGGTCAATGAAGCATATCTTAATCTTATTTGGTCTAAGCATTTTTTGTTTGTTTGTTTTAATTGTTGGTTTGTTGGTTTTCTTCCAGGATCAAATGGCCAGATGGTCCAGATGGATGCCATTAAGTCAGGATATGTGGGCTCTCAGGTTGAGCTCCGTTGCCTGTTCATCAACATCAATCCTCCAGTGAAGATCTCTCAGGTTACGTGGCAGAAGTTTCTCAATGGCACCAAACAGAACGTGGCCATCGCCAATCCCACCATGGGTGTGTCTGTGCTGAATCCATTCAAGGAACGTGTGTCCTTCAAGCTACAAGCTGTCCAGGAGAAAATACCATCGCTGGAAGACACCACCATTGTGTTCTCCAACCTACAGCTGTCAGATGAGGCTGCCTACATTTGCGAGTATACCACCTTTCCTGCAGGCAACCGTGAAAACATGGTCAACCTCACTGTCTTTGGTAGGCAAAGCATTATGATCTCT
>JAODJW010000038.1:7165605-7182167 GCA_026777045.1 Hyperopisus bebe
AAATGAGAGCGCCCGCGTGCTGGGTTTTGGGTAACGTGCTGCACGTTGGCCTGTTCGTTGATTCGACCCTAAATGAGAGCGCCCGCGTGCTGGGTTTTGGGTAACGTTCTGCATGTTGGCTGCTTGTTGATTTCTGTTTCTGCTCTTTGGATGTTTCCTGGGCTCAGGCCCAATTCAGCTACCATCTTTCGTTCTTGCATGTTGCTGCCTTTCATCTTCCTGGCCTCTTTCTGTAGCTGAGATAATGACAAAACCATGGAGTGGGTGAGATGGGAAATGAAAGGCATGAGAAAATAAGGCCCTTTCATGGGGATCTCTGCACAACTGATGGTTTTCTTCACTGATGGACTATTTCAGTACATTAATGATTTCTCCTTAAAGTCATTTAAATGTAGTTTAGTGTTGTTTTGGTTTCATATTTCATATGAACTTTTAAAAATTTAATATGAATAAATACATTATCTATGTATTAACAGCTACCCAGTATCAACACAATCTTAATTTTGTGTGTGTGTGTGTGTGTGTGTGTCTGTGATTGTTTGTATTTACCACATTGTAGGGACCAAATGTCCCCACGATGTCGTAAACCTTTTTACCTTTTAGCTTGTGGGGTTTTCATTTTCAGGTCCACACAATATAAACCTCAGTTTTATAAAAGTATGTGATGGCAATCAACAAACAAAAAAAATGAAAAGTCTTGTATTTTGTTTGGTTATTTATGGTTGAGGTTTAGGGCTGGGTAGGGGTTAAGGTTGTCATAGTTAGGATTAGGGTTTTGCCCATAGAAATCAGTCCCCATAAAGAAACAGATACTGAATCTATGTGTGTGTGTCTGGGTTTTGTGAATATTTGTGCTCATTCATTATTCAGCCCGTGAGCCTTTCTTGCAGTATTGAAGCTTCTGGAAATCCACGTGTCACGTCCGCTATTGCTAATGGTTCTTCGTGCTGAATGGACTCAATCAGCAGCAGAAATGAGCTCATAATTTCAGAGGGTGGCAGACTAAATATCTTGCGTTCTCCTTATGCATGGCTCTTCTTTATTCCCGTTTCTGCATTTCTGGGAAATCGAGTACAATGATGAACAATACAACACTTTCTTGGGAATTACATATTTGTTTTTGTTATAGGGGAAGTCAAATTGTTTGTTTGTTTTTACCTGTACCTTTGGTTAGTTTATAAGTTATAAGAAATGGTCAGTAAAAAAAGCAGAACAGTTACATGACTAATTTAGTCTCCATTCATCTCCAAATCTCACAGCTTGTAGACTGGTCAAGTAAGCCCACCAGTTTCCGGTCAGTTTTTATTCTTTTTGTTACTTTCTTTTCACATTTACACATTTTTGATTTATATTTCCACCTGCATGAATCACACGTGACAAATAAAAGAGCTGATCACTGATTCTGTGGTGCAGAGATTAAACATTTGCTGCGAGCCATACTTCCTGCTGCTTCCAGGCCCAGAGAGACAGCAGCTGATTCACATTTACAGATTTAAGTAAGCGTTAAATAATCTGGTGCAGTTAAATCGGGTTCTATAGTTTGCCCAGATTAATCAGTATATGTGTTAAGAGATACATCCTGGGATCTTTACGTAGATCTTTCTTTTATCTCTATAAATAGTAACAATTGAGTTATCAATCCCTAATGATTTGCATATAGATAATATGGCTAGTCTAATGTTAATAAATAACAAACACAGAATACAATTATAATATTGTGGGCTACAGTTTAAGCCAGCAAGTCCTTGTGAATGCCAAATTAAAGAATTTCCCACTTCCCATCAACTGTGGTAGGAGATATTGTGTCCCAATTTCTGAAAAGGGCAGATTAGCCTGGTAATTATTTTCAATTCATAAAAGTCAGTATTAATAACTGAGATTCATGAACCAAATTATTTTACTAATAAGTGTAATTTTTTATTATTATTATGGTTACTACCTTTTCGTTTATCTCTGCTACCTTTCAGTTGCTTGGGTTCTAGAAATACAGCACAAAGTGACTTGAATTTCTAGAGTCATTTGCACTTGTCTTTAAATGGCTAATGGTCAATCTCAGGTGTAAATGGTACAGAATACATGCTAAAAATCTAGTGAACGCTGGACACTGAAGGCATGCGAGAGCTGCTGGTATAAGGAAGGCAGCTTCATTTTCTACTTCCATGAAACAGCTGCACCATGCAGATGCCGGGTAAAAATAACTAAGTAATTCTTTATTTCTTTCCATGTGATTGACCGACATTAATAATTTTAGGCCAACGTGAGTTTTTGACTTGGCCATAGATTCAGACCAGATCTTTTACTGAGCCACTCTAGGACTCTTACTGTCTTCTTCTGAAGCTACTGCAAGATAGCTTTGGCCTTGTGTTTGGCACCAGGCATTCCAGTCCTTAGTGCTGTAAAGTAACCAGAGAGCATGATGATGTCATGGCCAAGCTGGGATGCAGTTTCCTGGGTGACGGCCCTTGCTGGCTCTGTGCCAAACACAGCTCTTCATCTTCACTTTTCCTTTCATGTATCTACAGAACCCTTTTCCATTTTTTTTTCTGGATCACTCACATGCTTTGTTATAAACACTAGGCAAGCTTCGATATGTTTTGTTTTTTCCTTTTTTAAGCAATGACCTCCTCCCTCCCTCCCTCCCTACTATACAGGCCACTGTTATGCAGTATCCTGGAAATAATAAATGTTCATTCTCTTCCGTTTCATATTCTGGAAATGACTGATTCATATTGTCCTCCATTGCAGCCTCTGAATTCTGCAGCGCTTTGAAAGTTGCTGTTGGCCTGCAGATTTCTTACCAGCATCCCTCTTTCCTGGGTTGGGAGGGTCCGCCTGATCTAAGCAGTGCTTTGTGTTGTATGACGTCGTTCCCCTTTTTTGATGATGATGTCATAGGGAGACCCAGGGACTGTGATTTTTTTATACCTGTCTCCTAGGTCTCTGATATGAAATTTCCTTCATCTTCCCTGACTGAGAGACCACACAGATACGGGTGCTTTTAACCTGAAATCTGTGATCATTGATCATGAGTCATATTACTGCACACTGGCATATGCCAGTCAACTAAATGCCTGGCTTGTTAGGGAAATTTTGTGCATCTAACTTAAGATTTGCCACAGTTGAAACAATCAAAATCTTTTTGCCAGTGGCGTTTTCATATTGTGCAATTTAAAACTCAAAGCTTGAAATCATTTTGAGTATTATTTTTTTTTTC
Organism: Hyperopisus bebe; assembly: GCA_026777045.1. NCBI lineage: Eukaryota > Metazoa > Chordata > Actinopteri > Osteoglossiformes > Mormyridae > Hyperopisus > Hyperopisus bebe. The sequence continues at coordinate 7,168,820 of JAODJW010000038.1, forward strand.
TCAGTTCTGAATACTTTTTGAATACTTTTGCATAGCACTGTGCATATCTGTGTGTACCTGTGTGTGTGTGTGTGTGTGTGTGTATGTATATTCACAAAAAATAGATGAATGCAGAATGAAAATTAAAAACCTTTACTGGCCTTCATAATGCAATGCTAAGTGAATTTTAAGTCAAAATGCGCTGACATTATTGCTGTAATGAATTGGTTTCCCGCATACATTATATCTAAAGACCTTGAGCTAACATGCCCTGCAGTAATATATGGATTGTACTGAATAATGTAAATTCTCTATAAATGTGGGTCTCCTAGAGCAGCCAAATATTGCAGGCAGGGAAGAGTTTTCTATCGAGCTGAGTCAAATCCTTTGCATCTGCTTGTAGCCTTCATGTCTGATATTAATAAAGGGGACGAGCAAAAGAACGCAAGTGAGTATGATATACACGAGCACCAAAATGGCTGTGATTGCTAGAAATTCTCCTTTTTTGTGTGCATCAATTAGAGAAGCAATAGACACCTGACCCCATGTGATTACAGATAATGATAGTAATGCTTAGTAACTGTTGCATCTGCTAGTTCTGTTTAGAAACCACATCACACACAAACCAATGGATATTTTCCTTCAAGAAATAAGTGTTTTTATAGTGATCATATTTAATTCAAACCATCCCCGTTATAGGTTATACTACAAAGACGTAGCCATTCTGCGTATTGGAATGACCAATGTCACTGGAGTTTTTTACATTGGACAAACGCCCCTCTTCCAACAAGGGCTTTAACATTTTGGCACACCACTACATCCTCCAAGGTCTTTGTTCAATGTGTGTGACAAGTAACAACAGAAGCCAACTCCCCTGTGTTGGGCAGTATCCTATCTGCTGAACTCTGCCCAGCGGAATTAGCCAGAAGCTGATCCTGGAGGTTAATTGAATGGAATTAACCAATCACGTGACGGTACTTCTGTGGTGTGACGTTGTTGGCATAATGCAAACTGGAACTGAACATGCAGCTTTAGAGATTTACAGATTTTCCTCTTTGGCTGGTTGTCCAATCTCGTTCTGAACAACAGCTTTAAACCACTAAATGTATGGAGGGCAGATATTCAAGTTTGACCCTGAAAGGGAGTAGGTGCCATCAGAGATGATATTCATCTACTGCACAATAAAATGAAATTAGATGGATAAATGGACAGACAGACAAGCAGACAGAACATTTGTTCTACTGAGCAAAATCACTTTGATTCTCCCCGTGTTGAGCAGTATTCCATGTACTTCATTTCCAAACTGATCTTTTAAGGCTTGAGTTTGTATTTTTTTGTACTTCTGTTTCTCTCCAATATTTCAGAAGTCATCCTATCATTCTTATTTTCTCTCAGCTCTTGCTTTTTTACCCCCACAGTTGAGGGACTTGATGCCATTGGTGAATCGCATACTGGGAAACTTATATGACTTGTACAACAAAATAAATGATCTTCAGACCACATACAAGACAATTACATATTTAGTCTTTCATTTATAATAACAAAATCCAACTTGTCCAGTACACACACTTTTCATTCTGTATTATTCAGATTGCAAACCTGAAGGTCAACTTGGCACCCGGCTGCAGCAGGATTCAAAACGCATCAATTTTCTTGCAAGATTACAGGATCCATTATGGAAACTGAGAATTACATTTTAAGCGAATATAGATGATGTGATGAAATATCTCTCCGTAATGGCAAAGTAAGGAAAGAGCATGATCAAATATCCCCGGAGGTCATGTCAAAATCTGGCAAAAACAAAACACAACACACTAATACCGTATATTTTTGAGAATGAGGGACAAGTGGAATTAATCAACATGTGAACACTGGTCACCAAAATGCCCCTCCCCCCACTTCTGATATCCCTTACATGCTCCTCCAATTATGTTACTATGAAAAGTCACCTGACATGTGCCTTTGGGCTCAATTTGACCCCAGGGTAGGTGTGAGAGATGCATATAATGAAATGAACCATAAGTGATTTTATTCTGTGAAGAAAATAATAAACACAAGCCAGTAATGTATGTTGAAATGACAGAATTGCTAGTAAACCTCATGGTAATACAGTTTCCTGCTGGTGACTTACACTCTTGCCAAGCAAACTGTTTATCCTTTATTTTGGCATAAATTAAACAGGCATGCTAGCTGTCGGCCTCATATGGAAACATTAAATCATTATTATTTTTTTTGTAACAGAACTAAGGATGGAACACATTCAGTGGTAATCTAAAGGCAAATGAGCATGTCTTTGCATGTTCTCTCATCCAGATCCTAACGGCTTATGCCGTGTGCGTGACTGGACAGGACCGCATGGTTAAAAATTGGAAAAAATCATAGCGTGCTGTCCCTTTAATTAAAGGAGAAGGCGCTGTTATGTGGGGACAGTGCAATGACTTGTAAACACAAGAGTTCTGTTATGCACATTGTGTCCAATGTGGAAAATTCCGGCATGTCTTTCTCATATATTTCTTGCAATTCTCTCTGCACTCAGGTTCATGTACGGTTTTGCGAGAATAACTTTATTTGGATAGTTAGGTCATAGTTGGATGGTTGTATTGCGGGAGGAGATGAGGTAAAGGGCTTATTAAAATATGGCAGGCAGTTCAGATGTCATTTACATGTGACTCCTCAAACATTGTGACCCATGCAATGGACCTGGCCTTTAGGGCCTTGGCTATGAAGTTATCTGTGAAATAGTCACTCAGAACACAAGACCCATTCATGAGAAGTGTGCATATCACATACAGGTGACATGAGTACTATTTTTATAATTCAATATAGCTTTGAATTTAGTCAGGTTGTAGACATTTTTTCAGAGATTTCTTCAGAGATTTTTTTGTTAGGGCAGTTAAGGGACACCATGAATCAACCGAGGGGATGTTTGATGGTTGGAAAGTTCTAGAATCTATGTAGACATTTTTTTTCCACTTATGAAAACCTGAAACTGTGAAACCCTTGAATGTGTTCCCCATTTTCGGTACTCTTATGCTTACGGTTATTAAACCAGGAAAAGACTGGCATTGACAATGAATATGCGGGAGGAGATGAGGTAAAGGGCTTATTAAAATATGGCAGGCAGTTCAGATGTCATTTACATTTATACATTTATATTTTGTATATGGGTTGGCGTCCATTGCACATTATTGATTTCTCTTGTCTGTACCACAGTTCCTATTTTAAAGCTGCGTGCATGTGTGTGTGTGTGTGTGTGTGTGTGTGTGTGATAGAGGAATGTGAAATACACTAAATACTTTGTTTGCTTCACCAAGAATTCAAGAATGCTGAAAAGAATTGCCATGCGGTAAAATGGATAGTGGTAAATTGTAATTGTCATAATTTTAGCATTTGAGAAATGTTTTTCTTATTGCTTTTTAGTAAAAGTGTTACACTTTCTGAGTATTTAGTCCTAAAAAAGAGAACTGCATGATCAAATTATATGTGCTACATGTGAAAGTGTGTCTTTAGGAAGATGTGACATTGAACTTCAGTTGTTTTCAATCTGCATGAATAATGACCCTACTTGCTTTGCCTACTATCTGGGGGGTTGGAGATGGGCTTTTTATGTTGCTTTTCCCTCCCTTTAACCCTTGCACAATCCGTCCACCTGCACCTCCCCCCCAAAACCACCTCCCTTGTACCAGAGCACTGATACACTTTCCCCTTCCATGTGTCTTTTCCTACCCAGAACTCCCTTACACCCCAAATGACCGGTTCTCTCAGAAGCCGCACAATTCATGGCTCATCATTGGCTGTGCAGCCGGAGGAATCGTCGTCCTCCTGGTGGCCTTGATAATCCTCTTCGTCATTCTCCGGCGACGGCAACGCACCTTTAAGGGAGACTACAGTACCAAGAAGCACGTTTATGGTAATGGGTACAGCAAGCCTGGCGGATTGTCTGCTCATCCGGCCCTCCCTAAGAACTTGCCGTACGGTGAGGACTCAGATGACGAGAAGAAGCCAAGTCAGATGGGAGGCACAGGGCTCTACGAAAGAAGCGACCGGGTTTTCGACGATGATGACCTGAAGAGGCCGTATTTCACAGTAGACGAAAGCGAGAGTCACGAGTATGAAGAGCGGAGTCTAGCTTATCCATATGACCATGAAGTCGAGATTACCGATGACATGGTTTCCCAAACCGATGGCTCTGTAATTTCGAAGAAAGAATGGTATGTTTAGAGGCATGTGACACCAAACCTCCTTCCCTCCTGCAACTGATCATCACCTCATTCTGTAGTCCTTCACTCCCATATTCCCTCTACATGCCCATTCCTTCAGCCTACAATCCAAACCCCCATAAAAAATAAACAATTTACATACTGAATGCAACTTCAACTGGAAAGCAAATCACCGTGAAATTTTAATTCTTAAGATTAAAGAGAATATTCCAAAAAAAATATCTACAAATAGACTGATGCCGGTTTACGGTTTTTGGCCGCAAGATTTTCTGTGTGATACATACGACTATTTTACATGCAGTTGTTTAAGAAAAAACATTTGTGTCAATTATGTTTTAGATGAAAAGAAAAAAAAACAAGGATTGCTTGGTGTACATTGTGAAAGTCCTACACTGGATGTACATTTTACTTTTTATTATTGCACATATTATGTGTTATTTTTGTACATATTTGAATTTTTAGTGAGAGTGGAAATATGAATTTTACGACAGAGGTTATGGCTGGAGGGGGCAGTTAAATGATACTGTGTCTCACGCAGCCCAATGGGAAGACCGTTACTTATGCTCCTCAAGCCTTTGACTGGATCAGAGCAGACGCCAGCATGATGCAGACCTGGAATCCTTTTTTTTTTTTGTTTGTTCTTTGCCTTCCTGTACAGTGAATGTATTGTAGCTTCTGTAAAAAATAATACAAAAGGAAAAAAAATGGTTTATTTCCAAAGATTCATAATCAGCATTATGAAAAGTGCTCAGATAAGCCATATAGGGGAGAAATCAGTTTACTTTCAATCCAGTCAGCTCTGCATTGACCACTGTAGGGATGCAAGGTCAAGAAAGATGAGGGAACATTTTTATTATTTTCTAATAATACATTATTATTATTATCATTATTATTATTCAATAGTATCCTGGCCTTTCTCAACCCAGATAAGCAGTTATGGAAAGTGGTTGGTTTCGCATCATATAACAATAAACACATGTTTCATTTCTTGGCATCACCAGTGACCACCAGTTTTTCTTTTCCCATCCCCAGTTCCGAGTCTCAGGCCTCTGCAGCTGTATGCAGTTCTGTTGCAACCTTTTTTTGTTTCTAAATACTGAATGACATATTGGATGGTGCTATCCATAAAAGGTTTACACAAAGAAAACTACGACAGAAGCTAAATTTTAATATGATATCTGAGAGGCGCAGTGGTTTGGAATGTTGTTCTAGAATATTCCGTCGTCGTTTATTATTCATTTTTTATTATTAGACATAGATCTTTTTTTCTACTGGAGTTCTGACAGTCGTTTCTATATAAAATCATTCAGGACGACATACAGGGGAATTACCTAGTCCTCTACAGATGAGAAAAGCAAATGAGAGAATTCATCAGGCAGCAACAGCATTAGAGTCCCACGCTGACTGCAATTGAGCCCGATATTGCACATTTTATAAGTTTTGTGTGAATGTCAGGCTAAATGCACATTTTCATGTGACCATTAAGTATTCAGCAAATACAGCTGGTGGATACAGACACAACCGAGGATGATGTGAGATTTAAGTTTATTTTTGATACTCAGTTTGCATTGTTCTTTTCACAGTCCCTCTTGTCTGAATACTGTATTGTTAGCATACGTTTTGTGCATAGTCATCCACATTAACATTAGTGGACACGTGTCAAGTAAAACAAGAAAAAGTAGAACTTTTGCTTTTGTTCTGTTTGAGAAATTCTTTTTGTTTTTTGTCGCATGTTACGGAAATCATTTTGTTTGTGAGTAGTATGATTGTGTGTGCCATAAAAAATGGCAAGTGAGAAATATTTTATAATGTTTTACTTTATAGTTCAGATAAAAAAATACATTTAACTCTAAAACTAAATTAGTTAAAATTAATTTTGGTACAGTGATCTTAGCTAGCTTTGTGAATTCCTCTGTAACATAAAGACAGTAAATAAAAGTAAACAGTATATATACTTGTACTGATTCATATTCTTTAGATTTTTACTTGTTGACACAAACTGACACCACTACCAATGCTGTAAAATTTCCATTTCAGCAAGATACTACACTGTTGCTTTCCATTTTAGATTAATTTCTAAAAATTTCAATTTATTATTTTTAAAATGCTACTAATAATGTGAATGATGGAAAAGGTCATATTTCTGTTTTAGTCTTTTTTATTTTATTTGTACTCTTTATATACATTTTGGTGCACCTTAAATGTAAAGCTAGATAAAACAAAATGACAATCTGTTTATGTGGTTGTTCATTTTTTGACATACAGATTTCACTGTGTCTTAAATGCTTAACCAACTTAAATTCGAACCAAATTCTGATTATGTGAAACATCCTGAGTAGAAAGTGCAGTAGTAACAAAGGTTACTTTTAATAGAACAAAGCAAAAAGTGACATTCTTGGAATATTTGGTGTCACATGATACAGCTATAGTACCTCAACAATCAGCTTTCCCATAAAGACATGGGGGGGGGGGGGGAGGGATCAAGCAAAACTAAGACAGATCAGTTCCAGATTACAATACAGACACCAAGGACATACTCATTTACTGTAACCAACATTTCATTATGGCTGCTGCCTTCACTCCAGAGAAAGACCTGATATCCCAATGCTGTAACAAGAAAACACACTTTTCCCCATAATACGTAATGACTGACTATATGCTGCCACTCCTTACAGCTAATATTACACTCAATCCATTGGACCTGAGAGCACCCTATATTTTTCTGTAAATCTTGCAATTTGCCTGTGTCACCAGTGACAGGATACTAAAGGAAAGGACATTTACCCAAAATAGGCTAATGGAGAGAAGCATTTAAACTATAAGCTAGCATTTGGTTTTCTTTGACTCATCTATGGCGTGTTTTTAGGTCAATACATGAAATGTCACGTCTGTTACGTTTGGTCCCTGTGGCTTGAACTATGTGTAATTAGTCTGATCACATTTTCACTGATAGCTGACACTTTATTGCCCTTAATTTTACAAAACAAAAGGTTGTACACAAGGTGATAAAGAATACCAATGGAATTTATGGTATTTTTCTTATAGGATGTTTAAAATATATAGAACCAACATAGAGAGAGGAGTTACAGTATTTAATGAAATGAATTATTAGAATGTATGTTTCTCATGAGTCACTGGTAGTCACTGGAAAATTATATATTTTTAAATGAATATCTGAATTACCACTATGGATCTTTTATTTCCCAAATGTGTACTTATACAGGATTGCAGAGGCCTGGAATAAAAGTAGTTTTTTTCTCCCTCATTCCATTCCTTCTGGCCACAAACATTTTTGCTGTTTGAATGCTAAGATCACACACATCCCAGTCAAGAAGTCACCCCACTACAGGTCACACATAGACACAGTCGTTGATACAGTGGACGATGTAGAGCTACCAATTTACCTGCAACTTCATGGCTCATGAGAAGAGCTTGAGGAGAACTTGTACACTTTGCGCATGCAGAGAGCTGGTTGCCAGATTTGAAACTGCAGTCCCTAAAGGTGAGAGATCGTGATGCAATCCCACAAAGTCAACGTGAAATGTTCGATTGATAAGAATCATGTAAACAGTTCATTTCTTGTGTATTTTTAAGGGTTTTAGAACTGATTTCTACAGTGGTGTTACCTGATCTGTAATAAATAGACCCCTTGCTTATTCAACAGCAAAGTGTGCTGATTAAAACACTTTGTTCTACAAATTCACAATGAGAACATTCTCATAAATAATATTCAAATGGCATTCCCTTAAAATCAAACTGAGACTGATTGCACGATTGATTACACTATTCTGCTGGTTATAAACAAATGTATGTGTGTTTTTATAGACAGAATACTGATGTTTGGTGAAGAGGTTCTGAAGAAAGAGGTTATTCTGTAAGTCTGAATGAATATAAAACTTTATACATAAGATTATTGGAGGAACTAAAAATGACAGTCTTTCATAAAGAGAATTCTCGTTGCTTAAGGTCGTCAAATGTTTCCAATTCAGATATGTTTTTTATCTATTGCAAGTCTTGGAAAAAAAACATAGCATTTATGTGTTCTGTTTCCTAATAAGAATGTTTTGTATTATTGAGATGGGCACCAATAAACTACAGTGATTTTATTTTGTGTTTATATGTATCTGTACATGCACAGAAGTGTGTGTTTCTGTACATATTTTATACATGGTGTTAGCAGAGATTTGAACATGGATATGGATTTGTTGTCCTACAGACAGTAACATTTCAGTGCTTTTCCATGTAAATCACAAGATCTGAGTTTCTGCTCAAAAGATATAGTTTGAAAGTAGTGTGAGAGTAGCGTGAGAGTAATAACGTTGGTTTGGTGGGATGTTAAATATGTAAATTGAATTGCAGTGGTTGCAGGGCAGCGGTTCTTAGCTTTTCTGCAGTGTATCAATATTACTCCCAATGCTATACATGAACTCCTACTACAATGGAGGGAGAAAGTGTTTAACAGTGTTTTAAAAGCTAATGGCGTTGATATTTAAAGTCAAATCTGTGTTGTGTTCTTTTCAATGCATTCTGATCTTTTTCCCTATGGCACTCACATTCATTCATTCATTCATTCATTCATTCTCTCTTTTTTTATTATTATAATTTTGTATTTCCAGTACGTTTTCGGCACTACAGGGGTAATTCTGTTCTGTACTGTAAAGTATAATACAATTGTGTTGTAAGTCTGAAAAGATTGTATATCGTTTTTGTAAATAAAGGTGGAGAAAGTAATATGTATGTTTCTGTAGTCATCACATATTTTCATTAACACTAGGATCTAATGGTTAACTAGCAAAAATAAACATTATAAAAATAACAGCTGAATACAAGGTACTTTTTGTACATTATATTACAAGTTTGATATCCATCTATAGACACCAAAAATGTCTAAAATATTTGTGTAACTTGAATATATCAGAAGATTTTACTTTAATTTCTGCACCTCAGTTTTGATTGCATTTCTGAAATTCCATTCCTTAAAGGGCCTGAACATAGTGCATTTCCAATTGTACGACCAATTGTTGTGCAAGCTTTCTTGATTAAGCAATATAGCTTTTGTGCCATTGATCTGGACTGTTGTCAAACACAATGAAATATTGATTCTGCAGAAAAAATATGCACAAGGCAATGTTACTTTAGTTTTTAATATATCTGACAGCAAGCAATTTTCTGTTTGGTTGCCTATGTTTTTTGCTCTACTGTGACTTTTTTTTAACTCCACAAATAAATAAGAGAGCAAACGAACGCCTCACCTTCCCCAACATTAAACAACAATATAATTTGCCAGGACTCAGGCAAGAGATTTGACCCCTTTAGTATGAATGTTCTGACATTCTTCCGCTTGTGGTACTTCCACTGAAATGTTCAGTCTAGGGGCTGGACTTGAAGGAAGCACCTTCTTCTTGCAGAAGTTCGACAGAAGACTGCATTAGGCTACTCAACTGGTAAAGGAGGGTAGCTGCGGAAACATCAAACAATTTTTTGATTTGTTAGTTTCAGATTCATTCATTTTTAATAGCTTAATTAGTAGTTTAACAAGCATAGTTGTAGTACATATAAAAATATATTGAAATATACAGGGCAGAGCTCTGAAATAATTAAAATCAAATCAGAGTGGTATGTATCTGCAGCTTGTCATTTGACTGTGTTGTCTAATGTATCTTGACATTTTTGGAATAGCTGTCCTGTAGAAAAATGAGACAGGCTGATTATTTTGTACAGATACTGTTTAATTAGTTCCTAATTATATAAGTAACCATGTGACTATTCTGATTATTAAATAATCGAGGCACAATGAGCCAGACTGATGAAGTGCACCTTGACAACCTAGATGAAAATATTCATAGTTGACAGTACTTTTATTATATGAAAGTACCATTTATATATTTGTTGTATTTTTAAGAATAAAAAGAAATATACACAATGTATGAATCCTCAGCTTCAAACATTTCTCCTTTTTTCAGTAAAAATACTACCTCAGTACGACACTTTTTACAACGTAAATGTATGAAAATGCATTAAATAATGCAATTGACACATACTAGCAGTGTGGTACAAGGCATTCTGGGAGCTGAATGGTGATTAAGCCACCAGCCCATCACTTTGGGAGTGGTGGGGGGGGGTGCCACGCATCTTCACAATGCCCAGCTGCTTGCAGACCATGCCAAACACCCAAAGTTCTGCTTCTGGTTGCCGTGTAGTTCTTCTGGCATGCTGAAGCAGCAGATGATCTCCGCAGCTGTGATCACCCCGCTTGGTCAGGAATCGCAGATGCCCCGGGCCACTTGCTGAAGTAGCCCACAGCTATGAGCATGCATGGATTCTTGGCGTCACTACAGGGAAGTTGACCCAGGATGTCCACCAACCCCTCCCCCATCAGCACCCCTACCCGGTATGGCTGCATTGCCGCTCAGGACTGGCCACCTGGACCCTTTCAGTTGTTGCAGGCATCTTAGCAGTGCATGAGCAGTTCTGTGTCCTGACTGCAGCCATAACAAATAGAAGCTCAATGCAGTTTCCACAAAGTTTTTGCCACTCTAACTCCATTCTGCCGTCCACCACCCTCAGGACTATGAGGTAGAGGCTGTTGTGCTCTTCAAAGCACCCCCCCCCCCCCCCGCTGTCTCCTATTTGAGACAGAGCTTCACAGGGTGGGCCAGGATCTTTCCGGACTCTGCTGCCACACCCTTTACTGTCTTTACTGTCCAGACCTGCGGTATCGCATTGACTCCTCCTGACCCAGTAGAGATGTCCAGCCCAGGAACCTTTGTACTAGATCCATCGGGTCACCCCAGGAAGACACAATGCTCAGTTCTCCTCTGGTTCCCTGCTGCTTCCTCCCAGAGCTGTCTTGACATTCTGGCTTGCCGAAGTTGTTGGATCTGGTCATTTCATTGGCAACGGGGATCCTGCTGCTGACATCAGAGATCAATATAAAATACTACAACAATGTTTGACAAAGGACAGTGAAATAGACACAAAAATATAAGTATGTTGCAGTTGAACTGGGATACCAGACATAAACCTGTAGTTACACTGACGAACAGAGATGTGGGTGTTAGCTGCTAATATGCTTATGATAATTTCTGTTTGTAAGGCATCTTGCCATTAGCAATACTGCAGCACAAGGTTTGTGAAGTTCTGCACAGGGGTTTGGAGCAGCTAAATGGCATCAGGCTGAGTCAAGTTGTCCAGCAGCAAATGTCAGTGCCAATGCAACAGCACTGTTCCATTTTCTTAACTTGATAGTGTTATTTTTTTCCATATCAATTATGCCGAGAGCTGAAAGTGTCCTTTTCCAAAATTTTCCCACTGAGTCTACAAAATTAAAAATAATCAAGTTTTGCAAACATGCTTGCCATTTTTCTTCAAAGGATGTTTGAGTATTTCTTAATTCTGTAGCAGATGTAAATGAAAGATGAAACAGACGGCATGTAGACATATGGGCTGTGGGCAGCCTTGGTTTTTACTTTAACAGACTGTCGAGTCTCCCCATCTTGCAGTCATTGTAGTATCTATTGGGAACATTCAGTGGCCTTAGACAAACCACTAGACAGGTTGGCACCGACATTCCTTTTTTTAAAAACAAAAAAACCACATTGACCTCTGTAAAAGCCTACCCAAATGGCAAACATGGCAGTCCCATTTTGCAGGGATGACTTAGCACAAAGTGACCATTAATCAGCGGTGGTAGCATTGTTAGACTGCATTATCGCAGTTGAAAAGCAACATAAGACAATGGGTTTTTTGGCACAAGAATGTGATGCCTACTTTAGATAAAGTGTCTGTTCAAATAGGTAGAAGAGACAATGCTTGCATCATGCATTATGTTTCTAAGCAATGTGTGGATCTTTTGTGTTTTGTATCATACTTTAACTGTACTGATCTTAGTTTGTCAACATTGTTAACTTTATTGTGATTGTCATGATTATACTGCCATAAATTTTACATACATTATTTTTTGCTACTTTTTCTAAAGGCTTGGAAATATTTAATGTGGTTGTCTAGTCATTGTAGTTAATTGTGGTTTGGCCTCTGAGGACTCCACGGTAATGAGTAGGTAGTGCTCATTTTACAGTCATTACTGACATGTTTAATTGAACTGAACTCTAAAGACAAAAAAACAAAAATAAAAGAAAATTACAAACATCTTAAGTCCATTTGCATCTCTGTTAACGCAGCGGCATTATAACTCCGTTTGACCTCGGATTAAACAGACGCAAGGTGAATCTTAACTATCCGCCATGTTAGAGCTGCAGCAGCCATGTTTATTGTTATGCCTGTATTTGTTTGGTGCTTCTGTCAGGGAGTCTTTAAAAGAATCTTAATTGTTTTGTTCTCTGATGAGTATTCTGTGCATAAAGTGCAAAAACCTTCACAAGGGAAGTGACAAAAAAAGAACAAATGTTCTCAAATTCTGCAACTGTTGAAGTGGAGATGATATAAGCAATGTCAGACTCTGAGAGTTGGCCTATAGAAACATTGACTTAAGACCAGTGTTATGCTTTCAGGAAACTATATGTCAAGTGAAACTCTCCCCTGATTATAAGGACATAAAGAAGTTTCATATAAATATGAGGATACGTTTTTAACAAGTGAAAATTTACACTGCAGTTAGTCTGAGAGCTCTATTTGGAGACAATGCCCATTAACAGGCTGACTGTTTGTTACTGGATTTTGCCTATTTACTAGGATTGATTTGTGATCCTACTGCAGAAACTTATAGGCACATTTTTGTTATTTCTTTAAGTAGTAAATTGAATATCTGAAAATTGCATTACTGGGAATATCGGTGCAGATGTATCCTAGGAAACTGTTTTTGTTATTTTGACCACCTTTCCAGTTTGTTGAAGAATAACAATCAGTAGGTGTCTATTCTGAGTTTGCCATTACTAGAACACTCTAAAACAATTTCCTGTTATTACAGATAACAGCTTTTGTGCATGATTTTAGATATCTTTTGTATAGGAAATTAAGTTAATTTTGGGACTTGAGAAACTGATAAAAAAGAATAAATAATAATAAATATTTCTATAAATAAATGTATAGAAAGGCTGTTCATTATTATATAACTGTAGCCCTCTCCTGTTGAACAGCTCAAATAATGAATATGTCTAGGGAAAATTGCAATACAAATAAAATAAAATTCC
>JAODJW010000038.1:7183512-7200304 GCA_026777045.1 Hyperopisus bebe
TCTAGAAGGATAAGGATAGCAGAATCTCCAGAGTCAGTAGCTAGTAATAGATCATTAAAAACCTTAAGTAGTGCTGACTCAGTGCTGTGGAGGGCTTTAAAACCAGATTGGAAGGGTTCCAGGTTACCATGTATATCTAGAAAAAACTGTAATTGTTGAAGCACGAGTTTCTCAAGAACTTTGGATGGGGAAATGTGTAAAAGCGACATTTTTATTACATAGGTCTAATGGTTTTCTTGGTATAAGCTTTTTATTTACATTGAGATTTTTTATTGTCATACTCAGTCTATATTTGACAAACGAATTGACGAGACATTGGCACAAAACAGAGTAGGGAAAAAACACAATTTAACATTAGGGCATGTATAAATTAACTGTAACCCCATGAAAACTAACAACAACTGTGTTCTCCAAAAAGTAACTGCTATCTTGTCCCAAACCACTCCTCAGGGGCAACCCAGCCATTCCATGTATTTGTTAAATTTCACCACCAGCTCACTTAAATACACTTAATTAGTGAAATACCTCAACTTGCCGGAACGCTTGCCTTTTGAGGTTCTGAGTGCCCCCCTCACATGTTTACATGAGTGTATCGCAAGGCTGCGGGCAACACTGGGATGACTTTAGGAGAGGGTTTGAAATGGCTAAGCTGACACACATTGACAGACATAACATTGTTCTTGGGGTTTTATACCAATATTATGATCAGTTAAACGTCGATTTCTTGACCTAAGACTTTTGCGCAGTACTGTATATGAAAATATATGTTTGATGACAAAACATAAATAAAAAAAAAATATTTAGTATGCAGATGAGTACTATATACAATTATTATAAGGTTGGAGTACACCCTGAATGGGAAGCAGTATGTATGGTTATTAAATGAGAAAAAAAGCAGCTATTATAAAGAAGTATTGTCTCATTAAATAAATGCATTGCCTCTGTGGTTGTCATTATAAACCTTTGCCAACTGTTTTAAGAACTACTGACATTTAAGGTTATGACAGTGGGAAAAGGGGCTATAATATTCTGCCACTTCTGCTCTTCTGTGGTAACTGTTTTTGATGGGGGTGCTTGGGTCCTGATATCTCACAGGTTTTAGGCCGCACAGACAAATCAAAGCCTAAGGCAGTCATTCAGGTAAGGATCCCCCATCCGAGCATCAGGGTTGTGCCTCTCTGTCCCGTAGACAGTTTCGCTGCCAGTTGGAATTCTCAGAGCATCAAGGGTGGATTTGGGGTTCTCTCTGGTGCTGAGATGTGAATATAGCCAACTGAATGTGCAGCTACCTTTCTTGCCAGACCAGGTAGGAAAAGCCTCCCGCCAGCACACACAGCCACATCTTCTGTCTTTTGTTGCTCGTAATCCATGTGTTTCTGTAATTGTTCCATTGTCCCCCTCTATGAAAGGAATCTGTGAAGGCTGCAATTAACACTGGAAATTCCCCCCGTGGATCTGGGCGCATGTTCAAAAGTTTCCCTTTCTTGAGCCAAGACAGGATGCGCTGCCATCAGCTCATCTTCCCATCTATTCTGCCAGGGTTGTAAGTGCAGTGTGCCTCGTACATCTCCTAGGGCTAATCGGCATTATAAGAGAGCAGGTGTGATGTAGAGTTAAGGTAGGCGGTGCTCTTCACAGCGTCCAGCCTCACATATTCTCTTGGGATTGTTGCACACAATGACTGACGCATAGTATCGGTCAGCAGGACCCCTGCGTAGGATGGCCCTAGATTCTCAATTCTCATCCAGAAGTCAGTCAGACACAGGTGTTTGGTTAGCTAGAAGAAAAGCTCCAATGAATTCAGCATTAAAGTCCCAGTCTCAAGAACTAAGAACAGTAAACCTTAGAATAAATGTGCACACAAATAATTATAGGAGCATCCATTGCTGAGCATGAAGTTCAACCACCACATTACTTAACATGTGACACCACGTAACTCCTAAAGTTATGGCCCCTAAAAATATTTATTTTACAGTCCAAGTCATGCTTGATGCTCAGACATTATGTTTCCTACAGTAAGAGACAGTGACTTTTAAAACAAGGTTTATTTGACTATTAAAAATCTATATAACCCCTCTGAAAACACTTAACCATCTGGTTTGGAATTCCAAAAACAGATTAGAAACTGTAGGTTTTTGAACCTAAAGGCCTGTAAGCATAAATATAGAACAAAAAAAACACTCAAACATAAGGTGTGATGATATCCACTGAAACACGATTAAGAAATACAAATATTTTTCTAGGCAAAGAATCGGGAGGTTACAGTGTTATTTAAAACTGACAGAGCGATAATGTATGTCAATGATGACGTGTGAAGTCATCGCAGGAATTTGTTACAGTTTGTCTCTTGTTATGCATGGCAGTCAGTGTGCAGCTAGGAGCTGAAGTGCGCTCTGTTCGGAAAAGAAACAGGCTACGGGAAGGAGTTGTTGCCAGGAAAACCGCCAGTAGAATATTAAAATTTGGCTTGGTGTCCCAGCCAAAGCCAGGCACATTTGCTGCATAGTATTATGGATCAGATTCCGCTCAACCCCACCCCCAAACTTCCCAAGGGCCAGGACAGTGGGGGAAACTCAATGCCATGCACACAGCTCCCCGCCAACAAAGAGGGGGAAGGATTGGGGAATGGGAGTGGCGATATGGAATTTCTGTGCCATTTGACAAACACAGCGAGAAAATTGAAAACAGATGGAGATGGAGAACAATGGGGGGTGGGCGGGGGGGGGGGGGGATCTGGATAAAGGAGACCATGAACAGACATTGCCATGTTCCTGTCATCACTTTCCTGATGCCAGTGCCCCCCCTCCGGGATGGCGAATGCTTCTTACTTTTATGCATTTAATTATTTAGCGCCAGTACTCGTGTTACCCAAGCTTCGCCAGATGCCTGTTGCATTGCTACTGGCATCTGTATGCCAGTCTGCATGTTCTCCCTCTGTAAGCATGGGCGTCCAAACTGCAGTAACATCCATCCAGGTGAATGGGCATCTCTAAATTGACCATGGGATGTATGTGTGTGTGTGGTTGGTTATATATATATTACACTGTGGGGACCAAATATAACCATATGTCCCCACAATGTGTTATTTTGGCCTTGTGGAGATATTTTTGTCCCCAGAAGGGGAAACTGAATTTAACTGGAAAAAAATGCCAAAAGTCTTATATTTTGTTTGGTTACTTATGGTTACGCTTAGGGTTGGGTAGGGGTTAAGGTTGTCATTCTTGGGATTAGTGGTTAAACCCATAGGAATGAATAAATGAATGGAGAGTCCCTACAGAGACATAGATACTTAATCTGTGTGTGTGTGCGTACATGTATGTGTATGTGTATGTGTGTTTGTGTATGTGTATGTGTGTGTGTGTATGACTGCACACGCCCTGCGATAAACTGAAATTCTACCCAGAGTTTCCCATCCATTGTAGCTTATGCTGGGATGAGCCCTAAACCCATTACCATCGTACACCGCAGAAGCAGAGTGGGGGATGACGGAAAAACAGCTGCAGATAGAGCTGTACTGATTCGAAGGTATTATCTATTATAGTTGTCTCCAAATCTGTTGCAATATTAACACTTTCAGTGACACTTTACTTGATGGGGCAGAAATACTTGGTAATAATTCAGTTACTATTGTACTGAAGTACAAATATAGTAACTGCTTGATATATAACACACATCATGATTCATTAATGATGAATTAACATGAGATCAGTATGTAACTAAGACTTAGTTTGTGGTTAATTAATACATAAGTAATAGCATATTACTATATTGTACCCTGTCGAGTAAAGTGTTCCCACACTTGGTAATCTATTCTATAAAAAACAAATTTTATGTTATAAATGGTTTTTATGAAAACTTTTTTTATGTAATATCTTTGAGACTTGTATGAGATTAATGCTAATTTGTCAATTTATATGATCCCTAAGAACTTTTTTTTTGACAAATATATGTAAGGTCATATACAGGAGTCTCCTCTGACTATAAGGATGCTATTTATCTACATTGTCGCATGTAAGCCTATGTACGACTTCTGTTATGTTTTGTACATGTATAATATTTTATTATCACTGCCTATTTTTGAGGAGTGGTGTAGGGCTGCCATTTTAGCACAGTTGCCTCATCCATCTGGAACCTGTGAGGTGCCGTGTTTGGAGTTTGCATGTTCTCCCCGTGTCGTCGTGGGCTTTCCTCCCGCTACTCCGATCTCCCCCCACAGTCCAAAAACATGCTGAGCCTGATTGGAGTTACCAAATTGCTCGTAGGTGTGCATGGTGTGTGAGTGCAGTGCATGGTGTGTGTGTGAGAGAGAGTGCAGTGCATGGTGTGTGTGTGAGAGAGAGAGTGCAGTGCATGGTGTGTGTGTGAGTGCAATGCATGGCGTGTGAGTGCAGTGCATGGCGTGTGAGTGCATTGCATGGCGTGTGAGTGCAGTGCATGGTGTGTGAGTGCATGGTATGTCAGTGTGTCCTGTGATGAGTTGCTGCCCTGTCTTGGGTTATTCCCTGCTTTGCGCCTCCAGGACTCCAGGTATAGAAAATGAATGAATGATTCTCTTTGAGATTTTTTTTTTTGCATTAAGCTCTTTAATAACTTTGCAAAATGAATAAGTTGCTCAAATTGCATAAAGTGAAACATTATCCACTTTCTCCTGTACACTCAATATCAGGTTAAAAAGGTTCTGGCAGTAACCACATATCTTCACGTATCCACCCATCCATCTGACTCTTTTCATGGTTGTAGGTGGGGGGTGGGTGTGCAGAGCAGGGGAACACCCTACCCATGTGGCCAATCCATCAAAGGACTCACTTCACTGTAAGATTCATACCACCGACTTTGGTGTTTTGAGCTACATGGCTCCCTGCTGACCTCCTATTCTTCCCCTCGCGTATTCATCCTTTGTTAATGAGTTATAATGCATTATACTGCCACTACTAAAAGCACTTAGTAGCCACTGACATTTTAAGGAGTAAAAAGTTACTTTTACAGCTGCAGTTCAAAACTTTTAATTTTCTTGTTCTCTGGGCATTCAGGCATAGACCTTGACTGTGTGTTTCAGATCAATCTTTCTCTCTGCATGACCCAGATGTACTTCAACTTCAGCTCACAGATAAATGGCCTCGCTTTTTCGTGTAGACTTTTCTAATGCGGAGTGGAATTCATTATCTGTTCTATGATGGCAATTTGTACCCAACACCCCCAAACCATGTCACTGGCCCATCGTACTGTATAACACAGTATTTGGTTTCACCAGACATAAAAGGATCCATCACTGCAAAAATGTCCACTTTTAAGTCCAAAGAATATTTATCCAAAGCTTTAGAATGTCATACAGGTCATTTTGGAAACTGAACCACGCATTGGTTTCAACCCGGTCATTCATGCATCCATCCATCTATTTTCTCTACCCGCTTGTTCTCTTCAGGGTTGTGGGGGTCCTCAGCCCATCCCAGAAGCTACTGGCAAAAGGCTAAACATCTCATTTAAGCTCATTGCCTTTGATACCGATGTCATGAACACTGACCCAAGCCAAGGCAGGTGGTCCTGCAGATGCGCCTGCATCTAACGATTTTCTTCTTCATACTAACATGCTCACGGACGCTTGGTCCATTTGATAAATATTCAGTCAGCTTGAAAATATCATGCAAAATGGAATATATGCCATATATGCAGAAATGTATTGAATTTATGATTAAAAATTACTGAAATATTCCAAACCATCCATTTTCTGTAATTATCCTATTCAGGGTGATGGGTCTGGATGGGTCTGGATTCTGTCTTGGAGGCTACAGTGCAAAGTAGGGAATAACCCAGGATGGGGTACCAACTCATCACAGACTGAAACATTCCAAAAATATTCATTTTATTTGATACTGTCTTGACTATACACTTGAGTGTGGAGTTCAGTGTTCACGGGTTGTCAGAGTGCCCAACACTCCCATGCAAATTTAGTTACTGCCTGTCGCTGTCTCATAATTACCGAAGAACCACCAGTCTCGATGTCTGTTGATACCCAGAATGCAGAGTAGGTTCATGACCTACCATATCCTTCATGAATTTAGCTGGCAAACTAACATATTATTAGTTTGAAATCATGTATTTTAATGTTAAGATGATAACAGATGAATTTATTTAATTTTAAACAAGAACCTATTAATTAAAAGCATGAAAAATTAAAAGGTAGATTTTGATTATTCTGCCGTAGATTTTTTCATGCTGTTTTCCCAGTGATAAGCAACTATTACAAATAGATTGTGGACCGCCTTTTGTTTATTTAAATGTATTTGCTCAGTTATATCAGCACATTTCAGAGAATTTTCCGCACATTTAAAACGCAGGAAATATCTTCTTGTTTTGATTTTGCAGAACAATTCTTTATTGGAGATTACCACGTGATCAGCATTTTGTGCTGTTATGAAATTCCTCAGCCTCAGAAGTATCTAAGCCTTTTGCTCCAATCGCCTGAAGGTTTCAGCTCCACGTGTGGGCCTCGTCCCTCAGTCCTTGGGGATATAACACAGGTCTAGCTGGGTTCTGTTCTTTGCAGGCTTACAGAGCATATGTCCAGTCTATCTCCATTATGTCTTAATGATCCCCTTTCCTGCAGTAAGCTGGTTTGTTCCCTGTTGTTGCTGATACTTTTAGGCCAGTGAATATGCAGGATCCCTCTTAGACAAATGTTGATGAAGGTCTGTGCTTTCTAGATAATTATCACTGTTGTCCTCCACATTTCTGCTCTGTAAAATACAGTGTAGGACTGGCTTAATGTTGGTGTTGACCAGCCTGATCTTGCTTTGTAGGTACAGTTCCTGGGAGCTCCAGATGTTGCATAATTATAATAATGCGCCTCTTGCTTTGTCATTTCCTGCTCATACAGCAACATTTGTGTCACCTTGTTTTTCGATGATGATGCCTAGGTAGAGCACTCCACCTCTTCTATAGTCTCACTGTTCAGTCAGTCCGAATATATACTAATTGTGTTACCCTTGAGGATCTTAGTATTTACTTAGATTGTGACTAATTTGTGCACATCATTGTCTCCTCCTGGTTATGTTTATGAGTATTAGACAATAGTGCCAGGTCACTTGTGCTTCATCGGAACTATGGATGATTTCATGATCTGGTGAATCACAAGCAAGAAGAAAAAATATGAAAGGAGCCACCTTTGTTTCACTCCAGGTCGCACGCTCATGGCGTCTGTCAGTGCACAGATCACTTTGTAGGTCATTTTTTTCACAAGTGGTTGACTGACACACTAATATCAGAGAAGTTTCCACACGGTCTAAATTTCCACACCACTGAACTCTTTTTTTTCATAAACAACAAATCTGATCCATCACAGTTGTTTCTACAAAAGATTGCTACTCACATGAATGCTAACATTGGCTTACATTCTATTTAAGAGAATCCTGTTGAAAATATCCCAGGTATGGACAGGAGTGTGATCCTTCTGTACTTTTCACAGTTGCTAAGATGGCCAGTCTTTAGGATCTTGTTCCGGATCTTTTGCCCATTGCTGGTACCACTTCTTCCTCTCGGGTGTTCTTAAAGATTGGGTAGGACATTTCCACTATGGCAGTGGTGTCACACTCCAGTTCTGGGGGTCTGGAGCCCTGTGTAGCTTAGTTCTTTCCCCGTTCTACCACAAATGATTCCACTCAAGAGCTGTGTGGTAATTAGCACAAGGAGTTGAATCAGGTGCGTTAAATGAGGGGAAATCCAAAAATGTGCAGGGCTCCGGCCCTCCAGGACTGGAGTTTGACAGCCCTGCACTATGGTATCTATGGTGCCCTGAGAACCTCTGCAGGGATGTTGTTAGGTCCTGCTGCCACTGCAGCTGCATGGTAGCTTTCCAGGTTCTTCAGTAGTTGGCCTGCAGAAGTTTATGGGCCGGTCCATTGTGGGCAGCTGGATGTCATCCCAAGCTTCTGCCGGTTTGCCGTTCATCTCCCATAATTGCCGTTCCTTCCCTAGCCTTCATTGGTCTTTCTGACTGATTTACTGCATTTGTCAGTTTCTTGTTAGGATCATGCACCTCTTCCATATCTCCACTTCTTCCTGCTTGTTCAGCTTCTTCTGCCCAGTGTTCAGCTCTGATGTTTTTCGTCTCAGTCCTGTTGGGTTCTGCTTACTCTTCCTCTGCCCTGGTGTTACGTGCTAGTTTACACAATATGGCTCACCTTGCAGGCCACAAAACTGGTTCCTTTTCTCTCAGTTTACTGTCACCACTTAGTGAATTATTTACTGAAGTATTTACAATATATACAGTTATACACAAAAAGGTGGGGACAAAAAAAAATACATAAAAAAGAAAAAGAGTCATCTGTCCAAATTCTCTGGCCCGGCTTACCCTAGGAGAGACACAGATTACCCTCTTCCACCCTGCAATAAGCAAAGACACTTCCTCATGCTACTACAGTATGTACAATGAAAGACAAAACACAGCTGCAGATTAATGTGACCACTTGCTCATTTCTCTGTTTCTATCCATCTCATTTCTTTCTTTCTTTCTTTCTTTCTTTTTCTTTTTCTTTCTCTCTCTCTCTCTCTCTCTCTCTCTTTCTTTCTTCTACCCATCCTTGTTGTTGTCTCCAGTAGTTCCATTTATGGTAGGGTGAACAGATAATCCATGTCAGGGAGGACACTTTGAGCAAGGGCAGGATTTGTAAACTACCATTTCAAACCAAAGGACCTAGATTTCACTAAAGCGCTGACTTTTTGCTGCGTGGTGATTGGTCAGTCTCCTACAATCATGCATGTTAATGTGAAACAGCTGGATGAGTCTTTCACTCAAGGAAACAAACCAGTCAAAGCACAAGAAGAACTGAACTATTTAGTCAAGCACAGGAACCTTTCAGTTTTAAAGGAGTTTCTAAAACCTGAAGTAACTCAAAGTGTCCTCCCTGATATGGATTATCTGGTCACTCTAATTTAAGCACTTTCTTCTGGAAGTAGCACACCAACAAAGCACTGCCCATATCCTTAGAAGGGCTCCACCTAGTGGAAGAAAAGATAGGTGCAGACAGTAACACACCACTCAAGACAAAAACAGAGAAAAAGATAAAATTATGACACAGCACAACACTTGGCTTTTTCACACCCATTGTGATTCTGTAATTCACTGCTTCTCTTTCCTCTCTTGAATAATGTGTAAAGTATCTACTGATGTCCATTCCTAATGCTGCTATTTCTTGACGCCAATTAATTCCTGGCCAGTTGGTGCTGGTGACTTGGTCCTTTATGTTCTTAAACTTGCTGTCAGTTTTCTTTTCATCCTCCATCAAAGATGCCCACTGTAAGATACCTCAAATTTCACAAAAAAATCGACAAAAATCCAGGTGGATTTTTCCTTCTTCATCCTCATTTGCCACTACAAGATGGTGATCTGATGGCCACATCTGTTACTAACTTAAGGTCCACATTCTCCAGTGAACTCATGTTGATCTCAGTATCTCGCTAATGCAGATGTGATGTTTTGATTTTCCCAGAACGTGCTGTAAATTTTTTAAGGTGGAATACACCGGCAACAATGACTAGCCTGTTAAAGGAACTCAGGTCTACAAGTCTGTCTCGAGTAAGAACTCACACTAGCAAATCCATGTTTCCACATTATTTCTTCATTCCTGGTGTTGTCATTCCTGTCTTTGCATGAATGTCTTCCGTCAGGAGGTTCCTTGGTTCCCTAATACAGTCATCTGTTGGTACGTAACACTGGGTGATATTCTTGCTTTTTCTTCTCCTTGGTTCAGGAGAGAACAGTAAGGAGCACACGCTGCCACACCCACCAAACGACAAACCACCTCAGGGATGAGAACCTGAGTGCAGCCGTGCAGTGGGTGATACCTAAGCACCACACAGTGTGAGTTTTTTCCAGTGGCTGGAGTGCCAACCCTGCCACCAACCCCCAAATTTCCCAGTAAGTTGGAGGACCTCTTTCTAAGGCTAAATGTAGATTAACGTCATACCCAGGATGAAGCAATTGAACGTTAAGGGCCTTGCTCAAGGGCCCAAAGGAGTAGGATCACTTGTGGCATTCACGGGATTCAAACCAGCAACCTTCCGATCACTGGGACAGACCCCAAGCCTCAGAGCCACCAATCCACAAATCTGGTTCAGACGGGTGGAGTGTTAATTCTTGAACCCTGGGTTTCATTCCCATGAGTGGCCTCTGGGCTGACTGTGCTACTCTCTGGGTATTAGAGTGTAGAAAATCCTTCTCATGTCAAAATTATATCAGCACCTTTCCTGTGGTCAGTCTTATCTAAAATATCTGGCCATCTGGCTTCCCAAATTCCAACAGGTCAATTTTGTAGTTTCTCAACTACTGTGCTTCTTGTAAGATCTCCCTGTAGTGGAGATGGACCTAACATGGCTTACATTTCCCTTTTTTAGCTTTTCCTGTATGTAGGAAGAGCAGCTGGCCTTACAGCTTTCTGAGACACCCAGCTGTAACCACGTAGCATCATAAACGAAGGATGTATTTGCCCAGAAATGTTAGAATTTTTGTAGCTGTGGGTTTTTACAAGGTGAGGTAACTAGGCCTACACAAAGCCTTCTTCCTTTCTTATCCAGCCTTGTAGATGGGACAAGTGTTGTTGGAGTTTTCATCATATCTGACTATATCTTATTTTTTGACCCCTTGTTACATGCAATTGTTTTATATTTTTTATATTTGCATTAATTCTTTGGCAGATCCTTTTCTCTGCAGAGAGAACTGACAGGTCAATGCAAATAAGGGAATTAATTGAGTAAAGAGACTTGCAAATATTTATTGTAGCAGATGTATACATCACTGACAGCCTGTTGGCCTCTTCTGTTTTAGAACAGAACTTCGAATAGTTGCATACAATTAATATTTTGCTGTTTAACTGAATATTAAATCAAATCCTAGTTATACATTTAGAGGTGTTAATTCACTGTCGTACCCCTACACATCATGCACCCTGCAGCCTAATTGTATTATTCCTGTATTATTTTTCATTTTGATTTTTTTCCCATTTATTTTGGGAAGTATCTGTGATTTGATAAAGGCAGTTAATAGGGATTGTAGCAGGAAATGAAATGCAGCACAGTTTCAAGAGACTAAACCAATTTCATAAAGTGTTCCTTGGTTCCATGTCTGTGTCATGGAGGAACATATATGATTGAATACTTTTTGGTTATAGTTTACTTAGACAGCTCTTTGTTTTTCCACTCTGCCTTGAAATTTAGTGACCATAAAGGCCACCATCATCATCACCATCATCATCATCATCATCATCATCATCATCATCATAACTGTGTCCTTATTCGTAGCAACTCTGTTATACAAGTCACTCACAATGAGCCAATCGTTTATTGAGAAGCACATAAAAAGTTAAAGTCGAGATATATGGTTATTTTTAATGCATTAGACCATCTGTAGGTCTCTTTAAAATGCATTTATAATGGTGTGTTTGCATCTATTATTTACTGTCTAGATGTATGATTTACATTCTACAAAAAAAAAAAAATCTCTCAAAATGCAAAATACATGGACTTGGGAATACATAAAATCTTATAAGGAATAATGTAAAGAGATATTCTAGCTCTGAGAAAGTCAAGAGACGTTATCTTCCCAGTTAAGGGCCTTGCTCAGGAGCCCAATGGGAAAATCACTCTGCTGACTCTGGGATGTGAACTGGTGACCAGTCGGCTTGTCAGACGACTTTTCTATGAAATTGTTTTTATTTTCTAATATGTCCTGACAGCTGCAGGTGCGGAAGATGGGGCCTTCGACTTCTAAAAGAAATCACAATTATCCATTAAATAAACTGAAACATACAAGTAATTGGCGTCTCCCATTGTTTAGTCCATATTCCATAGAGCAGACACATTGCTTTTGATTTATGACAACATATTACTGTAACTAACAAAAAATAATGAAAATGGCATGGACAAAACTATTGAGACCACTTAGAAATTTATAAATATTTGGACAGTAGTGATATCTCAACAGGACAGTTTAATTAGTAAAACAGGTGTGTCAGTAACTCAGCCTATTTGAATGGACAAAAAACACTCAATTATTTGTCATTGTGTGCATCACAGAAGACAAAACTGCTTTCAAAGAGAGAAACACCATCCCTACTGTGAAGCATGGAGGAGGCTCAGTCATGGTACCAGGTTGCTGTGCAGCCTCTGGCACTGGGTGCCTTGAATTTGAGCAGGACACAATGGAATCAGAAGGTTATCAAGGCATTCTGGAGGGAAACACTCTGCCCGGTGTTAGAAACACACTATCCAGTATTAAAGACACACTGCCTGGTGTTAGAAACACTCTGCCCAGTATTAGAAAGCTCATCTCAGTCTCAGGCCATGGGTCCTCCAGCAGGATAATGACCCAAAACATACATCTGAGAGCTCCCAAGAATGGTTGAAAAGAGAACATTGGACTGGCCTGCAAAGGCCTGCTGTGATTCCTGATCTGAATCCAGTTGAACATCTATGGAAAGAGCTGAAACTCGCAGATGGGAGAAGGAACCACTTAAACTTACAGTGTTGCTAGAAATATTGTGAACAGTCTAGAATTTTCTCTATTTCTGTATAAACAAGACCTAAAATGAAATAATTATAATCCAATTAGACAAACTACACAGAGACACTATACTACTTCCTTTATTTATTGAGGACTATGATCCAATGTTACACGTGTGGAAACTGCCAGTTTTGACTTATTTCACTGAAAGCTCTGTGATTGTATTTTTAAAAGAAGGTTACCAACACTTCTGATCACATATGTAACTTATCTTTAAATTCCAAAGGTTATAGCTCAAAAACTAAACTGATGCTGAATACAGCCATAACTCTGTCAACTGGTAAATGTAATACCTGAATATTTACATTTTATTGTTCCAACCTTCAGTTTTGATGCATTTAAATAATCTTCCTTCCTATAAGGACAATCCTATCAACAGTTGTCTGACAGAATTCATTAAAAAAGATTAAATCATGAGTCAATACACCACACTAGTCATACTAGTCAGTAATTACTGTTAATCATTTCTGTATTCAATTTTCTGAGTAATGTTTCTCTGAAAAATCCGGTTTTCCTATGCTGAGCAGATTCTGGGTGGTGCCTTATACCTTTCAATGACAGAAAAATATGTGTAGTAATGTTACTGAAGTCGTTCATATCCATTGCACAATTTTTAGTTTTAATAACTTCATCCCAGAGTTTTGGTTTTCATAAGTGCTATAGTTTTCCCTTAAACGTTTGACTGGCTGTTTGGGTTGTCCTGTTCACCACGTCCGCCTGACCCTCCTGTCTTCCCTCTGGTGTGACCCTAACGAGCCCTGCCTGGTACTCATTTGTCTTGCATCTCGTAACCCTTGTGTTAATCACTCCAGCTGCCTCTTGTTAGCTCCCTCCTCAGTCCCTTATACATTCTTCCCAGTCCTATCTTCTCCAGTCCAGTTATTTATGTCGAACCCTGTGCATTTCCTAATTCCCAGTTGTGCCGTTGTGATCCCTCCTGATCCAGTTCCTTTCCCTACTCTGTTCATTTATTAAACCACTTTTGTTCTGCACCTGCCCTCCAGTCCTTCGCCCCGCAAGTCATGACACTGTGAGGCCTTAGAGCAGTGGTTCTCAATTCCGTTCCTGGCGCCCCCCCCTGCCAGAATGTTTTCATTCCAATCCTACCTTAATCAGGCTCAGATGGTCCTTAATAGGCTAAAGCTGATTTCAGACCGAATGCGGCGAGCACTATGCTGCACTCTGTGCCACGCGCCACTCGCCAAGCTTGTGTAAGCTCTGTGGTCAAACTCTGTTGAACTTTGACTGTTGAGCGCTGTGACGCATTGTCGCGCGATCAATAGAAACAAGGCACCGAAATAGAAATAGAGGGAAAACTTATAGCTCTGGGAACTCAGACACGGACAATATATCACACAAGCATAGAATCTATTTGAATGCGAAATATACATTGATATACATACTTACCGTGAGCTGAAATGACACAACACAAAATCACGCACAAAATCAGTTGCTCCTCCATTTCGATATCTGTGCCCGGTTCGGTGCCTTAAATTTCTGATGGACATTATTCAGCTTATTTGGTAATGTCAAATGCTTATTTAGTAACATAAAAATGTATTTTTATGTTTATTTATTAATGACATAGAAAAAAATAATAATAATAAAATATATATATACTTTTTAATTTTCTGGCACATATTCCACCTACACAGCTAAAGGTGACACTGCTAATGAATCACAGTTTTAATTACAATTAGTCCTGTTACAAATACATGACACTAATATCACTCACCCTTTTATAGGCAAAATAAATTATTATTTGAAGGATTTGGCTTGTAAAAGGTTTCGCATCATAATGAGATTTCTCTGGGAGTTAGAACAAAGTTCCAAAGAAACTATTGGTTAATTTACAGTATATATCAATACATACAATTCATGTGCTAACCTAGTGTGCAGCATTGTAAACTAACACTTATACTTCAGTTATACTACGACTCCTTGGAGAAAGAGTTCATTTAACAGTCAACAGTCTTCATTTTAAAGAGTTGTTCTAAGCTGCATTATACATTCATATAATGAGAACCACTTGGTGAGTGAATCTGAGTAATTACACCAAATTCCAGTATGTAAACAGCTGTGCTGGCGGGCACAGCATGATCCCCACTGAGATAGGGGTGGATATCGAGATTTTGAACTTGGTGGAAATACAGTGCGTGGCCTTACGTAATCTGAGTCCATATAACACAGATTTATGAAGGTTATAAAACCAAACTACTGTTTCTGTATTATGTCTGTGGTTTTGGCTCATGGCAAAAAACACAGAAAATTGGTCATTTTTGAGTTAATTGCAAACAGATCTGTTTAACTGTAAAAACAAGACTTTTCAGACCATTAAAACTTCTGGGTTGTGGTTGAAGTTGACTACAGTCATACATTCTATGTATGAAAGAGACCCACTCTTTACAGTTATTTGTTCATTTTAGCATCTCAGTCATAATACAAAAAGGTACAACAATGAAATCTCAATAATTCACAAGAAAAACAAACAAAAATATTTTACAAAATGGTAGCTGCTGGTGCACATAAGAGTTGCAGTTTCTGAAAATGACCTGATATGGGTTTACATTCAAGGGAAATTAAAATGTATAATACAAATGATTAAGTGAGCTCACTATAGTGCTTGTGGGGGGAACACAATAAGGAAAGACAATTAGAATTAGAATTAGAATGGCACATTCCCTGAAAAATTAATCTAAAATATGGAACTTAAAGGGAATATGGGAGAGTTCTTTCATATTTGCCAAAGTACTGAAAAAAACCCATGCAAAAAATATACAGAGCTAACTAAATGGCATGACATTTTTTGAATAACGAGTTAGAATGACTCACTCTCAAATGGAGTTCCAAGAATAAATGATTTGTTTTTATGGAAGAAAGAGATCTCACTCAGAAGTATTTAAAATTCATCCTTAATGTATAATCACTTGAATGAACCTTTTTGTGAAAGCCATAAGGCATTCATAGCTGTACATATATAACCAGAAACTATGATTTTGAATAACACAGAGACCAGATGGCAGTAGAAAGGATAGTAAATCAAGTGCTACAGTTGCTGATAGCAATTTCTCATACGATCAAGACGCTTTATTACAATGCCTACAAGGAAACGAATTGTACATATGCTTCAACTATAGAATATTAAAACGAAAAAAATCTATTACGAGAAGTAACAGGATATGAGGATAAAAAATGTATAAGATTCAAATAGTAGGCCTAAAACGTCCAAGACCTAACGAAGCAAACACCTTGAATGTGTCTCAGTGCTATGAGGGCATATTGGACCTCACTGGGACCACACCTCACACCTTCAGCTAAATTCACCCAGCCGACTCTATTAAATGCTTATAAAGCCAGTAGCCTAATTAGAGTCAGCCGGTGTTCATTTCCTGACCAGCTTCCTGGTAGTTTAAATCTGCCCCTAGTTACTGGCCCCCCTACAGGATCGTGATATAACACAACAAACATGACAGCATGGGCTGTTTATTGGATACAAAATGCAAGTAGAATAAAAGGTTAATGCTTTACATTACCTGCACCTTCATAATGCCTTTATAATCCATTCGTAGAACATTCAGTGCACCTTCATAATGCATTCATAGAACATTCATGAGCAGCACGTAGGTACACCATAACATCCTAACATACCTTAGCAGCTTTAATATATATTGATAACAAATATTATAATATAACAAACATTATAATTGAAAAATTGTATGATATTTGATATCAATGTATATTTAAAATGTTAAGGTATGTTAGAATGTTACGGTATACTTGCATATTGCATATGAATGTTCTATGAATGCGTTATAAAGGCATTATGAAGGTCCAGTAAATGTAAAGCGTTATTGAATAAAATGCTGTCAGTTAATAATATTTCCCCTGTACTGGACTTTAGAAATCCCATAATTAAGATCTAATTAATTAAGGTAATATTTACTGTTACTTTTGTTACTTAATTATTTAAAATATTGTTATAGATGATGGTTGATTTCTCTAACATATATGGTTCTATCCAGTGGTTGTGTTGTAAAAAGGTGGATGGTGGGTGTGTTCCCAGCAATAAGATTTGTTGAGCTGGGGGTGGGGGGGTGTGATTGTGTGGTCAGGATTAAACTGTGTTTTTGATTTACCTTTTCGTGAATTAAATCATGCAGATTTTTTTCTTTGGGGGGGGGGGGGGGGTTATTTTTGGAAAGGGGGGGGTTTGGTTTTTGACATTTTTCCCCTGGGGTG